>PVHX01000067.1:322460-384785 GCA_004024805.1 Geosciurus inauris
TGGCGCACGTCTGTAATCCCTGCACTTTGGGAGGCTGAGACAGGAGAATCGCAAGTTCAAAGCCAGCCTCAGCAATGGCGAGGCGCTAAGCAACTCAGTGAGACCCTGTCTCTACATAAAACACAAAATAGGGCTGGGGATGTGGCTCAGTGGTCGAGTGCCCCTGAGTTCAATCCCTGGTACCAAAAAAAAAAAAAAACAACAAAAGCACTCTCTGGGGCCACTGCCATTTATTGACTGCCTTATGACACATCCTACATGGATAATGACTGTGGGACCTTCATCAAGAGTTGCAGCAATGATCATAATCGATCCCCTACATTTGAAGAGTGCTTCTCCAAGTACTTTCAGATATATCATGTCATGTTGGCGACAGCTCTTTTTTTGCCTGTGTCTTGCTTCCCCAATGAGATGATAGGCTTCTGCGGGCAGGAAAAAGTGGACTGCAATATGTCTCTAAAATGACTCACGTGTGTTTGGTAGGAATGTTCAATTACTTTACCTGGTGAGACAGACCTGTCAGGAACTAGTTGCAGGCAGACATTAAGGTTCTGACTGTTCCCCTCTGCACCAACTCCCACCTGAAGCACAGCTGCATGGAAAAGGAATGCCCACAGCACAGATCCAGCGCAGGGCCACCTGTCCACCCACTGGCCAGAAAAATGAGGATGGAAGAAGGGACAGTCAGTGCCTCAGTCTACAAGGGAGGTCTCCTCTCTGTTTCCCAGTAGGCTCTTTTATGGAATGTCACAGGTTCTGACAGTAAATACACAACAAATTACAAAAGAGCCAGCCTAGGTGTATCAACATGAGCCAAGAATCTGAACTCTGTCTTGGCAGTAATTGGGGAACTGCCTTGTTTTCCCCATTTGCCCAAAAAAAAAAAAAAAGCCCTTGGGAAAAGTGCCTATATCAGTGTCCAGCACAGTGAAAGAATGTATTTGGGCAGTTTGAGAGCAGTGATACATTATTCATCTTGGAACCTCTGAAGGCTAGCATACAAGGCGTGCACACTTTTTGTGTGAACAGATAAATGAATGACCATGACCTGGTAGTCCCCATTTCCTTGGCTCCTCAATTTGCCTCCTGGCTGCCCCTTCCTTGGGAACCTTCCAAACTACTTAAAGAAAAAGCTTTTCTTGACCATCCTTCAGTTTTAGTTAATGCTGAAAAACATAGCCAAGATGAGGGGGAATAGAAGCCCTTAGTAAGCTTTAAATAAGAAAACATCTAAGAAACCCAGTGGGGCAGATTTTAAAAGGCTATAGGAAGAAAGGCAGGTTTCTTTCTCTTACTTTCTCCAGGGGTTCCAAAATCCAAAAAAGTCCTCTGCATCCCATGCAAAGGGGGACCTAGCCATGAAAAGCAGAGGAAGAACTTTGGGAACAGGGTTTTGGCCAATATATACCAAGGGCATTGAAGGGAGAGGGTGCTAGGGAGACACTCCTCCTATTTCACTGACTGACCTCTACCTCCAAAGTGGTGCATTCCAGGTTTCTGAGGAAGTCCCGAGGCCTACCTAGCATTCCCCTATTAGCAGGAAGAAGGAGTCTAAGAAGGGAGATGATAAGTTAAAGGAACAAGAAGAGATGGTGATCAGAGGTATGGGGCACAGGATGATTCTCTTTAAGGAAAGCACATCCTGACATTTTAGAAACAGAGGTTTCCTCATTTCCTGCTTAAGAGGGTGAACATGTGTGTCCTAGGGGAGGCTAACTCCTCACAACATAAGCAGTTGTCCCAAGAGCTTCTGAAATGAAGGAGATGAGTGAAGCCCTCAAAGGGAAAAGTCCAGGTCACTCCTAGGACTTGGAATATGGCCAGGACATCAGGGTGCAAATGACTGCTCTTCAGGCAAAAGCCAGGTAACCTGTTGCCCTTTGCCCTGAAGCCTGCAACTTGTCCTCATACGCCATCTGGTTCCTCAGCCACCCCCTGGCTCACTGCCATGCCTGGCCCCAACACCTGCTTCTTCCCTAAGCTCTTTCCTGGCCAAGGCTTGGTGTCTGTAACCATCTCTTTGAAATGTCTCTCATCCAAACAGTGGCCCAGCCCAAACTCCTGGATCTCCTAGGAGCTAGCCTTCTAGCATCTCTGATAAATATGGATGAATTCTGTTCGCCAACCCTAAGTCCCATGAAGATTATGAAGCAAAGAGAGAGAGATGCCCTAAGAGCTCAATCCTAATTAACAACAGTAATAACAGTCAGCATCTAGCCAGCTCCCCCATGTATCAGACTTTGTGCTAAGTGCTTTACAAACACTATTATTGCATCCATTCTACAGATGAACAACTAAAGCTCAGAAGCTTAAATGAGAGTCAAGGTCATGTTGCCTCAAAATGAGATCTCAGGTATGTGTGAAACAATGCCTGTCTCTTAACCACCAGGCCCTGTTCCTCCTGGCTGCATATAACTGCTCCCTCTTCTCTCTTGCAAGAAGTGTATGTTGAGGGGAAGCAGGGAAAGGCATCCTCCAGAGGAAGCTAAGAGCTGGAGCCCTCCCTGAAGGCAGCAGGGGCTTCTGGGTCAGCATACCAACTGGATGATTAGCCAACCAGCAGGTGTTTCCTTTCAGGCACCCGGGTAGTGAGGAGGCTACTGCAGGGTTAACCAAGCATAGAACCTGTTAGGTATCAGTGGAATCCCCTCAATCCAGACCTCTCAGAGGAGGGGGCCCTTCAGGGCTCATAAGGGAGAGACTCTCAGAGGCGAGGGCTCAGAACCACTTCCAGGAAATAGGTGACCCCTCACAACACTATCCAGGATGCCACTAGGCCTTGTCCCTTTAATCACAGGCTCCTGATGCTGGAGGATCAGAGATAAAGTCTAAGGTGGGTCCTGCCTACCTTCTGATCCCCCCAGGTCTGGAGCAACACTCCTCACCTTCCTCCACCCTCCTCAGCCTCCTTCAAAACAAATGCTTTAGCCAGCTGGTTCCTCCCTTTCTCAAGCACTGGGGTTTTTCATTTCATCTGTGCCCTCCTCCAGATGTCCCACCTTGAGGCTTACCTTCACTACCAGTGCCCTGGTAATTCAATCCCTTTGACCCCTCCCTTCCTCCTGTCTTTCCCATCCTGGCTCCACAGTGGCTCACCCCTGAACTGAAGATACCTCTATGACTGGCTCCCCACTGACCCCTTTTCCTGAACACAAGCTTTACTTCCCCTCCCCCTCTTGACTTGGGGCTGTGGGGATGTTATTTCACTGGCTGTTATTCTCACTGCCCCATTTCAGGGTACCCAAGCCTACACCCGCCCCCGTTTCATCGGCTTGGATGGTAAGGTTCTCCAGAGATCCCACCCCTAGCCCCGGATGGCAGACAGCAGGGACCCTCTCACCTGCAGGGACCCAGGCTCTGGTCCCCTGCAGGTGGCCCGCTCACCCAGGGGTTTATTCCCTCACCATGGCCTCGCGCGCTACAGCTTCTAGCCCGAGGGGCGAGGAATAACCCCTCGCGGGCTGGGGAAGGAAGGGGCCGCGGAGCAGGGAGGGTGGGGCGCCCGGGCGCCCTGGGCCACCGCCCCTTACCGATGGTGGAGATGTGCGAGGAGTGGAACTCGTTGTCGGTGAAGCGGCACAGCAGGCAGGTCTTGCCCACTCCGGAGTCCCCGATTAGCAGCAGCCGGAACAGCACGTCGTACTGCTTCGCCATGGCTGGTGCCCGAGGGGACCGGGGGCTGTAGGCGGCGGCGGGCTCAGCCCCGCTCAGCCGCTGCCATCGCGGCCCGCGCCCGCCCGGGGATGCCGCGGGCGGCGAGAAGGAAGCCGGGCCGGGGCCCCGCGCTGGCCTCGCCCGCTGGCTGGGCGCGGGGAAGCGCGGCTGCGGCGGGAGCGCGGCGGCGCCCGCTCGGCTGGGCTCGGAGCGGCGCGGCTCGCGCGGGCGGTGGGAGGAGAAAGCGGCGGCGGCGGCGGCGGCCCCTGCCCGCCCCTTCCCGCTTCCCCTTCCCCCGCGCCGCCGCGGACGCCCGGGGAAGGGGGCGGGGAGCGCGGCGGCGAACGGGGACCCCCCGGGGGGGCGGGGCCTCACCCCCCCCTCCACCCGCGGTGCCTAGGCGTCGCGCGGGTGGGTGCGAAAAGGTTTGCATCTGTCGGCGGACATTCTGAGCGCGAGAGTCGGGGGGCGCTGCCACCCCGCTCACCTCTACCAAGCTCGACTTTCCGATCTCGTCACTTCTCCCCAATTTCCCCCCCAGTCTAGCCTTAGTAACTCCTCTCCATCTGGGCACTCGAACCCTGCAGGAGGGGGCTCCTGGGCTGACCCCCATCTGGGTTCACCCCAGGTTGGAAGGCCTTGATCAGGTCGCGCCCACCCCGGAAATCGCCTTCGAGAACTGGAGAGCGTTGCTGATTGTCCTTCTCTGCCATCTGGCCTCCCCATAACAACAGTATGATTGTGTCATTCCTCACCATCCTCGTTTTTAGTTTTTAAACGGGGAAAAGCCTGCCGACCTCGTTCACCACAGTGAAAAGATAAATGAACGTTAAAACATTTCCAAATGCAAAACCCTTTGGAGGAGTTTCCGGCAAAAGTCTTCATTTGGGGTCTAAGTTGCTTAGAGTAGGTTCTCAGGATGCCAACACATTATTTCAGACTGCTAGATATTTCTGATGTGGTGTACACCTTTGGCACCAAAAAATGAATGGGCCTCCCTGGAGACCCAATTTACTACCACTGAAATGTGTTAACATGGAGAGAAGCAAAAGAATGCTCCCCGGAATTGAGAAAATTGCCTGTTCCTAAGAACTAGTATTAGGGAAGGGCAAGTCTAGCCCAATATTTCTTTATTTTTTTTTTTTAATATTTATTTATTTATTTTTTAGTTTTTAGGTGGGCAGAATATCTTTGTTTTTATGTGGTGCTGAGGATCGAACCCAGTGCCTCACGCGTGCTAGGCACGCACGCTACCACTGCGCCACAATCCCAGCCCCCCAATATTTCTTTAAAAAGTAATGAAAAGTGTGTGTGTGTATATGTGTGTGTTCAGACTGAATATTAGATGGAGAATGTATTTTTCAATGGCAGATCAAGGAAAGTGGTAAGTCCATTTGCTTGACTTGAAGAGCTATATTTCAGGCAAAGCATCTAGATTTAAACTCAAGAAGGAAAAATGTTGAACCTGATAGCTACTTACACTAAAAGCTAAATAAACTGTGGGTTGCATTAAGATTTGCAGGTGCATGTCTCTATATTGGATTTACATTGGTTTTCAGTGCATGCTGAGGCTCAGGAATTAGGCACATTTGGATTCCAGTCCCAGATCACTGCTCATCAGCTGTGCAACCTTGAGCATATTACTGAAGCCTACATGACCCTCAGTTTCCTTGTTTCAAACCAGGGATATTTATAGGTTTTATAGGATTGTTGGAAAGATTAAATAAGATAATATGTGGAAAGGACTTCAGCACAGCACTTAACACTGTACTCAATAAATACTGAGGTACAGAAAGCACCCTGTAATAGTCTCTCTTTGCTTACTTGGGCTGTAAGAATATCCTATAGATGAATATAGCCGGGAGGTGAGGTGAGCTGAGGTGCAACCTGCTGTGACTGTTTCCCCCACACTGCACAGAGTACAGAGCTCAAGTTCAACTCAGCCAAACCCCTTTGGGTACTACAGCTGCCTTCCCACTGATCTGCATTGTAATGGTAAGCACTCACCACAGGTCTCCTTATTTGAGACCCTTAGTGGCTCTCAGTTTGCTTCTGCAAGAGGAAGCAGGAAAGGAGATGCAAGCTGAGGTGTATTCCTCAGTCCAAAAAGGAACTTCATTTTGAAAGAAATGGCTTTCCTTAGGCAAGACAGGAAAAGGAGTGAAGTTTCCTAAATGAATCTAGAGGGGGAAAATGTTTGTACTTATAAAAAAATGTAAGAATACTTCCTCATACTGGGCAGATTCAAATTCAATAGCTTACACTGATATAAAAAACGGGGGGAAGCTGGATGCAGTGGTGCACGCCTGTAATCCCAGTACGTTGGGAGGCTGAGGCAGGAGAATCGCGAGTTCAAAGCCAGCCTTAGCAATGGCGAGGCGCTAAGCAACTCAGTGAGACCCTTTCTCTACATAAAACACAAAATAGGGCTGGGGATGTGGCTCAGTGGTTGAGTACCCCTGAATTCAATCCCTGGTAGCAAAAAAGAAAAAAAATGGGAGCTGGGCACAGTGCCACATGCCTCTAATCTCAGGGACTCAGAAAGCTGAGGCAGGAGGATTGCAAGTTCGAGGCCAATTAGCAAGTTTGAGCAATTTAGCAAGGCCCTAAGCAACTTAATGAGACCCTGTCTCAAAATAAAAAATAAAAAGGGCTGGAGATATAGCTTAGTGGTAAAACACTTTTGGGTCCAATCCCTAGTGCCAAAAAAAAAAAAAAAAAAAAAGAGGAACCAAGTGTGGTGTGTGGTGACACATATCACATATCTGTAGTCCCAGCTACTTGAAAGGCTGAGAGGCAGGAGAAGAATTACTTGAGCCCATGAGTTCAAGACCAGCCTGGGCAACATAGTGAGACCCTGTCTCAAACAAAGGGGATCAGGGTCTGGAAGGGCTAGATATGGAAGATTTTGTAATGGGAAAATCTCAGAAGAGAGATCCTTCCCATTATAAGATTAGAGTTGAGAGACATGACTAGCAACCACCAAGTATGCAATACATGTCATCTTGAACTTTTACTGTCAAGGTTAGGTTTTGGAGAGCAAGATATAATCTGCAGTTGGGAATCTATGTGGGAGTAAGTCATTGCACATATTAGTTAAGGTAATTCTACTTGCTGTAACCCCTAAATCTTAGGGGTGCAGATATAAAGATTTATTTCCTTCTCATATAACATCTAGTGCGCAGCAAAATGGGAGGGGTGAGCAGGTGGCTGTGTTTCACAAAGTCATTTAGGTACCCAAGGCAAAGAAACTATGGTATTTTCAACATGGGACTTCTACTGGGGAAGAACTCAACTTAAAAGCAAGATGTTACCAGGCACGGTGGCACATGCCTGTAATCCCAGCAGTTTGGGAGGCTGAGGCAACAGGCAAATTCAAAACCAGCCGCAGCAATTTAGCAAGGCTTTATGCAACTTACCAAGACTCTGTCTCTAAATAAAATATAAAATGGGCTGGGGATGTGGCTGGGGGTTAAGCGCCCCTGGCTTCCAATCCCCAGTACCAAAATAAACAAGTAAATAAAAGCAAGATGTTTGTTCATTCTAAGATGTGCCTTTCAGGAAGGGTCAAGGAGAATGACCATTACCAAGGACAAGGAGATACTTCATTCCATGTCTTGCACATGTCAAGATCACAGACTTTGCATTAAAGAGAAGGACTATGCCAACAGGAGAAGGGAGAGTTGACCCTGTAGTCTTAGATTAACAGACTATGGAAAGGCTGCTTGAAAGGAGTGGTACTGAAATACATTTAAAAGAGGTCACAGCATTTGTCCAGAAAATAATTTGGAATCTACAAAGGGACAGCATTTGGCCAGTCGAGTAAAACACTGAAAAAACCTCTTCGTTAATTGAAATTTTTAGCTTTTTGAATATGAGGCAGGAAGTTCTGAATATGGAGGGCTGCCCTAGGCACTGGCATCCAGCTGGCAGAAGGAAAGAGAGAAAATAGAGGATCAGGATCCAACAGAAGGTTTTCAAGGACCCTGCCTAGGTGTGGTGAATATCACTTCTTCCAAATTCCCTTGGCCTAAGTGCAAAGGGGACTGTGGGGCACTTTCCAGCTGCAACTCTCTCAATGGAAGAGGAGCAGACTCTGATGGGCAGTATTTCTGCTACAAATAAAGAAGGTTCACAGTGCCCTCCAACCTTAGGTGTGCATTACCATCATTTGTGGAACTTTAAAAAATGCAAGTGGTGGCCAGGCGCGGTGGCACACACCTGTAATCCCAGCAGTTTGGGAGGCTGAGGTAGGAGGATCGTAAATTCAAAGCAAACCTCAGCAAAAGTGAGGCACTAAGCAACTCAGTGAGACCCTGTCTCCAAATAAAACACAAAATAGGGCTGGGGATGTGGCTCAGTGGTTGAGTGTCCCTGAGTTCAATCCTAGTACCAAAAAAAGAAAAAAAGCAAGTGATGCCCAGTGTAGTGCAGCTACCCAGGAGGCCTGGGCAGAAGGATCTCACAAATTCAAGGTAATCCTGGGCATCTTAGCAAGACCTTGTCTCCAAAATTAAAAAAAAAAAAAAAAAAAGGGGGGGGGGGGGGGGGGGGGGGGGGGCAGCAGAGCTAGGGATGTAGCTCAGTGGTAGAGCACTTCCCTGGCATAAGCAAGGCCCTGGGTTCAATCATCAGCACTGGGGGGTTGGAGGGTGGGGAGTGTGTGCCTGGGCCACAGTCCAGAGATTCTGATTCAGTAGGTTGGAGTGGTGCATGGGGGAACCTGTATTTTTTAGTTAACACTTTTTTTTTGGTACTGGAGATTGAACTCAGGGGTACTCGACTGCTGAGCCACATCCCCAGCCTTATTTTGTGTTTTATGTAGAGACAGGGTCTCACTGAGTTGCTTAGCGCCTCACCATTGCTGAGGTTGGCTTTGAACTCGTGATTGTCCTGTCTCAGCCTCCCAAAGTGCTAGGATTACAGGCATGTGCCACTGCGCCCTGCTGAGAACCTGTATTTTTAAAGGCTTCACTGGTGATACCAAAGCACAGCCAGGCTTTAGAGTCACCAGTATACTCTGCAGTGTATACTTCTGGCACTGCCTCTCAACAGCTTAAAAAGAATTTCCCAGGAGTGGGTTTAATTTAGTTAGTTTTGCAGTGCTGGAGATCTTGCCCAGGGCCTCCCGCAAGCTAGACAGGCCTCTATGACCTGCTCCACCCCAACTCCTTCTCAGCTCATTCATTGTCAACAGTGTTATTTTAATTGGCTTCAGTTTCGTATCTGCTGATGAAAGAAGTTTTCACCATGATAAACCCCAGACAGTACGGAGAGCAAACACTTATGAGCAGGTTTTCAATAACAGAGTACATGTAATGATTAATAACATACTGTGATTTATTTTTATCAACATATGACACATTAAAATAATGCAGGTATGTAGGATTGGTGATTTGTTGATTTCTGAGAAGTTCACAGTTGTTCTCTGTCCCACATAGCCATTATATTTAGAAAGCTATTCTTTTTTGATTTTGGTGATTATAAACTCTTTATATTTCCTTTAAGTATGCCACCAAAAATAAGAATAAAAATAGAATTTCATGATTTCTAAATTCTAATTAATCATTTAGAAAATATTAGTGGGCTGGAGGTGTATCTTAGTGGTAAAGTACTTGCCTAGTATGTATAAGGCCCTGGGTTCAATATCCAGCACTGCAATTTTTTTTAAATAAAAAATCATCACTGGATAATATTTACTCTATTGAAAATATTACTAAACCAGGCACAGTGGCACATGCCTGTAATCCCAGCGACTTGGGAGGCTGAGGCAGGAAGATTGTAAGTTTAAAGCTAGCCTCAGCAACTTAGTGAGGCCTTAATCAACTTAGTGAGACAGTATCTCAAAAGAAAACATAAAAAAAAAAGAAAAAAAAAGAAAGAAAGGGCTGGGGATGTGGTTCAGTGGTTAAGCGCCCCTAGGTTCAATCCCTGGTACCAGAAAGAAAAGAAAATATTACAAAACACAAATGTTATATACAAAAAGGTCATCTTAAATATATAAGAATTACTTCTTCCTCCACCTATTCTCATACTGCTTTTTATACATGTATTATGTTCTATTTTTGTTTATATATTTATTTCATTTTATATTTAACAATTTTATTTATAATAAGCTATATAATAATAAACAACTATATCATTAGTTTCTGTATTTATTAGATAGTAAGCTCCTGAAGGCTAAAGCTAATGTTATGCTCACTGTCATTATCTTCTACAGTATATTACACAAATAAACATTCAGATATTCATTGCAATGACTGGGCAGAGTGGCGCATGCCTGTAATTCCAACAACTTAGGAGGCTGAGGCAGGAGGATTACAAGTTCAAGGCCAGCCTGTGCAATTTAGTGAAATCCTATCTCAAAATAAAATAAGAAAAGAGTTGAGGATTTGGCTAGTGGTAAAGCCCTCTGTGTTTAATCCCCAGTACACACACACACACAAACACACACACACACACACTCATTACAATGACTGGAAATCATACGGACCATTTCACTTATTCAACATCAGTATGTGCCAATGAACAAAACTTCCCCTGCCCTGAAGAGTGGTAATTCTAATGGGGGGGGGAGGGGTGAGAGGAAGACAGAAGGTAAAGAAATAAATACATGAAATAGGAACTGAGGATGTATCTCAGTGTATAGCACTCACCTAGTATATATGAGGCTCTGGTTTCAGTCCCCAGCAGCACCACAAAACATAAAACAAACAAATAAAATAAATAAAACGTAAAGTCTGCGATCTGATCATAGTTGTGATGGAGAAAAATAAAGCAAGAGAGTGGGATAAAGTTCTACTGGAGGAGAGAGAACATTTCAGTTTTACATGGGAAGATCAGTAAAGACTTCAAGGAAGCTTGATTTAGACTAAAAACTTTGAGTAAAATACCATAAGAAGTGAGGGGCAGCACACAGCACATCTGGGGGCAAAGCATTGAAAGGAAGGGGAGTAGCAGACATGAATGCTCCAAGGCTGGAGCATGCCAAGGTATGCACAGAGCAGCAGAGACCCTGGTGTATGTGTGTGTTGGAGGGTTGGGGAGACAGTGATTGAACTGGAGAGCACAATAAGAAGAGACCAGGGAAGTGGTTGGGTCACTTTGTTTGCTATTTTGACTTTGACTCAGTGAGATAAGAAGGTTTTGAGGGAAAGGGTGACTGTTCTTACATTTAACAAGGTTCACTCTGGCTTCTGTGTTTTTTCTTAGTCCTTTCCAGCTTCTATAACAGAATACCATAAACTAGGTAGCGTATAAGCGACAGACATGTATATCTTGTCGTTCTGGAGGCTGGGAAATCCAAAATTAAGGTGCCTGTAGATTCAGTATCTTATGTATCTCATGTAGGTCTACTTCCTGGTTCACAGAGGGTGCCTTCTTTCTGTGTCCTCACATGAAAGAAAAGGGTGAGGGAGTTCTCTGGGGTCTCTTTTTATAAGGGCACTAATCCCATTCATGTGGGCTCCACTCTCATGACTTAATCATTTACCAAAGGCTCTCTCCTTCTTATTCTTTCACATTGGGATTAGGTTTCAACATATAAATTTATGTATTGCCAGGGTACACAAACATTAAGTCTGTATCAAGTTTGTATTAGGAGCCAGGCATGGTAGTTCACACCTGTAATCCCAGTGCCTCAGGAGGCTGAGGCAAGAAGATCACAAGTTGGGGGCCAGCCTCAGCAACTGAGTGAGACCCATTCAAAATAAAAATTAAAAAGGTTGGGGATGGAACTTAGTGATAAAGTGCCCCTGGGTTCAATTCCCAGTACTCCTCCCAAAAAACTTGGCATTAAGGCATGGGGGAGAGGAGTGGAAACAGGGAAAATAGTTAAGAGATTAGTGTAAGAATCCAAACAACAGCCAGGTGCTGTGGTACATGCCTATAATCCCAGCACTGTGGGAGGCTGAGACAGGAGAATCATGAGTTCAAAGCCAACCTCAGCAACGGCAAGGTACTAAGCAATTCAGTAAGACCCTGTCTCTACATAAAACACAAAATAGGGCTGGGAATGTGGCTCAGTGGTCGAGTACCCCTGAGTTCGATCCCCGGTGCCAAAAAAAAGAATCCAAATAACAGATGATGATGGCTTGAGCCAGGACACTGGCAGTGGAATTGGTAGGCAGTGCTCAGATGCTGGATACATTTTGAATAGCATTTTTGGTTTGTAAGAGAGGGGGTATCAGTAATGGCTCCAAAGCATCTGGAGTAATTAGAAGGATGAAGTTACAGCAACTGAGGTGGGGCAGACTTGAGTGCACAAGTTTGGAAGGGAAGCCAGTAGCTCTATTGTGGATAATGTTAAATTTGAGATGCCGATAAGATATCCAAGAAGAAATGCAAATAGGCATATGATACGAACCCTGGAGTTCAGGAGAGAAATTCAGACTGAAGATATAAATAGGGAGTTTTTAACCTACCGTTGGTATTTAAAACACTAAGACTACCTGATCTCACAGGTCAGTGAGTGTACACAGAAAAGTCCAAGGACTGAATCCTGGGTCACTCCAAAGTCTAGATATGAGAGGAAACCCAGTGCAATGCAATCAGCAGAAAATGTTTTGAGAAAGGAATGACCAATTGTGCAAATGCCGCTGGGAAGTCAAGTAGGAGGGTTTGAGACAGGTGACTGAGAACTGACACTTGGATTTAGCAATATGGAATTTAATGGAGACTTGACAAGACCTGATTAGGAAGGCAGAATAGAGTGGGTTCAAGAGAGAGGGGGCTGGGCGTGGTGGCGCACGCCTGTAATCCCAGCACTTTGGGAGGCTGAGACAGGAGAATCGCGAGTTCAGCCAGCCTCAGTAACGGTGAGGCACTAAGCAACTCAGTGAGACCCTGTCTCTACATAAAACACAAAATAGGGCTGGGGACATGACTCAGTGGTCGAGTGCTCCTGAGTTCAATCTCCAGTACCAAAAAAAAAGAGTATGGGAGGAAATGGGGACAACAGTAGGAGAAACTCTCTCAAGGACTTTTGCTCTGAAAGCAAATGAGTAATATGGAGGTAGCTGAAGGAGGAGTGGAATCAAGAGGGTTAAAAATACCTACCCTATGCAAGTAAGGTGGCACACACCTGTAATCCCAATGACTTGAGCAACCGAGGCAGGAGGATCACAAACTAAAGTCCAGACTCAGCAACTCAGTGAGCCCCTGTCTCAGAATGAAAAATAAAAATGGCTGAGGATTTAGCTTAGTGAATGGGGGAAGGTAGAAGGGCGGGGGAGGCCCACCCTGCTCCCCAGCCTCCACAGGGCTTGGTGTCACTTGCCTATAGTTCTAGCTACTATTGATGCTGAGGCAGGAGGATGGCTTGAGCCCAGGAGTTTTCTGGGCAAAGATCCCATTTCCTCAAACCAAAAAAACCTTCCCAAGAATGGAGAAATAGCATGTTTGGGCACGATCAAGCAGAGAGAAAATCTCGTTTTCTGAAAAGCAAGGGAGATTTGCTACGCCATGCTTTTAATTAGGAAGTGAGGAAAGCAGGAGGGGCTGCCCCAGGTATGAGCTGGGTCAGTTATTCCATCCAGAGGAATAGGAGGGACAGGGACCTCAGCGTTGGAGGTCAACATGAGGACAGGAGAGCAGATGTGGGAGAGGAAATTAACTACCTAGCAGGATCATAGATGAGTTCTTTCCATTCTCCAAGTGTTCAGATATGTATTATTACACAGTTTCACAAGATATGAAAAGAAACAATTCATTTTGACACAGGGTTCCTGTGAGTAATGTAGGCAGAGCAGTTTCAAAGCTCTCTGCTCTTGTGCTCGGGTCAGAAGCGACCTCTATTGGTTTGTCTGGACCACTAATTATTTTTTCTTGTTTTCTTGTGCTTGGAAGTACAAAATCGTAATGTCCACATTTTATATTATTTTTAAGGAAATACAATTCACAGTTAAATTTAGAAAGATAATGTCAGGCATTTGAGTAAAATAAACTCAAACCATCTGCAGTTCAATCTGGAGTTGGTATTATCATTACTAAGAATTTCCGCTCTAAGTACATCACTCTCTGTAGCACCTCCAGTACTGATGTACATTCTGCTTCTTGGAGAAGTGATTATATTCAATCCAGAGAAAGGACAACTGGCAAGCCATTGCTGGTCCAAGGCTGCATGGTCTTCTTGATGCTTACATTGAGTACAAACTCCTCATATTTTTCTCTACCAGTTTCACTTGATTTTTTATTGTCAATGAGTTTCCTCTGCCTGGGCTGTTCCCTCATCCTGGGTTAGTTACCTCATTTCCTCATCAGAGTCTCTCCAGCTCTTCTGGACTACCTTAGATCTCTCCTGCTATGCCATCTTTTAACACCGTGTGTTCCTTTCTGTCTCATGCCTATTTTCCCCAACTGCAATAAAACAGGCAATTCTGCAATTATTTTTTTTAAGTTGTTGGATCTTTATTTTGCTTATTTATATGTGGTGCTGAGAATCGAACCCATGCCTCACACATGCGGGGCAAGTGCTCTACCACTGAGCTACAACTCCAGCCCCTGCAATTATTTTCTAATGTCTGTTCTTCTGTTAAATCATGAGACTTATAAGGGCAGAGACTGTATCTGGTTTATCCACCACTGTTTTCTTAAGCACTTAGCTCAGTGCTCAGCGTACAACCAATACTCAATAGGCATTTATTGAATGAATAAACACAATCCTGCAGGAGACTCTTACCAGGCTCCTGTTAACATCTTCTGGATTCCACTACAGAGGAAACTGCATTTCAGAAATGGATTCTATTTATAAAATATAACTGGAAATTGCTTTAGGTGCATCTGAGACAGATGCAATAATTTGTTACAAAATCATTCCAACTATTCTTTCAATAGATCAATCTGTAGGATCGAAATGTTAAGTTTCTATCCCCTCTTCCCCCGCCAAAACTAAGAATTGAGTGTAAGGCCACTTGTATGTCAGGCAAGCACTCTACCACTGAGCTATGTCTCTAGCTATTTTTAAATTTTATTTTGATTCAGGTTTTCACTAAATTGTCCATGCTGGCCTTGAACTTGCATCCTCCTGTCTCAGCCTCCTGAGTAGCTGAGATTATGGGCACTTTCCACTGCCCCTGGCAAGTTTCTAGCTCTTAAGCAAAGCAAATCTTCACAAAGAAGAATCTTTAGATATGACCCAAAGTTACTGGACTTGTTTTTCAAAACAGAACTAAGGGAGATAAAATAAGGTGCCAATACAGAGGGGAGTATAAGAAGACCATTTCACATTGTACAGCCATACTATGATCCTAATCCACAGTCCCACTTATTCCCAGACATGGTAACATTTTAGTGTCACAGGTCTCAATATATCAAAAGTACTACCAAGATGGGCTTGTGATAGTGTTTATCCACATGAAGTCTTTATGCCATCCAGCCTTATCTTTGGAATGCTTCTGAGTAGTTTTACTTATCACCAGAGACAGATAGCCAGTTGTGAAATATCACACTGGCCTATATCCCCTAGATTCTAGACATGTGACTTGGAATCAAGTGAGAAGAGAGTAAAGTGCTCTGAGCAGGAAATAATTTGTCTCTATCTGGATCATCTGTTTCTGAATATATATACACACACATTTATATATATATGTATATATGTATACACAAATATATAAACGTATATACATACACATACATGGCATGTGTGTATGTGTACATGCTGCTGGGAGTGAACCCAGGGCCTTGCACAAACTAAGCACATACTCTACCAGTGAGCAACACCCCCAGCCCTTGAAACATTTCTTTCTTTCTTTCTTTTTTTGGTACCAGGGATTGAACTCAGGGGTACTCGAACACAGAGCCACATCCCCAGCCCTATTTTGTGTTTTATGTAGAGACAGGGTCTCACTGAGTTGCTTAGTGCCTCGCCATTGCTGAGGTTGGCTTTGAACTCACGATTCTCCTGTCTCAGCCTCTCTAAGTGCTGGGATTACAGGCTTGAGCCACCACACCTGCGTACATTTATTATTTTCTAATGTCTCACAACCCTCATTCTAAATAATTTAATCTCTTGGTATTATAATTTTGGCCATATATATATGGCTTCTGCAGAACTAGGACTTGAACTGAGGAGCTAGACCACTAAGTTACATCTCCAGCTCTGTTATTTCTTATTTTGGAACAGGGTCTCACTAAGTCGTCCAGGCTGAGCCGGGCGCGGTGGCGCAAGCCTGTAATCCCAGCACTTAGGGAGGCTGAGACAGGAGAATCGCGAGTTCAAAGCCAACCTCAGCAACGGCAAGGTGCTAAGCAACTCAGACCCTGTTTCTACATAAAACACAAAATAGGGCTGGGGATGTGGCTGAGTGCCCTTGGATTCAATCTCCAGTACCAAAAAAAAAAAAGGTTGTCCAGGCTGGCCTCAAACTTGTGATCCTAATAGCTAGGATGCTGTAATCCTTTCCACATAGGCCCTGAAAAAGATTCTCTTGCTGTTCAAAGGTAACATTGTTTTCCTAAGTCAGTACTTTAACATTGTTTTTATAGGAGCATATATGATGATCTAACCTACTCAAAAAGAACTTCTTTTGTTTTAGTATTTACAGATTAACTATCAGAATTAATACAAGGACACTATATGGGTATATTTCTGGGATGCTCTCTCAAACTTGCACTTCCTTCTTGAGGCTTTTTCTCATTTTGTTCTTGGATGACTCCTCATCATCTCTTTAGGTCTCAGCTTAAATGTTATGTACTCAGAGTGGCTTGGCCTGACCACCCAATCTAATTAATTTGGCTCCTACATCCTTAGTCTCTCATATAGACTGTTATTTTTCTTCATACCATTTTTATAAGTCATATATTTGTGTTCACTCATTTAATTCTATTCTTTTAAAAGGGCAGGGACCTTGCTCGTTTTGTTCACTTTTGTATTTCTCAGGCCTAGCACAATCCTTTACATGTAGTAGATGCTCCATAAACATTTGTTGAATGAGTACTTCTTTGGTTGTTTCACTTATGTTTGTTCTATCACATTTTAGTTTTTACTACTGCACTGTTACTCCCAAGGGGGTAGGAGAAAATTACAATGCCCCTTCCCTCTATCACTGGGTACTGAGATGCCAATTCTGCTCATTTGCTGAGACGCTACTGGCTTCTCTTGGGAGACTGTCAAAGGACCCAAAGGTGCACAATTATTCTACTAGTAATAGCGTGACTGAGGCAATCAGGAGAGCTGTCAGAAATGCTTTTAAAGCTACATTCATTGAATTCTTGGGCACTACTGAATTACAGAATAAGCAGAATGCTGAAGTTTTTTAAAATTTGCATAACGAACCAAGGCATCTTACACCATCTGTATGAAATGAAATTTAGATGTACACATCCTTCGCTCCAGGAAGCTCAGTTCTTGCAGCAACTTGTCTGCCCAATGGGGGGCGGCAGCATCCTAGTAACTCACTCCCAGAAGATGTGTAGGTGGGAGGAGAGATTCGCGTTCAAAATCTTTTTGACTCTACCCACACGCCGTAGCGCCTTAGCCCGCTCGAGTTTCAATGCGCGTTGTTGCTGGACGAAGCGGAGTCTTATACACCGCCCGCTGCTCTCCTGATCATGGCTTCTCCGAGTTCCTTCACCTACTATTGCCCTCCATCTTCCTCCCCTGTCTGGTCAGAACCGCTGTACAGTCTGAGGCCCGAGCACGCGCGGGAGCGGTTGCAGGACGACTCGGTGGAAACAGTCACGTCCATAGAACAGGTGAGGTGGCAGGACTGGGCGAGGCGCCCGCGCGGGGGCTTCTGGGAACGGCAGTCCCGTCCGCCGGGCCGCCTGGGTGCGGAACTCAGCGCGGAACTACGCCTCCCACAGTGCACCGCGGCGCCCTCTCTGGTATGCTCTGGGCGCCCAGGCTGGGGCTTCCGAGTGCAGCGTTTGTGGGGCTGTGTTGGGGAGGGGTCGATGTCAGAGTTGAGCTTGGAAGAGAGGACCGACCCGGGTCTTCTCTGCCTCAGAGCGGAGAGAACCTGTTCTGTGCCTGGAGCCCGCAACAGCCTGGGCGGATCCATTCCACTCCATTCAGTGCACTTTCCCCTACCTGCCTGCAGTTTCGGGACACCGAGAGACAGAACGGCCAGACTGCGTTCATGCCATTTCATAATCTGTTTAATTTCTGAACGACAGTGCCAGGTTGGGGCCTGCCTCGTGATGGGCATTTTGGTGGTTATTTGGGCACCAGTTATGTGTTGAACACAATATTAAACGCTGGAAATACAAAGAAATAAAATAGCTTTTGACCAGGAAGCTGCTTGGGAAGACAGGCAGGAAAACAACATAGTTTGGA
Source organism: Geosciurus inauris (assembly GCA_004024805.1). Classification (NCBI taxonomy): domain Eukaryota; kingdom Metazoa; phylum Chordata; class Mammalia; order Rodentia; family Sciuridae; genus Geosciurus; species Geosciurus inauris. The sequence goes on from PVHX01000067.1 coordinate 340,390, forward strand.
AGGTGCTAAAATAAAAGTACGAATTTTGGACTATTTTTCATTCACTAAGGCCTAGAGATAGAATCGAAACTATCATTTTGAAAAGTGGGAAACGTGTAGTGAACTACAGTTTCATTTTTCTTCTCATTCCCCAATTGGAATTGTTCCCAAGTTACTTGTTGTAGAGCTGTTTCACCATCTGTTACTAGGAGAAGTGGTCAGGATGATTCTTTTTAGCACTAACAAATAAACATCCTGCTGCTTACTAAAATAAGATCTCTTAGTAAGATCAGTCCCCACGCTTATTAACCTTCAAGGGAACTGCTTTCTTTTTCATACCTGAATCTGGGAGCCTCTATGTAGTTAAAATTAATAGCAGTAATTATTTAACTATACCGTTAGGACTTTACATATAATTATACATTTATAACAAAAGGGCTTGAATGCATGATTCTATGTTTAGTAGCAGAGGGAATATTTCATGCTTCATGGGTTTTAGAGTAGTAAAGGAAACTTTTTGCTTTTTAATCTAGCTCCTCAGGTTAGTTAGGTCACTAGTATATCCTACAAAAAGTCTTTTGTGAAAGAGCACAAAGAAATCCCATCAGTGAAAAATGGTACATTATCTTTGCAGTGTTCCTAAGTGGTGAATTGTTGAGTTGATTAGGGACAATCCTTTTTTCTTTATATTCGACTTTAGACTATGAGATTATCTTTTCTTTTTCTTTTTTTCCCTCCTCATTCCTGATTTACTTTTTATGTAGTTAACTGAATTGACTTAGAAGATAAGCTAGGAGTGAAAAGGAAATCAGAAGTTGGTTTGTTAATTAAGAGACCAATACAGAGACTTCTATGAGTTGATGAGCAAATTAAAAACAGGGACATTATAAGGAGCTTTTCTGATCTGCTCTTTTTTTCTTTGTATACTCTTTCCCCACCCCCTCAGTAAATTGCTGACATTCTTACCTGCTCAGTCCTATGTGGAAAACACCAACACTTACAGTCTGAGAAGGCATAATGAGCAATGCAGAAATGGATATAAGGTCCTTCATCTTAAAAGGAGTACGCCAAGACCAGGGCTGAGAGAGAATGCTAGGTCCTGATATGTTATTATAGAGCATCTTTCAGACATGGGCCCAAAGGTATGATAGGTAGTAGAGCAGCTTATATTTCTTTTCCACTAATGTAATTAGTTTACATTTTAAGTCTAGAATGAATAGTTGCAGTTAGTAGAAAGAAATGTGGTATCTCATTCTGTGGCTTTCTCAGTATTTCAATAATCATTATAGCAATCATTTATTTGGTCTCAGCACTTTACTAAATGTTCTGTGTACATTGTATCATTCATTCCTTACACATTTTGCAGATGAGAATACTGAGGTTAGAGAAGTACCAGGTTTGTAAGTTAATGATGATACATTTGTCAGAAACAGCAACCTTCTTAGGAAATGCTGGAGTTGTTTACAGAAGATGCTTTTATTCTTTTGGTTTTGACTGAAGCTTCCATATATCAGGGATTTACTGACTGCTCAGTTTTGTACCATTGTAATAAAAACAAATGCTTGTCACTTGCTTCCTTTCTGATTATCAGGAGACTATTTATTTGTTAGACAATAATTTGTCAAGAGGAATTTAACCTATAGACAGTAGAAGAACCCTTTGCTATGAGTACTTCTGTTCCATTCATTCCTTTAACAAATATTTGATTGGCTTTCACATGCCAGGCACTGTTCTGGGCACTTGGCATAAGTCAGTGGACAGAGGAGATTGATCTGATGTTTTTAGGAAACTTTTTTGTTTCAGGTCAGGGAGGCATCAATTAAGAAAAAATATAGGGCTGGAGGTATAATTTATGGTAGAGTGCTTCCCTGGCATGCATGAGGCCCTGGGTTAATCCCCAGCTCCACCACCACCAAATAAATAAGTGAAACAAAGAAATAAATAAAAATAATAAATAATTAGACATGCTACGGAAGATAATAAAGCAGGAAAACAGGAAGTGTTCTAGGAATGGTGTAAGATAGAACTGATGTTACATTTGAACTGAGACCTGAGGCATGTGAGGGAATAAGTTATGCTTGGATATGGCAGAAGAGCCTTCTGGGGAGAGAAAGCAAGTGCAAAGGACCTAAGGCAGGAGTGTGCTTGGTGAGTAAATAGCTTAGTTAAGCAGAGAGTAAGAAGCCGGGTGTGGTGGTGCAAGCCTGTAATCCCCGCACTTAGGGAGGCTGAGACAGGAGAATCGCGAGTTCAAAGCCAGCCTCAGCAACAGTGAGGTGCTAAGCAACTCAGTGAGACCCTGTCTCTACATAAAACACAAAATAATTGTGGGGATGTGGCTTAGTGGTCGAGTGCCCCTGAGTTCAATCTCCAATACCAAAAAAAAAAAAAAAAAAAGAGTAAGAGAGGAGATGGGATCACATGCAGCCTTATAGACCGTTGTAAGTGTTTTAATAAAGACCCTGATTCAGATGGGAAACCACTTGGCTAGATACCTTTTATTTATCTCCTTGATTCACTTGATGCTTTTCTACCCAGCTCCTGGGGCACATCAGGTTCCCTTGCCTAGTGCCGCTGGGACATGGAAATATTGCTAAGAGGTGAGAAAGAGCGAGAATATAGTGTATTTCTTCTCTCCTGCAGGGTTGTGTGGGCTAGAGTTTCCTTAGACTGAAGGTCATGTCTCAGATATCTTTTCCATGGAGCTCCCTGTCTCCCTTTCCACTCCTTTCCTTCATACCTTCAGGTCTAGAAGGGATCAAGTGTCCTTGAGTTCCCAACCCCAGTTGCTGTATGCTCCTTTGTGGGTTCTCTACACCTGCCCACACCTTTTTAAATAGTTCCTGTGTAAATTCTCCTCAATTCACCCACTTTGTGCCATCTGTTTCCTACCAGGACTCAATGATCCATGACCAGAGGGTTTTGAGCAGGGGAGTGACACAGTCTGACTAGCAATTTAACAGGCTCATTTAGGTTACTCTCAAGGTCAGATAGTGGGGAGGCGAGGGTGGATGCGGGGGAAACCAGTTAGGAGGCTATTGCAATATCCTGGGTGTGGTGATGACAACTTAGCTCACAGTGACGGTTATGCAGTTAATGAGAAATGGTAGTTTTTGACAGACTCTCCCTTGACAAGTGTTCTATGGTGGATGTGATGCAGGGAGGGCCTTTTATGACTCTAGAAAGCAAGATGTGGTTGTTGTTAGAGCTCGCCTTCTATATTGTGCATCTAGAATCACCCCACTGCAAACACTGGTTCAGGCCAGTAGGTTCATGCTGATGGTCTGGGGATAACAGCCTTGCCAAAACAGTTGTTTACAATAGATACTACTCCTGTTTTTCTTTTAGTTTGCCCTTGAACGGGAGCCAAACTTTCTTCCATTTGAAATGACACGGTGTCATTCAACAGCATTCAGTCGAGTGACAATCAACTCTGAGGGGACAATAAGAGTTATTAGTCTTGGTTTCTGCTCTCAAAATTCTTTTCTCTTAGGGGAAAAAAAAGGATATCTTAATCAATTACAGAGTGCCGAATTATTACTGCATTGTACAGGAAATGGAAGAGTGGTTTGTGGCCTGAGGAGCTCAGGATGACTTCATGGAGACCATGGAACTGGGGTTGGGCACTACAGGGTGGAGCTGGGGCCAGCCATTTCAGTAGAATGACCCCTTTGGAGAGAAGACTTAGGCTTCACTGGAGACAGCAAGGATGATGGCCTGCCCAGAATGGAGGGTACAGGTCAGATGAGGTTTGCTGGAGGGGTGTTGAGAGCAAGGTTAATGTGTTGGCTTCAAGTGGTGAGCAGTTGGCCGTTATGGCCAAGGATCAGTGAGTTCCAGGAGAGAATCCTGGCTTCCTGCTGTTTACTTGCTTCATGTTATAGTCTGTGGAAGATTAGCAAGTGGTGGTGACAAGTTACTCAATATGATCAAACTTCTCAGTTTTTTTATGCCTCCGATAGAAGGAACCAGAGTTCTGCTTGGTGAAATGCTCACTAAGCTAGCTATGTAAATCAACTTTATTTTTATTAAAATTTAATACATACCATATTGTTCAACTGTAAGGCAGTCTCAGATATCAGATTTGCCCTATGAAAAAGTCCCCAAAATGTTTTTGGTCAAGTTGAAGATACTTGTACTTTTAGGCATATAAGTGAACAAATCAAAAAACTACTGACAGAATTATGTTTAAATTTAGGTACGTAGCGGGTAGAGATGTAGCTCAGTTATAGAACTTTTACTTAGCATGTGAGTGGCCCTCGGTTTCATCCCTAGCATTGTAAAACTAACTAACTCACTCTACCAATTTAAAAATCATATACTTATTGGGGATATAGGTTAGTGGTAGAGTACTTGTTCACCATGCTTGAGGCCTTGGGCTTGATCCCAGTACTGTATATAAATAAATAAACAGATAAAATCACATACTTTATAAAGTAACACTAGTTTAGAAATATTGGTTTCCCTTATTCATAAAATGTTTCTCTTCAAAATTTTTACATGTGTCTTTTTTTTTTTAACATCCCTAGCCCACCTACCACCTTTTATTTCTTTCTTTTTGTGGTTCTGGGGATTGAACCCAGGGACACTCTACCACTGAGCTACATCTTTATTCCTTTTTATTTTCATTTTTATTTATTTATTTATTTATTTTTATTAAAACAAAAGTTTTAATAAAAAAGTCAATGTCTACATTAAATCAGGAAACCGAAAAATCTGAATTATACAAGCTTTCTACATACTTAAAAAAACAAAAGCACACAATTTATAATAAAATTCTTCTAATTCAAAAATAGAGTCTAATTTAAAGAAAATGTCATTATGCGCAGTTGATTAGTTAGGTCCTTTTTATTTTTTGAGAAAGGTTCCTGCTAGGTTGTCCAGGCTGGTCTCAAACTTGTGATCCTCCTGCCTCAGCCTCCTGGATAGCTGGGTGTGCACCACTATGCCCAGCTTTCACATGCATCTGTGACCTCAGTATTTTAATCATCACTGGAACCACTTTTTTTTGGTACCAGGGATTGAACTCAGGGGTACTCAACCACTGAGCTGCATCCCTAACCCTATTTTGTGTTTTACTTGAGTCTCACTGAGTTGCTTAGTGCCTCACCGTTGCTGAGGCTGGCTTTGAATTTGTGATTCTCCTGTCTTAGCCTCCCTAAGTGCTGGGATTACAGGCATGCGCCACTGCGCCTGGCTTAGAACCACTCTTTTGAATAAGCCAATATGGTTTTCCAGACCACATATTCAGTTCCTTGAGATGTGTCCTTTTTGAATATAAGTAGGATAAATATCACTGAATATTTTATCCCACGTTACAAGTATCCACTTGTATAACATTAGAATTATTTTTCACAACGTGTCTAGTAGGTGTATGTTATGATCATCACAACTTAATCACTTTGTTACTTTTTAAAATGATCTTTGATAACTGGGCTTGGTGGTGTACACCTGTAATCTCAGTGGCTGGGTAGGCTGAGGCAGGAGGATCACAAGTTTGAGGCCAGCCTCAGTGACTTACTGAGATCCTGCCTCAAAATGAAAAATAAAAAGAGCTGGGGAGCATAGGGGTAGAGTGCTACTGGATTCAATCCCTAGTAGTTAAAAAAAGAAAGAAGGAAAGAACATGAAAGTCTAGTTTAAACTGGTAACTTATACATGGAAGTGTGAATTTACTGGAATAATTGCTAAATTGGTGTATAACTTGTCTTCTTTCACTGATACCATTAGCCAAGGCTGCCAGAACTAGACCTTGTCTGGGGTCGTTTTAGGCTATTACTTCATCCTCACATGGTGCTTTTTATTCAAAATAAGAACAATGAGCCGGGCACGGTGGCTCAAGCCTGTAATCCCAGCACTTAGGGAGGCTGAGACAGGAGAATCGCGAGTTCAAAGCCAGCCTCAGCAACGGCGAGGCGCTAAGCAACTCAGTGAGACCCTGTCTCTACATAAAACACAAAATAGGGCTGGGGATGTGGCTCAGTGGTCGAGTGCCTCTGAGTTCAATCCCCAGTACCAAAAAAAAAAAAAAAAACAATGAAAGAACTCCCTACAGCGAGACATAATTTTGTAAGTATTTGATTATAAAGTGACTTGTTTTTTCTGAAGGATAACATTTTTTTTGGAAAGAATCTTGCCTTGTATTTATCATATTAATAATTCTTTTATCACAGCTTAAGAAAAAGTCTGGATTTCAGGCAGCAAATCTGCTTTCTGGAATTGTCCTCCTCTGGGAGAGAGGTGGAGATGTAGGAGGAAGGAAAGTGATGGTCCATGACATGAAAGTTGGTACATCATGAGATAGTCTCTAGATAGAAGCTAGGAAAGAGAAAGTACCAAATGAATTTATTGGTTTTTACCACTTATTGGTGAATAGAAATTATTCTATGCTTCTATTGATTGGATTTCAAGGAAAAAGCAAATCCATGAGACATCTTTTAAGCAGAGTTGTCAAGAATGTAGGTGGATGGTTAAGGTACATTTCCATTTATTTTTTGCCATGATATCTAAATCTAGGGGACTTCAGTGCAGACACTTAATCTCTGGCCCCTAGAATCTAACACAGTTTCTCCATTGTTAAAAAACACAAACTATTACACACATTAGCATATGTTGTATATATGTGTGTATGTATATAAATATGTATTTGAGTTTATATTATGTACTTTAAAGATATATGTGTGTGTAGTACTTATACACATACGGAGAGAGACTTCAGTAAACTTAATAGCACTCTGTACACAGAAGGACCTAGCCTGTGCCCTGTCAAGCAGTATAAACTTCTGCCAAATTAGTATACCTTAACTCTGAGCTCTTGTGTCCCATTTTTGCTATATGCTAAATGATCAGTTACTTCATAGCTAAAGGAGGTGAGAGATGTACTATTAGGATTAACATTTGTTGTGTTATTCATTAAATTGGTTTGGATGAGCTGACCTGGGAACCTATCAGGTATTACGTTGTTTTACTGGGAAAACAAATGATATCTAAATAGCGGACTTACTGATGAACTTTGAGGACACGGCCTTTTTGTGTGTCGGGACCTGCCTGTCTATGTGGTGTGGGTCAGGAAGCATCACAGAGCTAAGTACTTGAGAATCCTTCTGTTCCTCTAAGAAAAAAATTTTTTTTTTTTTTTGTACTGGAGATTGAACTCAGGGGCACTCGACCACTGAGCCACATCCCCAGCCCTATTTTGTGTTTTATGTAGAGAAAAGGTCTCACTGAGTTGCTTGCTTAGCACATCGCCATTGCTGAGGCTGGCTTTGAACTCATGATTCTCCTGTCTCAGCCTCCCTAAGTGCTGGGATTACAGGCGTGCGCCACCACGCCCGGCTTCCTCTAAGAAATTTTTAATGAACAAAAAATAAATAATAATGTAATTAACAGCCATTTTTGTGTAACCTAGAATTAACTGTTGTTAATTTTTTTTTTGTTTCTGGTTATTTGTTTAAAGGAAACAAAATGTAGCCAGAGTTTCCTTTAACCATATCCCCAGTTCAGTTTCCTCCTCCCCGATAGTAGCTACTTCTATCATGAGTTGGATGTGTAATTCTTCCATTTCTTCACTTTCCATCCTTTAGGGCATGCATAAACAAGTGTATTTGTGTGTTATTTTTAAAAAAGTTTAAGTAAATTATCACACTCTCCCATCTTGTCGTTTTTCATTTAACATTTTTTAAAAAATCTCTATTCAAACTGAATTATGCATGTCTCCTGTTAAAGATAATTTTCAGAAAAGGTGAAATTATAACTCATATAGATAAGAATGAACGTGTGTTAAAATTTTTACTCAAGTATGAAGGAACCAGACAGATACTATGGCCAGTTCAAACAGAAAGCACAAATTTGTATAAAGAAATTGAATTTCAAATAGGAGCAAAACGGGCTTTTCCATTGAGGAGGGGGAAGACAAATGAAAATGATAGGACAAGATGGTGTGCATATCTGTCAGTAACCTACAGTTTATAAAGAGGTGCACAATTCAGAGTTCAGAGACAATGAATAGGGTCAAAACCAGATACAGAGGGTGTGCGATAGACAATGCATGGTTTTCCACTGAAATACTTAAATTTTTGTACACGACTATGCAGTGTATTTCTACTGATGAGTCCAGAATTTTTCTCTTCTTATGGGGTGGGGCAGAGAAACAAGATCTCTTTTAAAGATGTAAATTTCCCTTACAAAAGGGTAACTTCTGTTCTGTTTTCAGAGCTTTTCTTGTGTCTGCTCTTTCTTAAAATAATCAGCTCAAAATAATCCTATACTAAAGAGGATTATTTTGGATTGATGTATTCTGTTCTCCTACAGTCTTATTTTGGGATGCTGTATTCTGGTCCCCTGCATCCCCCAAACATTAGGTTATTTGTTCAAAGAAATGTTTTATTTCCTAAACATTAAAACTATTTGTTGAGGTTGGAGGTGTCACTCAGTGGAAAAGTGCTTGCCTAGTATGCAGGAAACCCTTGGTTTGATCTCCAGAACCACTAGGGGGAAAAAAAGGAAAAGAAAGTTATTTATCTTTCTTCTTTGCTAGTTTAGAAGTTGGTGATTAGTTTTAAAAAGTAATAAGAAGTGATTATGAATGAAAAAGGTACTATTTGAAGTAAAATCCCATGCATTAACTTCTGAACTAAAATTTAGTACTTTTACCACTACTAAAAACCTTTGATCTATCAAACATTAGTATCATCAGGAAGGCTTGTTAAAAACAGTTGAATGGCCTGTGGCTCATGCCTGTAGTATCAATGATAGGAGGATCGCAAGTTTGAAGCCAGCCTCAGCAATTTAGCAAGGCCCTAAACAACTTAGCAAGGCTCTGTCTCAAACTAAAAATGGATTGGAGTATAGCTCAGTGGTAATGCACCACTGGGATCAATCCCCACCACCCCAAACAAACAACAAAAACAGTTGAGTGGACCCCATACCTGTAAGTTCTGATTCTTTAGTCTGTACCTACCTGAGAATGCCTGAGAATTTACATTTCTAACAAGTATGGCTAGTTCTCAGTGAATCTGCTCCTGGGCTAGGTTTTTGTTGTTGTTGTTCGTTTGTTTTGTGGTGCTAGGGATGAAAACCTAGTCTTGCTCCTGCTAGGCAAGTCCTCTACCACTGAGTTATTCCCTGGCCCCTGGCTACTAGTTTTCTACCACTGCTACAGTGGAGATCTCTCTCTCTCTCTCTCTCTCTCTCTCTCTCTCTGCTCTTCAATATGCTTTTGTTTAACAAGTGTGGGTGAACACAAAGCAAGTTCCTCAGGGCTAAGAATCTTTTTCTCTTTTGTTTGGAGATATATTCCAGACACCTAGAACATAAAGGAAGGATGAGAGAATATTATTGAAAATTTGTCTTTATATAAAAATAGTAATAATAAATTATTTGCACTTTTTCTAGTAGTTTATTGTGAGATTTCAAATACAGCAGTTGGAAGAATTTTACAGTGAATAATCAGTTTACTCACCATCTAGATTCTTTGTTAACGTCTGCTATACTTTTAAAAAAATCACATATTTATTCATATGTTCACCCCCTATTCTGTTTTGTTTTTGGTGCTGGGGATGGAAGCCAGGGCATCAAGCATGGTAAACACATGCCTTGCCACTGAGCTGTACCCCCAACTTCTGTCCATCTTTTCTTAATTAATTTCAAAATGAGTTCTAGGTATTAATATACTGTTTCCTAAATATTTCAATATGTGTGGCCTTAATTAAAATTTGGTATTTGTGTACAATTCTTTTTCTTTCAAGACAAAGTTCAGAAACAATAAAATCTGGGTATCCTAAGTATACATTCATAGTCGGCTGAGTTTGGGCAAGTGTACATATCTCTGTAACCAAAACCTTTATGAAAATATGGACATCACTATCACTCCAACACATTTCTTCATGGGTCTTCTTGCTTGGCTGATCCCTATCCCTCATCTTGGCAACTAGTGTCTGATTTTTAAAATAGATTTATTTGTTTTGCCTTTTCTAGAAGTTTAACTAAATGGAGTCATATAGTATGTATTCTTTTGTATAAGTCATCTTTCACATAGCATGTTTATAAGGTTCATTACATTGTTGTGTGCATCAGTAATTGCCCCTTTTAAAAGGCTGAATGGTATTTTTTTTTTGACACAATACCTTTTCATTTAATAATTAATTAATTTTTATGTGGTGCTGAGGGTTGAACCCAGTGCCTCACATGTGCTAGGCAAGTGCTCTGCTACTGAGCCACAGCCCCAGACCACTGAATGGTATTTTTATAAATACATTACAGGGTTTTTTGTTTGTTTTAAAATCTATTCTTAGCCGGGCGTGGTGGCGCAAGCCTGTAATCCCAGCACTTAGGGAGGCTGAGACAGGAGAATTGCGAGTTCAAAACCAGCCTCAGCAACGGCGAGGCACTAAGCAACTCAGTGAGACCCTGTCTCTACATAAAACACAAAACAGGGCTGGGGATGTGGCTCAGTGGTCGAGTGCCCCTGAGTTCAATCTTCAGTACCAAAAATAAAAATAAAAATAAAATAAAATCTATCCTTGCTGGGAATGGTAGTGCACACCTGTAATCACAGCAATTTGGGAAGCAGAGATAGGAGGATAAAAAGTTCAAGACCAGCCTTAGCAACTTACTGAGGCCCTAAGCAACTTAGTGAGACTGTCTCAAAATAAAAAATAAAAAAGTGCTGAGGATGTGGCTTAGTTGTAGAGTGCCTCTGGGTTTAATCCCCAGTAACACCCCCCCCCCCCCCCCCCCCCCCCCCCCCCCCCCCCCCCCCCGGCATCCCCCAGTCTATCCTTGTGGTCCAAGATGGCGCACGCCTGCAATCCCATCAATTTGGAAGGCTGAAGCAAGAGGATTGCAAGTTTGAGGATAGTCTGGGCAACTTAGTGATACTGTATCAACATTTTAAAATTTTAAGAGGGTTGGGGAGGTAGCTCAGTGGTAGACCACCTCTGGGTTCAGATCCTAGTATTACAAACAAGCAAGCAAACAAAAACTATTCTATTACTGGACAAGAGCTGTTTCCAAAATGTGGCTGTTAATGAATAATGCTGCTGTGAACACATTTACAGAAGTCTTCATATGTTTGCATTTCTTTGGGGTAAAAACCTAGAGGTAAAATTGCTGGATCATAGGGAGGTATATTTTTAGTGTTGTAAGAAACCACTATCCTTTTCCATCATGGTTGTACCTTTTATACTCTCACCAGCACTGTATGAGAGCTTGGATTGCCCTTCAGCCTCAACAGCATTCCATGTTGTTGTCTGTCATTCTTCTGGTGGATATGGAGTGGTAACTTGTTTGTTTTTTGTACTTGAGATTGAACCCAGGGATGCTCTACCACTGACCTATCTCCCCAGCCCTTTTTTATTTCTTATTTTGAGATAGGATCTCACTAGGTTACGGAGGCTGACCTTAAACTTGTGATCCTTCTGCCTCAGCCTCCTGAGTGGCTGGGATTATGAGCATGTCCTACTGTACCCAGCTTCATTGTGTTTATATATATATATATATATAGTTGTTGATGGATCTTTATTTTTTATTTATTCATTTATACACAGTAGTGAGAATTGAACCCAGTGCCTCACACATGCTAGGCCAGCATTCTACAACCCCAGCCCTGTATTTATTTTTTAATTACCAGAAACACTTTGTAGTAGACTTAAGCATTTATTTATCTATGATACATATAAATGTATTATGTGTGTGTGTGTGTTCAGATCTGTTTGACTTCTCAAAAATCTTTCTTATACTTAGATAAGGCAGTCATGGTGGAATCTGGGTACTGAGTGTTTTTCTTTCTTTTTTTTTAGTACTGGAGATTGAGGCACTGAGGGGCACTCGACCACTGAGCCACATCCCAGCCCTATTTTGTCTTTTATGTAGAGACAGGGTCTCACTGAGTTTCTTAGCGCCTTGCCGTTGCTGAGGCTGGCTTTGAACTCGTGATTCTCCTGTCTCAGCCTTCCTAAGTGCTGGGATTACAGGCTTGCGCCACCGCGCCTGGCTCTGAGTGTTCATAATTCTTAATAACTTCCTCCAAATTTTTTTTTAGATTTCAAATTTACAAAAGAATTGACAGCGCTTGTTTACTCTCCACCTAACAACCCCACTATATAAACTAAAAGGTTGCATTTTAAAGAGGATAAAATCATGACTCATACAGATGTAAAATGGACTATGTTAAAGATATTTATTTAACTCATTAATTCATAGAGGATCAGTAAGTAAGAGTTGTAAGTAATTACAACTATTTGGAGAACCCAAAGTATTACTAGAGTTTTAAAATGAAGGTGCTAGCTCTGGGGATCCCAATGAATCAGATATGACCATTTATTCCAAAGAAATCAAATAAAAAAGTAATGGTGAAAGGTAGGAAAGGAACTTTAGTCACTGTAGCTATACTGAGAAGACAAAGGGCAGCGATGGCAGCCCTGTTTTTTTTTTCTGGAGGGTGGGGACACGGTACTAACATGAGCTTCAGTGTTCAAGAGAGGAAGAATTGGGACAGGGCAAGAGGTATACATGATTAAATAGTCTTGGTCAAACTGTGGTTTGGTTGATAATTATCCCAGTTGTGGTTCTAGAAGGTGGCTCCAGAGAAGTCTTTTTGCTTGAGGGGGCAATCCTGTTCCTATTCCTTTTTTTTTTGGTACTGGGGGTTGAACTCAAGGGCACTTGATGACTGAGCCACATCCCCAGCCCTATTTTGTGTTTTTTTTTATGTAGAGACAGGGTCTCACTGAGTTGCTTAGTGCCTCGCCATTGCTGAGGCTGGCTTTGAACTTGAGATTCTCCTGTCTCAGCCTCCCTAAGTGCTGGGATTACAGGCTTGCGCCACCGCGCCCAGCTCCTGTTCCTATTCTTTTTTCTTTTTTCTTTTTAGTTGTTGATAGACCTTTATTTTATTCATTTATTTATATGTGGTGCTGAGAATCGAACCCAGGGCCTCACACATGCAAGGCAAGCGCTCTGCCACTGAGCCACAACCCCAGCCCTCCTGTTCCTATTCTTAAATGATTGCTCCTGCTTAGGGGCATAGCCTCAGTTCTTGTTATTAGGTAATTACTCCCATTTTGGAGGACAGTCTCACCATGGGGTGATTTGCCTGAAATGTTGTGCTGTTTCTAGAAGGTTTAGGGCAATTCCTGTAGTCTTCTAGGTACCACCCTGGTGGGTTTGGAACAGGCTGTTGTAAAAGCTGGCAGTTGATAACCTTAGTTATCTTGGTGTCTTCAGTTTTGAAGGGGATGATCACTTGAATGATGAACCTGCCAACTTGAGAGTTGAGCAAGTATCTGACCCAAAGTTTAAGTTGATAAAAGGGATACAGAATGAAGGCAGAGATGCCAAACTTCTTGTCCTGCTTTTAAGTTACCTATTGAACATCTGCAGGCCCAAATGAAGACTCAGTGCTTTTTACCAAAAGCGGTCTCTAAATCACTATTGTAAAAGTACCATCCAGTTAGAGTCAGATAAGGAATGATACAATGAATTAACAAATGGTATAAAACTAGTCAGTATCCATAGGGCAATGATTAAGTGTATTTCACCTGTTAAAATTTGCATATCTGTACATGGAAGCTATTTGCATAACTAAGTTTTCTACAAGTTAATTTCTTCATCTACAGAGTTGTGAAATAGTCTAGTCAAGGACAAAGGTATTGATAACCCAATGGATGTCCTAGCCAAGACACAATTTTTTCTTTGATACGTGTGTTTATATGTGTGTATGCATACAGCATACACTTATATAAATGTATACACACACATACATTTAATACATAAAATGTATATAGATGTATGTATATATGTGTGTGTGTATATATATACATATATATATCTATTTTCCCCTGAATATTTGAAAGTAAAGTGAAGGTACTCTAAAAATATCATTCTTCTATATATGGACATTAACATTATACCTCAGAAAATAAGAATAATTTTATAATATCACTAATATCCAGTTCATTTAGAAGTTTTCCTAATTGTCCCAAGATCTTTAAATAGCTTATTTTGTGTGTTTGAACCAGATCCAAAGTTCCTTGATTTCAGGCTATTTTTTAATTTCAGAGAGTTAATCTCTTGTGACTAAATCTTCGTAGGCTGATCCTGTTGGCCTTTCTTGTAATGTTTTCATGTAGCAATGTTTCTGAAACAGATCGGGTGCTTTAGGCTGTGAACCTTCTCTCAGGAGAACCATATCACTTTCATTAACATGGTTATGAACTGTGTGCCCTGTGCCCAAGGGAAATGAGCCTGTAGGCCCATCGCTGTTTATGCAAAAGAAAATTATGTGTTGCTGTGGGGCTGTTAAACAACCTGTGCATTGCAGAGGCTGGTAACTGCCTTGCTTATGGGGGTTTTTATGCAGAAAGAAGAGATTAAATAGAATACCTTTGGGATGGAAAGGAAGCATGAAACTTCAAGATGAGGTGAGAGGCCAGGGAAAGTGGGCATAATTTTAGCATCTCTGTATTGAAGTTGATTAATTATTATTCTTTTTTTTTGAAGTCAGATTTGAGAGTTGTAATATGTTTACAGTTCTTCATGACTTAGATAACTTTAAAACAAAATAGGTAGCTTTAGTTTTCTGATATTTTCTCCTTCCTTCTCCCCCCCCACCCCTTTGCAATGCTGAGGTTTGAACTGAAGGCCTCATACATTCCAGATAGCTCTCTACCACTGACCTACATTCCCAGCCCAGTTCTTCTATATTTGGGGTGGTGGGGGGGACTGGGGATTGTACTCAGGGCCACTCAACCACCGAGCCACATCTCCAGCCTTATTTTGTATTTTTATTTAGAAATAGGGTCTCACTGAGTTGCTTAGTGCCTCACTTTTGCTGAGGCTGGCTTTGAACTTGCCATTCACCTGCCTCAGCCTCTCGAGCCGCTGGGGTTATAGGCGTGTGCCTCCACGCCCGCCCCCTATATATATATATATTTTTTTAAATTTTTTTTAGTTGTAGATGGACACGATGTCTTTATTTTATTGCTTTGTATGTGGTGCTAAGGATCGAACCCAGGGCCTCACGCATGCGAGGCAAGCGTTCTACTGCTGAGCCACAATCCCAGCCCCGCCCTCTATATTTAAAGTGAGGATTTTAATAAAAATTTAAAAAGAATTAAATTATAGATCTTGTGCATAGATGTTATACAGTTATGAATTCTTCCCTGAATTCTGTCCCAAAGGCTAAATTTCTCATTCTGCTAGTGTGTTAGAGGTCTACAAGGCCATCTCTAGGCTCACTGATTGACTGCAAGAACTTAGAGAACTCAGTATGTATTTTTACTTATCATTATGATTTATTATAGCAACAGAATACAAAGTAAAATCAACAAAGGGAAGAGGCTCTTGGAAGTCTGAAGGAAAACAAGCACAAACTTCCAAGAGTCCTCTCCCAGTGGAGTGAAGGGGCAGGAAAGTCATTCTCTACCCATCTTGGGCTATCTGGCTAGGGCTCTATAAATTAAAGTCATGAAAGGTTAATAAGAGAAAAACAATCAGAAGATAAATTTTGGTTTATAGTTTCAGAGGATTTAGTCCTTGGTCAGCTGGCTCTATTGCTTTGGGCCTAAGGTAGGGCAGAACATCATAGTGGGAGCCTGGCGTGGTGGCACATGCCTGTCTGTAATCCCAGTGGCTTGGGAGGCTGAGACAGGAGAATTTCAAGTCCAATGCCAGCCTCAGCAACTTAACGAGGCCCTAAGCAACTTAACAAGACCCTGCCTCTAAATAAAATACAAAATAGGGCTGGGAATGTGGCATCCATTCATGTCCCACAAGCCCCACCTTTGAACCTTGCTGCATGGGAACCAAGCCTTCAACACATGAATCTTTGGGGGACGTTCCATATCCAAATCGTAACAATGTCTTAACATTTTCCCTAAACAAAGGAAGAACGGTTTGGGGCTTCTCTGTGGGGGAAGAAAGTAATAGGAAGTGCCAAAAAAATATGGAAATCAGTTATTTTGTAAGGTTTGGCAAGCAGATTTAAGTTGGTGCTCCTCCTTTCGTGAGCTGAGTCTCCCTGTTCCTGCTAAGGAAAAAGGAGATGCTTTCTACAAAATGAATCTAAATTTCCTTTACAAAGGGAAACTTGTGCCCTGTTTGTCAGGCTTTTCCGCATTTGCTGGTTCTCTATGGCCATTAGCTCAAGATAATCTGTGTGCCAAAGAGAAGTGTTTTGGGATAACATATTCTAGCATCTTTTGGAAGTCATACAGGATGCTCTTAATTTCTCCAGCACCAATTGTGTAAATTTTCTAGGTTGGTTGGTTTGTTTTGTAGTACTAGGGATTGAACCCAGGGCCTCACACACATTAGGCAAGTACTCTGACTCTGAGCTGCATTCTCATTCCTCTAGCATTGATTGTGATAACACATGCATAGTGTTGTCCACCTGGGAAGCTAATTAGAGATTCAGTGTCTACACTTTTTATTGGGGGCTGGTCATGTAGGCACCCTTTGCCTAGTCGTCATTCAGACTCCCTGAAGGAAAGTTCTGTTTAGCACAAACCGTGTTGTTTATAGGTTTAGGCACTGTAAACCCTTCTTATCAGTTCTAGGAATGGCAGGAACCCTCTCAAAATGCAGGTTCCCAGACATCAGCCTAGGATCTATCCTTCAAGCAGGACTTTCTAAGGTTAGCTGTCTCAGGCCTCACCCATTAACTCTTTTTCTTTTCTTTTTTTTGGTACTGGAGATTGAACTCAGGGGCACTCCCACTGAGCCACATCCCCAGCCCTATTTTGTGTTTTATGTAGAGACAGGGTCTCACTGAGTTGCTTAGTGCCTCACTGTTGCTGAGGCTGGCTTTGAACTCGTGATTCTCCTGTCTCAGCCTCCCTAAGTGCTGGGATTACAGGCTTGCACCACCGCGCCCAGCTTCTTTTTCTTTTTATATACGACTACCTTTTCCCCTTTCCTTCTGCTAAGAAAATTAGAACATTCAAAAAATGCCTGCATCTTACTACTAACAAATTTACTCAGATTTTATATAATACCTGCAGGTTATATGAGGGGGAAGAGAGGCAAAAAGGATTTCCATATTTTGGGAATTGCTTTGATTTTTCTTATCTGCTGATAAGTACTTTTAAAAAAACCAAGGCCTCATGCCTGCTAAGCATATATACCGCTAAGCTCTGCTGAATATTATTTTTAAGGTCATACTCTGTGGTAGATGCTAGCCTAGCATATGTGAGGCACCAAGGGCATGGCAAAAAAAAAATGTGTGTATATATATATATATATATATATATAATTATAATATATAATGTTATATCTCACATATAATACATATAGTATATAATATATATCATATAATATATATTATACATGTGATGTATAATATTATATAACATGTGATATATAATATTACATATCATATATATTAGTTCCTGAAGACAATTCAAAAAATGGGCATAAATGTTTTTCTAATCATATATATAAAAGGAGATCTCTATCTAGAATATATAAAGAACTATTATAATTCAGCAACAAGGCACTTTTTTTTTCTTTTTTTCTTTTTTTGGTACCAGGGATTGAACTCAGGGTCACTGAACCACTGAGCCACATCCCCAGCCCTAGTTTGTGTTTTATGTAGAGACAGGGTCTCACTGAATTGTTTAGTGCCTTGCTGTTGCTGAGGCTGGCTTTGAACTCATAATTCTCTGGTCTCAGCCTCCCAAAGTGTTGGGATTACAGGCTTGTGCCACCGCGCCTGGCTAAGGCACCCATTTCTAAAAATGAGCAAATTATCTAAATAGACAGTTCTCTACAGCATATATACAAATGTCCAATAAGCCCATGTAAAAATCCTTAACATTATTAGCCATCAGGGAACTGCAAGTCAAAAGCAAAAGAGATACCACTTACACCCTCCAGGATAACTATAATCAAAACACAGAGAGTAACAACTATGGGTGAGTCTGTGAAGAAACTGGAACCTTTATACTCTGCTGGTG
The DNA here is from genome assembly GCA_004024805.1 of Geosciurus inauris. Classification (NCBI taxonomy): domain Eukaryota; kingdom Metazoa; phylum Chordata; class Mammalia; order Rodentia; family Sciuridae; genus Geosciurus; species Geosciurus inauris. Next base: position 358,323 of record PVHX01000067.1, read on the forward strand.
GGAATATAAAAAGGTATAGCTGCTTTGGAAAGCAGACTGGCAGTTCCTCAGGAGTTAAATGTAGAATTACCATATGATCCAGCAGCAGTTCTTCTCCTAGGAATGTACCCAAGAAAAATGAAAAACATGTCCCCCAGAAACTTTGTACCAGAAAGTTCTGTAGGGGTAGCAACAGTGAGATGCCTTTACTTTCTCATGAGAAGGCTCACAGCTGACACTCCTATGACAGAAGACAGGTTAGCAAGAGAAAAGCATGATGAATTTGTTAAATGAAAGTTTTGTGTGACATAGGAGCCTTCAGAACTGAAGACTCAAAGACCCAGGAAAACTGTTACCTGTATGCTTAGGCTTGTTAAAAAATGGGCAGCCATATAGAAATGTGGTTGGATATGATTTTTTTTTGGTACCAGGGATTGAACTCAGGGGTACTCAACCACTGATCCACATCCCCAGCCCTATTTTATGTTTTATGTAGAGACAGAGTCTCACTGAATTGCTTAGTGCCTTGCTGTTGCTGAGGCTGGCTTTGAACTCAAGATTCTCCTGTCTCAGCCTCCCAAATTGCTGGGATTACAAGCGTGAGCCACCACGCCCGGCTTAGAAATGTGATTGGATATGATTTGATGGTAACAGGCTGCACATGCTGTCCACATTCTTCTTTTCCTCTCTCTGTAGCATTCCTTCCTCCTAGGTGTGGGCTAGGACCTCTCCAGCCCAACCTTTGGGAAGAGGAATTCTGGTTTCTGTGACTTATTTCAGGAGAAGGAGGGTGGGCAAAATAGGAAGGCAATAGAAGGTGGGAGAAAACTTGTTTCTGAGGCCCTTCTAGTGTCCTAAAGTTTAAAGTACTCTGTTTGCCAAATCACTATACTTTGGGATGTCACCATTGAGCCCCAACAGTTCATAGCAGCATATTTTTTTTTAAATATTTATTTTTTAGTTGTAGGTGGACACAATAGCTTTATTTTATTTTTATGTGGTGCTGAGGATCGAACCCAGTGCCTCCCGCGTGCTAGGCGAGCACGCTACCACTGCGCCATAACCCCAGCCCAGCATATTTTATACTAGCTAAAAAATGGAAATGTAACAGGGAATTACGGCTGCTTTTGCTAACAGGCACTGACTCTTGACTCTTCAGTTGGGCCTGCAGATGCCCAATGGGTAGTTAAAGGCAGGATGAAAACTTACATCTCTGTCTTTATTTTGTATCTTTCTCCTTTGTTACCTTAAGCTTTGGGCCAGATTCCTGCTCTACTCTGTGTATAGATATACTGATCACTTACAGAATATCTGTCAAAAAACAAAACAAAACAGAAAAACCTGTAATACAAGGTTTACTAGCCCTATATTTACCTTACTACCTTATTCCCCTTCAAGATGAGGACACTAAGATAAGAGTATTTTCAAGACTTGCTGGGACATTCAATTCTAGCTTTTACAATATCCTCTTCCAGACCCCCTGGTTCAGTGTTCAGAAGTCTCCAGTCATTGATCTACACCTGTAGTTATCTTGGATTCCAGGAACAGCAGAACCTCTCAGACAGATCACTCCATGATGAGCTCACACCCCCAGTGGGAGCAATTACCCCATGATAGGAACTGAGGCTGCCCCCTTAAGACGGAGCAATCATCTCAGGATGGGAACAGGATTGCCCCTCAAGCAATGCTTCTCTGGAGTCACTTCCCAGGACCAGACTGAGATAATAAAACAGATCAGTTTGACCAGGACTACACTTAATTATGTATACCTCTTGCCCCTGCCCCAGTTCTTCCTGTGTTTAACCCTGAAGCTCATGTTAGTACCCACAAAGACAGGGCTGAGATGTATGATCTGACTCTTCTTCCCAATATGACCTATTGATTAAAGTTCCTTTCCTGCTTTTCACACTTAGTTTTTCTGTCTGGTTTTTGGGATGATTGGCTGGACCTGATTTGTTGGAATCCTCAGAGTCAGGCCTCTGGCCTAGGACTCCAGTAACAGAAACAGCCCAAATGTCCCTCAACTAATAAATTGATAAATGAAACATGATATATCCATAAAACAGAATATTACTTGCAAAATAATATAGTTGAATATCCACTTCCTGAAATGCTTGAGACCAGAAGTATTTCAGAGTCTAGAGTTTTTCAGGTTTTGGAATATTTGCATAGATTTTCCTGGTTGAGCATCCCTAATCTGAAAATTCCAAATCTGAAATGCTCCAAAATCTAAAACTCTTTGAGCATCATCTCAGTGCTAAACTTTCTAAAAGTCACTGAGTCATATAGTTTAAATGAATGAACTGAATGGTCTATTAATTATACCTCAATAAAGCTGTCAAAAATACATTAGTACTGAGAGACAATATTTGTGTATTTTTATGTACAGCTGACCTGTTCATAAACAGGTGTTTATTAAAATTCATAACTTGAATTTTCAGCATGAGTCAGTTACTGCATTGGAATGTAAGTTATTCATTCTGAAGAGTGATTAAGAAGTCTAAAGAGAAATGACACTATGTTGGGAGTATTTTTAGCATTTTCCAAATTGTAGTATGACATATTTCCATGCTTTTTGTTAGGTATCTTAGTTCAGAAATAAGCCCCCATTTTCTTTGTCTAGTGCTTGGCTGCTTCTGTTGCCCAAGTGGGAGCTGAAGAGGGACTTCTCTTTAAAGAGTTCTGGTCTGGAAGGTTCTTCCCAAGTGATATGTTAAATGCCAAGGAGAAGGTGGGTTCGTCCATTAACCCTTGAGCCTTGAATAGGCTTGTGTATGGGTAAAGGAAGTGAGATTTTCTTTCAGAAAGATTTCTTTCTGGTTTTGTTTCATTCAGAATTCATCAGTTTACTTAGAGTTGACAGTACATCATAGGCAGATCTTTATTTAAGATTCTTACCGACATATGCTTCTTGTATATTTTCCTGTCCCATTCAGTTTACTGCAAATACTGTCTGTGTTCCATTTAGGCTGGTGCTATGTATTAGTCCCCAGAGAGTATCTGAAATGGAAAACGATTCTTCATAATCTTGGACAACTTTCTGTTCCTGCCCAGTCAGGTTCTCAAGGTGGCTTCAATCTGTTTCTTGAGATTATAAATTCTTAACCAGATCATGCCTCAAATTCATGTTCAAGTATAAATACCAAAGCATATCCTAAAACCAAACATAAATACACTTTAAATTGGCTGCCATTCTAGAAGATTCACATCACGGATTCCCTCATCATCACAAATAAATTTTGCACACTTGTTAAAAGGGACTGAAAGCTCTGACTCAATCGGGTGTTTCAGAAATAAATGACACACTTATTTTTAAGTTTCTCAGGGAGCGCTGGAGATATAGTTCAGTGTAAGGCCCTGAGTTCCATCCCCAGCACCACATACACACACACCAAGAACATATTTTTCAAGTGTAGGGGAGGAAAACAATCATGTCCTCTACCCTTCTGAGTTCTTGGCTCGGACTCCTTATTACAGAGGGCAGATTAACAAGAGGAAGACAAACAGGTTTATTAACACATATGTCATGTATATATAGTAGATAACCATGGATCATTGAGTAACTCAGAGAGGTGGCCTCCATGTTTATATAGCTTCTTCCAATAAAAACAATGAAAGAAGCTGGGCGCGGTGGCTCAAGCCTGTAATCCCAGCACTTAGGGAGGCTGAGACAGGAAACTCGTGAGTTCAAAGCCAGCCTCAGCAATGGCGAGGTGCTAAGCAACTCAGTGAGACCTTGTCTCTACATAAAACACAAAAATAGGGCTGGGGATGTGGCTCAGTGGTCGAGTGCCCCTGAGTTCAATCCCCAGTACCAAAACAACAACAACAACAACAAAAAAACAATGAAAGAAGGGTGTGAGGGAGCCAGTTATAGGAAGGTGACCAGGAAAAGTAAACAAGAGGAAGATTTGTCATGCAGATTTAAGTAGGCTGCCTTCTCCATTGATTAGTTTCTTGTGTTTTATTCTTCTTTCTCTTCTGGTACCCCAAGAGAAAGAACCCTTACAAACAGTGGCTTCTTTTATATAGACATTTATTTCCCATATAAATGGGTATTCTCTACTCTGTTGTCCTATATCTGCAATTCCTCAAAATAATCAGTTCGAAATAATCCTTGTGCCATTGAGGCATATTTTGGGGTGGCATATTCTAGTCTCCTGCAGAAGCAAAAGGTAGATGTCTCTCTTTATCTGCTCCTGAGTGAACAGTGCCAGAAAGCCAAACGTCAAAACCGCCATTAGTTTGGCTATCATGGATTAGATTACTGGAGGAGTTGATGGGATGCCAGCATGTCACAGGGGATTGTTTGCCTGTCTCTTTCTGCTTGTCCTAAGCCTATCATCCTGAAGAACCTCTGAATCCAGTTATAAATACCGTACTATTCAAAACCCCAATGGGGGACAAAAAACCCCCAATGAACAAGCCCAGCCAATAGGATTTGTGGCCATTGGAAGAACAAGTTTGCAGCTGTCTTGTAATAGAGGCTCCTTCACAATTGGGAGATTTCAGGAAAGACCTAGCCATTGTCCTGTCTTCTGACCTGCTCTCTTTCAGTTGCTTTTTTTTCTCCCCAGCTTCATCTCATGCTGGGAGCAGAAATGGCCTCCCAAGCTCTGGCACAAGTTGGACCTGCAGAACCAGAACTGCAGCATGTGTGTGCATCATGCCTCTCAGCTCCTGGCACCCCACAGCCTGGCCAGAGCTGCAGTCATATGCACACCTCTTGGCTCCCTGCTTTTGGCCTGTCCCTATATAATAGTAGAGCTGTTGTCTGAATGGGGAAGACAGTTTTCTAGAATAATCTGGCCGAACTGAGAATAAATTCCTTACTTACTTCACCAGTATCTTTCTCTCTTTGTTAATTAAACTCTCTAGGGAGCAGGTGACCAGACTGGTCTGTTAAGACCCCTGGGTCAGGGCTTTGGCTGAGGACTCCAATAATAGTCTCAACTGTATTTGTTCTCTCTCTCCCATGTCCTGCATCCTTACCAGGCCAAAGTAGAAGAAAAGATCCAAGAGGTCTTCAGTTCTTACAAGTTCAACCACCTTGTACCAAGGTAAGCTGTGGATAGGAGTTTGAGGGACTGGGAGAGCACCACCCATGTGGGAGCCTTTTGTCTTTCCTCCTTGTTTGCTGCTAGGCTGGTATTTCTTGACCTTATGGCTACCTGGGTATGCTTGTGACCCCAACTCCTGCCCCTTATTGGGATGCTAAGGAGATGCTGCATTTGGACTGAGCCACCAGATGTTAGGTGGGTATGCCCCCAAGGCCTGACCTCTGAGTTCTGAAGATGGGTAGCAGAATTCAGGTTTTTGTTTTTGTTTTTGTTTTTTTAATTTTTTTTAGTTGTAGGTGGACAGAATATCTTTATTTTATTTTATTTTATTTATTTATTTATTTTTTTGGTACTGGGGATTGAACTCAGGGGCACTCAACCACTGAGCCACATCCTCAGCCCTATTTTGTGTTTTATGTAGAGACAGGATCTCACTGAGTTGCTTAGCACCTCTCCATTGCTGAGGCTGGCTTTGAACTCGCGATTCTCCTGTCTCAGCCTCCCTAAGTGCTGGGATTACAGGCTTGAGCCACCGCGCCCGGCTCTTTATTTTATTTTTATGTGGTGCTGAGGATCAAACCCAGTGCCTCGGGCATGCTAGGCGAGCACGCTACCACTGCACCATAACCCCAGCCCCAGAATTCAGGTTTTTGATAATTGTGGCCTGCAGCTTTGCTCAGATGAGGACTGTCAAGTTTCTCCTTTTCCTATTGCACTTCGAAGCAGAAACAAAGTCCAGGGGGTGGCACAGGATAGATTCCTTTGATGTAAATTATTATTGTCATATTATTTTGCAGTGCTGGGGATTGAACCCAGGGCCTTACACATTCCAGGCAAGTGTTCTACCACTAAGCTACACCCTCAGCTCTAACTTACTATGATTTTGAGAAGTTTGAGCTTCTGACCCTAGTGCAACAGATGCCAATGGTGAAGTTCAAACTAGAAATACAGTGCTTTGTTTTTCTTGGAAAGTTGAAGTCTCCTATGCCTTGTGGAGTCAGAAATTCCAAAAGGGAATTAGAAGAATTTAAAAAATTTGAACCTTTATTTTCTGTTTTTTTTCCCCAATATTTTGTAATGTCTTACGCTAGACTTTCATGAGGTTATTTCATTGCTTTATTACTATTTCTCTTCCAGTCACAAATTGTTCCTCTGAAATCATCCTAGTTTATATATTCAGCCAGCAGAATTGATCAGGAGTCTGAAACTGCGTGTGGTCATCATTTTCTCTTAATGATAGAACACTTCTCTTTGACACTTTCCAGACAGTGGGGTGAGGTGCTGGCTGGTTCACTGTGGTAGTGGAGCTGCAGGTTCTGAAGTCCAGCCTCATCTCCATTATGATGTCTCCTGACTTCTTGAGACCTTCAAACTGACTGCATCTCTGGGTACTTCTTACTGGAACATTACACATGACTCTAGCCTTTCATTGTATCTTTTTTGCTACTATTTCTTTAATTTTTTTTTCTTATTAGCTGTTATAGTAAATAGCTGGAAAAGGCAGATGTTTATTGGGAAAAACAGGTGGGAAGGTTCACTTCATCTTCTTTCCCTGGGGAAGGCAGAGGAAAATATTAGATAACTAGGGGAGTCTTTCCCCAGACTGCTAGACCAGATCTCTGCATTAACCCAAAGCTCAGTAAAATGAATTATTCCTTTTGTCATGAGCCATAGCTAGAGGTTAGCAAATGACACTATTTATTTTAGCAGCTTGAGAGAGCAAGCTTTGGGATGTACCGGCTCCTCAGTACTCATCACTGCCCCTGTGCACAAGCCTGTGCTGGCTTAGCCTCCCCAGCGGTGGCAGGACTTGGTGATGGTGAGGGGCACAATTGCTTTAGGGACCTTTGTGGTTAGCAGTTGTGCTCCCAGATGACTCACCTGATTGGGCTCTGAGTCATTGTCTCCTGTCTGGGCCTCTGTGTTTCCCACATGAGGAACCTTTGATTATTTGACATTCCTGTTTTGCTCACCCTCATAATAGGGCTTTTTTTTTTTTTGGTGCCTGGGATTGAATTTAGGGGCACTCAACCACTGAGCCACATCCCCAGCCCTATTTTGTGTTTTATGTAGAGACAGGGTCTCACTGAGTTGCTTAGCACCTCACTGTTGCTGAGGCTGGCTTTGAACTCACAATTCTTCTGTCTCAGCCTCCCAAAGTGCTGGGATTACAAGCGTGAGCCACCGCGCCCGGCTAGAATAGGGCTTTTGACTCTGTCATCTTGCTAAGGAATCAGGGAGGTTGAACGGGGATGGTATGGGAGGAAGAAGGTGTTATTTTGGAAGTGGTGGTAGAGGACAATAAAGTAGAAAAATCCTCTGATTCATAGATCCTGGCTCAAGTGTGGGGAGAAAACAAAAATGTTCCTTTTTGGGCTTGAATTCTTGTGGAAGTAGAATATATCAGAGCTCTGGGTTTGTTTCGGAAATATGACAATTTCCCAATTTATCATAGTTGCCTATGAAAATGAGTGTTTTAAAGGATGCTGATTAGCATGCTAATTAACATTAGAGATACACATACTGGCTGAATATCAGCATACCAATATAAGGCTGAATCCAGATATCACCATCATTGAATGAACTTTTAAGATATAAGAATACATGTATAACTAATTAGAACAAATTAAAAAAAACAATTTCAAAAAAATATATAAGAATAATGCATCTTGGTCATAGAGTGTGTGTGTGTGGCATGCTCGAGGTCTAGAGTTCACTCCCTGCACCACACACACAAAAAGATATAAGAATGAATAAACCTGGGGGCAGGAGGTATGGCTCAGTGGTGGAGTTCTTGCGTACCATGTGTGTGTGAGACCCTGGATTTGATCCCCAGCATTGCAAAAGAAAAAAGAAAAAAAATCTGAAATTTATCAGATCTTTATATTCTCACACTTTTAATATTTGACATTTTACTTACCAAAATGTAAAAGCCTGATAGTATAATGCAGAAGCAAACCTTCACTGTTAAGTAAACTGCATGTTCAGATTTTAGCAGTAAATCCAGATAATGTGGCTTGTTTGTGTTTGTGAGGTCATGATGCTGATCAGATGTGACAGAATCATGTGCGCTGCCAGGACCACTGGTCACGCGCAGGTACAGGATGCATGCAATGGTGCTGAAGCAGGCATTCGCCTGTCCAGCCTTTCCAGAAGCAAGCTGAATAGCAGATTTGGCTGAAATTCAAGGCTGAGTGGAATGTTGGTGCATTCTACAATCAATCCCTTCCCCAAAATGATTTTTCTCTCTCTGCGGCTGTGAGATATATATCCTATCCTGGTATGAGATAATCAGTCCCAAGGATTTTATTTATTTTTATATATTTTTTTAATTTTTAAAATTTTTATTTATTTTTATTTTTTTTGGTACCGAGGATTGAGCTTAGGGGTTCTCGACCACTGAGCCACATCCCCGGCCCTATTTTGTGTTTTATGTAGACACAGGGTCTCACTGAGTTGCTTAGCCTCTCACTGTTGCTGAGGCTGGCTTCGAACTTGTGATTTTCCTGCCTGAGCCTCCTAAAGTGCTGGGATTACAGGCATGCGCTATTTTTATTTTTATTTTTTTGGTGGTGCTGGGGATGGAACCGGTGGCCCTGTATATGCTAGGTGAGTGCTGCACCACTGAGCTGTATACCAGCCTCCAAGGACCTTTTTGATCATATTTCTAAATAATTTTGTTTGTCAGCATCCTGCTTCCTATGAAAGTTAATTTTTCTTTCCCCATGAGTATTCTTCTATATACTAATGAACTTACCCTTTTCCATTTATTTAATTAACTTTAATAAGAAATATGAAATGCATAAACTGGGGACATATGCACACAGACACATATCATTTTTAATACATATTTTTGTATTATGGATGGACTTTTCTTTTATTCATTTATTTATATGTAGTACTGAGAATCGAACCCAGTGCCTCACACATGCTAGGCAAGCACTCTACCACTGAGCCACAGCCCTAGCCCACTCACACATAATTTTAAAAATTATTTTTTCTTGGACAAAAGTGGCCTGGTGCTCCTCAGAAGTGAGAAAAACCAAGAACGTCCCTGAGCAGACAGGGCCTTGGAAGTTAAGTGTTGCAATGGCTTTGAAGCCAGCAGTTCTGAGTGAAAGGTCTCCAAGCCCTTCTCACACAGGCGCCTGCTTGACCTTCACGTCCTGTCCCCCTCCTGCATGTGCTATTTTAGAACTTCCCAAATCCCAAGCAGTTAGTAGATGTAGTCCTTCTTGTTTTTTCCAGGAACCTTACAAATAAATTCACCCTCCCTTGAGTTGTTCATTATGTGCTCAGTGGTTACTTTTTGGCCAGAGGCCCCTGCTTATAGTGGGTTTACAAAGTTCCCAGGCACCAAGAATGAACTAAATCCCCTGTCCTCTCTTCTGTCATGGCTAACCACACGCCGCCCAGGGGTGGTCCAGGTTTAGGGGAGGAAATGTGTTTGCTCTAATTCCACTCTGCTGGGTTCACTTGATTCTTTCCATTTTTTTCATTCATTCTGCAACAGAATCTGGAGGGACTCCAAAGGACAGATATTCTGCTGGGCTTGGGAAGCGGGCATGAGCAAGGCTGGCCCCGATCCTGCCCCTGCTGGGTTCTCAGTCTGTTGGGGGAGGTGGACATTGGGGCAGATGAACACAAATACATATTACCAGCAGCATGCTCTTGAGAGTCACAGCCAGGATCTAACTTGAATTGTAAGTCAGGGACGGCCCCCCAGAGAAAGTGACATTTAAGCTGAGACCTGAAGGGTGAATAGGGTTGTTCCACACAGGGAACAGCACATGTGACAGTCCTGAGACTGCAGAGAACAGAGCTCGAAAGAGGCAGTGTCTTGAAGCCCAGTGGGCTTACACCAGTAAGAAATAGAGTGTATGTCACCACCCAGGATGCGTTTTATGAGTTTGTCCACTATCCTCAATGTATTTACCTATGTGATGATTTCTCCCGAGTGTCCTCATCCTGTCCCCGCCCCTCAAAGGGGTGCTCCCCATTTTTCCTGTGCAAATGCGCGCAGAACCTGTCTTGTTCTGTTCTATCTCATTGCCTTTGAGGCTGCATTGTTCAGGGAAAATGGGGAAGAACTTCAGCTTTCCTTTAACTTCCAATTTTGGATGGAGTGAACTGAGAATAAAGGAGCGATGAGGTTATTAGCTTGGGCCACCACACCTGAACACCAACACTGGGTATTCCGAAACCTAGAAACTTATCTTCTTACAGTTCTGGAGGTGGGGAATCCAAGATCTAGATGCTGGCAGGATGGGTTTCTCCTGAGGTCTGTCTCAGGCCTTGCAGGTGGCCCTTTGTCTGTGCTTTACCTCCATGGTGTCTCTTTCTCTAAAGCACAGTTCTGGTCATTTTCCTCCCTCAGCTCATAGCTCTTCTGGGCTTCCTTTTTGCCCATTGAGTGGAAATTCCTCAGCTAAGATCCCAGATCCCTATAAAAAGGGTCTCAGCTGCCTGTTCTCCCATTTCCTCCCACAATTAAGCCAGATCTTCCCACCTGTCACTCCTTTTGTGTGCTTGGGGCCTGTGCAGTGCAACATAGTCGCACCACATGCTTGCGGCTACTTCAACTTTAATCAAAATTTCTCCCTCCACCAGGACTCCCTGCTTCAAATTCTGTCTCTTGTGCATAAACTTTGCTGATCACTCTTTTCTTAGTGAGATGCCCTCTTTCCCTTTAAAGTGAAGTAGTAGTTTTTGTTTTTCTTTTATAAAATCTACCCTGTTTCCCCCTTGTTTTTAAGTCATTTCTGTACTTACCTCGTTTCCTTCACTGAATTGGGAGACTTTTGGGGTAGAGACTACATTCATGGCCTTTTTCTGAGCATGAACGGTGAGAGTTCTAGAAACTGTTGATGAGTTGCCTACCTAGAAGAGCAGGGAGTGGCTCTCCTTCCTTTTGTTTCTGCAGTCAGCAAGCACATTCTTTTTGTTTTTTTTTTGGTACCAGGGATTGAACTCAGGGGTACTGGACCACTGAGCCACATCCCCAGCCCTATTTTGTGTTTTATGTAGAGACAGGGTCTCACTGAGTTGCTTAGCATCTCGCCGTTGCTGAGGCTGGCTTTGAACTTGCGATTCTCCTGCCTCAGCCTCCCTAAGTGCTGGGATTACAGGTGTGTGCCACTACATCTGGCTTGTCTCAACATTCTTTTCCTTTTTCTTCTTTCTGTAATCACACAGGCCCTTTTTGCAACACCAAACTGCTGCTTCTGTCTTTGCCCATGCAGGTGGCTACGGGCAGCACATTCCTTCTCAAAGCTAGCATTGCTGATGTCAGTGCCAAGGACATGGCTGGATGCGGAATACAAACACCGTCCTCTAGCCAGGGCTGTGGGTCAGCACGTGGGAGGTGGAATTTCGGGGAGGGAATAAGAGATGGATAACTGAGGAGCAGGCCGGGTACAAAGTATAGATCTTGGAGAAGCAGCAAGTTTCAGATTTAAATGACTTAAAGAATGGAGCTGGCCCAGTGGTGAACACCTGTAATTCCAATAACTTGGGAGACTGAGGGCAGGAGGATCACAAATTTGAGGCCAGTGTCAGCAACTTAGTGAGACCCTGTCCAAAATAAAAAGGGGTAGGGGATGTAGCTCAGTGGTAGAGCACCCCTATGTTCAATCTCCACTACCAGGGGGGAAAAAATTAAACATGGAGGATCACAGGCTAACCTGTTTTTGGTTAGATCCTGAGGAGCTTTCTGGACGAATCGTCACTGCCTGACTCTGGGTGCTCATTGCAGCTTTTCAGTTACCTCAGGGTCACCTCTTTCAGATAATCTTGCTCAAGAACATCTGCCAGCCAGATTTTCAGGCCCTTTAGAGATGCTGAGGTTCAGGCTTCTTTTTCCAGTATAGTCGCCTTTTGGAGCTGCAGTAGTGCTGGGCATCTATTGAATGACTGTGGGGCATGTCCTAAAGCTGTATGTGCATGTCTGTGTGTGTGTGTGTGTGTGTGTGTGTGTGTAGTGGAAGCTTGATCTCCTAGGTAAGCTTACGGGCTCTTTGTCTTTCCAGGCTTATTTTGCAGAGAGAGAAGCACTTCCATTATCTGAAAAGAGGTCTTCGACAACTGACAGATGCCTACGAGGTAAATACATTGTCTACACTCTTCTTGACCAAGTTTCCCTTCTTTTTTACTATTTGAATGCAAATAGTAAAAAAAAAAAAAAAGGTAAGTACATGAAATGGCCTGACCTGTTGGAGATTCACTTATTCCACATGGCTCTGGCAGGAACCTGGGCGCTATCATAAAGCTGAGCCTCCATTTCCAAAAGGGCAAAACCAGGTCTCCTATCATCTTGTCCACTCCCAGAGCTAGTAGATCACCCTAGATGGGGTGTGACTTTGTCCACCATTCAGTCACAGCTGAGCAGTTCACACGCTTTCTCCTGACCCCCTGGGCAACTACTAAAGTCAGTTATAGTCATCTCTAGCTCTTACCCTGTAAGCTGATCTAGTTTCTGAAGCAGCCACAGGACCAGCACCCTATAGGGGCAGACTTTGAGTGGATCTTAAAGCATGAGAATATGCCCTAGGGCTCATGGAGGAGACTCTGGTTGCTGCTAGGAGTGGGGCTGAGGGACAGGCAACAGTTGAATGTGAACGAGAGGGGTTCAAAATCACTGTCCCACTTTTAGTCTACTTTTTTTTGGGGGGGGGGTTCTATATTTGATTATTTATGACAGGGATTTGCCAACTTGAATACCCACTGGGCCCACAGAGGTAGCATGAGTAAGTGAATTGGCCAGATTGGAGGCCCCTTGCCTCTACCCTGTTCCTCTGGTTGGTGCCATTGGGAAATGAAGACCCAAGATTGCCAGGTATTTTTTTTTTTTTCCCCAAATGAAGCCATAAATCCAAACTGTGATGTGATTTTTCCATCAGTTAAATGTTGCAACCAATTCCAATTAAACAAACCAACAAAGCACATCCACAGGCTAGATTTGGACTGTGGGCTCTCCGTTTTCATTCCTCGACTCAGATCCTTAGTGGTCATCCTTTGTAACCATCAGGTTAAATGAGAGGTCATGAGGTAGGTCAGTCTTCATATTTTTCAGATAAGCAAACAGACATAGAAAGATAAATAAATTGTTCCAGTAGCTAGTAATACAAAGAGCTAGAATTCAAACATGGGCTAAATCCTTCAGAGTGTCTGCAGTGGCCCACCACACTGCCCACCACACAGCAGGTCAGCCATAGCGCAGACCATTAGCACATTTTTCAAGAGGACAGCTTGGTCCAATGGAAGGACCACTGAATTGAGCGTCTAAAGACCTAAGTTCTTGTTTAAGCTGTGACATTTACTATTTTTATAACCTGGGAAAAAGTAGTCTCTCTGGATTTCTTTATATACTTTTAATCTAAAATAGGGACACTGTTATTACCTGTCCTACTAAGCTTTGAATCCCAGTAGCCATGTATGACTTGCATTAGGATCAAGATCTGTCTGCATATCACTTTTGGAAACCTTGCGCAGCTCCCCAGGCGGAAGTAGTCTCCTCCATGTGCTGCCTCAAGGCCTTTTCTGCCCATTATAGCATTTGTCAGAGTGTATGTGCACATGTTCCATCTTATTCCAGAAAGATAGGTAAACTGTACTGATGTGATTGTCTAATGCCCTCTTCCTCCATAGACAACCACACACATTCTTTCCCAACCATCTCAAGTATTAAAACCAAATTCCATTCATTATCATGCCCCCAGTGTCTGTGTAGTGCTTGGCATAAGTGGGTACTTAACCGAATACTTGTTAAATCCATGAGTGAGTTAATCCAGGAAACCTCCATGGGTCTATACTGAGAAAACACCAGCCCTTAGCCTACTGGTGTGTGGAAGTCCTGCGCAGCCTTCCTTAATGCCTGCCAGGGAAGGACCCACTGGGTTTAAGGCCAGCTTTTTTTATTCCATTGTCCTTTTCTCACAGATGGTCATCTCAGCTCCTGGCTAAGGCCACAAAGCAGAACATCCTCATTCACTGATTGTTGTCCAAGCAAGGGTACCCTCCTCTTGGTCACCAGGCTGCAGGGAGTAAGACAGATGTAGCCTTGTCAGCAATGTCTTGGAATCATTCTGAATAGGGGTGTGTTTTTTCCCCATCCCTCTCAGTGTCTGGATGCCAGCCGCCCATGGCTCTGCTACTGGATCCTGCACAGCTTGGAACTCCTAGATGAACCCATCCCCCAGATAGTGGCTACAGAGTGAGTCTGGCTCTGGGGAACGTGGGGTGTTCTCTGGAATTGCTTCTTGAATTTGGGTTCTTTTTTTGTTTTGGTTCTGTTTCTGTTTTATTTGTTGTGAATGAAAAAAAGCCAGAGTGCTACAAAGAAACCCTTGCCCTTCTCTTGACCTGCAGCAACTTCCTGAAACTCCTCCACTTCAGAAGCCTATTGTAAGCTGGTGGGTAGAACAAGACTTTGAACTTCCAAGAGAAGGATTCTGGTTTCTTCTGTGCCCTTTTCTTTTGGCTCTTGGCTCTGGTCTTTGAGAAAAAGTCCTCATCATCAGCTCTGGGAGAGATGATTTCGTCAGAAAGTGCGGTTTGCATTTGCATAGCTGCTGTGGGGAAGCATGTGCCAGTTCAGTGAGCAGAATCCCCTCGCCTTCCATAAACACTTCCATGGAAGTGCCTCTTCCCTGTGCCTGGAAGGGCAGTGTAGCTCTTGACGGGACTGGATGGTTACCACTTAGTATTCCTATATCATAAGTCCGTTTTCTTAAACTTCTGATTGATGGCTAGAGATCTAAGCAACTGACATTCTTCCCAAGCTGCTTGTGCAGATGGCATTCATGGACTCGCACCTCATTCTAAGAAGCTCATCACGATTTATATATTAACGAAGGAAAAACCTGATCTTTACTGTAGTCTTAGGGATACTTGGGATAGGAAAGGGCAGCCAGGATTGGATCCAGGAGGTCCACCGAGAGCAGGCATGTGTTCTTGGTTTGTGTTCCTCCGCTCCCCCTGGAGCTCTTCAGGGCAAGGAATCTGGGATTGCAGGCTCCTGAGCCAGGTTTGTTTTTCTGTGTCCAGGGTGGCAGCTGTGCCAGGACTCGTGGAGGCTCACCAGAGTCCTTCCTGGTCACAGTGCCCCTGCCTCGGTCACATTGTCAGGTCAGAAGAACAGAACTCACATTGTCTCATTCATTCTCTTTTAACAATAACCTCTCATTCTTGCTTTCCTGGGCAGGGTGTCTTGTGATGAATGTGGATGGGGAAGATAATAAAGCATTAGGCCATTAACCCTTGTGGTATGTACAATGCTTTCTGAGACTGAGGGAAAATGTGTACTGTTATTATCATCAGGATGCTGCAGCAAGCCTGCTTGCTTTCAGCACTGGAAGTAGAGTTGGACACAGTTTCTGCAGTAACAGGGATTTAATTGTCAAAGGCCCATGTGTTTTTGAAATACCAGTTGGGGGTTGGGGGTTGTTTGGGAAGTTTTTCCCCACACCTACACAGTCAGGATGTACACTAGGAGAATGGGAAAGTTGCACATGAGAGAAGCAGAAATAAATGGGAGGGCTGGGAGTTAGCTCAGTGGTGTAGACTCACCTGGCATGTGCAGGGCCCTGAGTTCAATACTCCCCTCCCCCTAAAAAAAAGAAATGGGAGGATTCTCTGAATGTACACACAGGTAGAGGAGGGTATAGACCAGTTTGAAGTGAGGATACAGAATCAGGGGTTTACTGCAGTGGAAGAATTCAAGTCAATATTGATTTTGAGTTTCTTCTAGGTTATAGAGTTGGTATTTTATTGTTGAGGCATTTTTGAGGAAGTGTCAGAGATGTTTTGTGGCAACATCAAAGAGGAAAAAAGGACCCTTTAAAGGACTCTTCACAGTGAACAATTGGAAACAACCTAAATATCAACAGTAGAGAAGCATTAAAATTTATTTGAAGCTTGAGTAAATTATAGTACAATACATACAATGAAATATTAAACAGCCATTCAAAATTTTATATATGTAAATGATTATTTACATATAAAATATTTATATAAAGAGATGTGATGTGAAAACAGATAAAGACATTCAACTTTAATATATTAAAAACATAGATGATTGATTGATTATATGCATAGAAAAACCAGAAGGATATATACACACGTGGCAGTAGTTAATTCTGGATATCAAGGTTAAGGATGATTTTAGTTCTTTTCTAAGCTTATTTTCATTTTGTAAAATTTCTACAGTGAAACTTTGTTTTGTTATTAAAAGAATGTTTTAAAAATAATGAGCTGATTTATCCTAATTTCAGAAACACTCAGTAATTAGTGGCCGAGAGTTCCTGCTTCACAGCTGCCCTAAAAGCTGTACTGTGGTTCTTCTGAGCCTAGAGTTAATGAACTTTTTAAAAGAATGATAGACTTTCCAGTAATGGTACTGCATTTTGTTTTGTTCTTAGCTGGCAATTAATCTAGGTACAATTAATTCTAGCTCCAACATAAATAGTTTATAAGGAAAAATAGTTTATAAGGAAATAAACTATTTTTAGTAAGATTGAGAGCAATCTTAATGACTTCTATAAAAATTTTTTTAAGACTACCTGCAATAAGACATTGTCTTTTTATTTATTTTTATTTGTTTTACACAGGGAAAAGGAATGCTTTGAAATATGGTCTATGTTTTCCCTCATTCAAATGTTAAGCTGACCCAGAAGTAGAGAGTTGAGCTTTGGAGTTTATTAGCTGCCTACCCTCTGCCCTGCCCCAGCTAGCACTGGACACATACACCCTATACATGCACAAAGCTTTCTCTCACTTTCCTATTTTGTTCTCTTGTACTTCTGTTTGTTTAGGAAATAATATTGCAAGCTGAGTTCCCTCTAGTGGACAAAATCACTTTTGTCAGCTGCTATGACTGCTGACCAAAGCCAGCAAGGCCAGGCTTTTATTACTGCTGGTTTCAGATGTTTTAAGAATAATATATTCATAGATGGGAATTTAACTTGCCTCTCTTGAGAGGTTATATGTGTATTTATATGTATGTTTACATGTATGTTCACAAAAATAGATATTTTGAGACCAGACATTTGCTTTGCTTAATGATTTTTAGCACTGAAGGAAGCATCCTTTAATGAGAATCCTATGCTTTGTTATTAAAAGCTACTGTAATGAAACAAAATCAAAATCACAGGAAGACCATTGATTACACTGTTAAAGTTAGGTTTTTAACTTTGATAAAAGCTAAAACTTTAAATAAACATTTTAGAACTTTTCAGCTTACAGAATTTGGGGTGGGGGGAGTACTGGAGATGGAACCCAGGGATGTTCTACCATTAAGATTTACCTCCATCCCCAAGAAGATGTTTTTGTTATTGCTTGTTTACAACTCATGGACCCTAACCTGATCTTTTTCCTGCTATGATCCTAGTCATTTCCCATCTTGCATTTATATTCTTTACACACTCCTCACCTGCCTTTCCCGATTATATTACTTATTACTTGTACATGTTTCATTTGTTTTGTTCTTATTGGCTTCTGATTTGTTTCCCTGCTCATTTTGCATCATTTGCTTACTTATTGTACATACTTTTGAATCCTTTGGCCCCACAGGTCACAATCCTGTCCAGAGTCAACCATTTTAAATTAGACCTTAACCATTACTCAAAGTCACATAAACTCCTTATCAGGCTGACCGCAGACCTTCTTGCTTTGAACTTGATCCTCTGTAGTTTTGTTTTGTTTTGGTACTGGGGATTGAACTCAGGGGTACTCGACCACTGAGCCACATCCCCAGCCCTATTTTGTGTTTTATGTGGAGACAGGGTCTCACTGAGTTGCTTAGTGCCTCGCTGTTGCTGAGGCTGGCTTTGAACTCGCGATTCTCCTGTCTCAGCCTCCCAAAGTGCTGGGATTACAGGTGCGCTCTGTGCCCGGCTCTCTTGTAGGTTTTACATATTCCTTAATGGTTGAAGGATAGAGCAATGGTGTCCCACAGACCTTTCCATGAAATGGGAATGTTCTGTAAATTGCTTGTGTGCTCCACTGTGGCAACCATTAGTCAAATGTGGCTATTGAGCACTTGAAATGTGACTTGTGTGAGTGGTCAGCCTCCCAGAGTGCTGGGATTATAGGTGTGCACCACCATGCCTGGCTAGTGGGAGCTAATTTTTAAATTTTAATTAATTTAAGTAAAAATTTAAATAGCCTCGGGGAAAGGGAAGTGGAAGGAGAGGTACTAGGGTCTGAATTAGAATAAGATACAGTCCATTTTTGTATAATTATGTCAAAATGGAGTCTACTCTGATCTATAACTAAAAACCAATAAAAATCATTTATGAAAAATAACTTCTCTTAAAAAAAGAAAAATTAGAAGAATGGCATTGTTTTACATTTTGCAAATCATTTTAATGACTGGTCTAATAAAAGACAGCTGGATTCTCAAAAAAAAAAAAAAAAAATTAAATAGCCTCAAGTGACTAGAAGCTACCTAAAGGACGGTGCAGATCTATCTCAGTGCTATCCAAAATGTGATTCCCAGACCAGCAGCATTACCATCACCTGAAAGCTTGTTAGAAATACAGAATCTCAGCTGGGCACGGTGGTGCACGCCTGTAATCATGAGTTCAAAGCCAGCCTCAGCAACTCAGTGAGACCCTGTCTCTACGTAAAACAAGCCGGGCGCGGTGGCTCAAGCCTGTAATCCCAGCACTTAGGGAGGCTGAGACAGTAGAGTCGCGAGTTCAAAGCCAGCCTCAGCAATGGCAAGGTGCTAAGCAACTCAGTGAGACCCTGTCTCTACATAAAACACAAAAAAATAGGGCTGAGGATGTGGCTCAGTGGTCGAGTACCCCTGAGTTCAGTGCCTAGTACCCCCCCCCAAATGCTGCCACCTGGATCCATCTTCCATGATTCCACTTTAATTGTTATTAGGTGTGATCTGGGAGCTGGATTTTTAAAAATATCCCCCAAGTGATTCTAATTGCACAGCAAAGGCTTGTGGTGCAAGCCTAGTGGGTATTTGAATCACCTAGGAATATGGCAACAAGGCAGAGGGCCAGGCTCTTCTCTGCCTCAGCCAGTCTGAACCTCTATAATAATAATAATAATAATAATAATAGTAATAATAATAATTAATAGTAATAATAATTATTATTACCCCCCCCCCCCCGTGCTGAGGATTGAACCCAGGACTGCTCTACCATTGAGTTACATTCCCAGCACTTTTTTTTTTTTTAAACTTTGAGACAGGGTCTCACTAAATTCCCCAAGCTGGCTTCAAACTCTTATAACAGAAAGCTCGGTCCCTGTCCCCAGTGCCAGTCAATGCCAATTTAATAATTAGGATGCAGTTTTTGAGAAAAAGGAAAAAGAGGTTTATTGCTTTGCTTACAAAGGAGAAACACAGGAGACTCTTGTCCCAAAGGAGAAACACAGGAGACTCTTGTCCCAAAGGCTGTGACTCTTTCAATCAGAAAGGACAGGGGGGTTTTAAAGGGTTACATTCCAGGTGTGCTCTGGTAGGGGGTCCCAGGGAGCCCTGATGGCAGGATTCACTTGTTAATTTGGGAGATATTCACTTCCCTGATCCTCAGCAGGCATCTCCTTCCTGTTGTGGGTGTGTTCAAGGGCAGTTAACTAGGGGAAGAAAACATAACACTGTCTCCCTAATCTTGTTAGGGAGGGGGAGAGGGGAGAAGAGAGAACAAAAAACATTTGGTGAAGGGACCACTGTTACACTCTTGCCTCAACTTCCTGAGTTGCTGGGATTACAGGTGTGCACCATTGTGCCAGGCTTGGGCCTTTATATTCTTTATTAGCTCTCCAATGATTCTTTTATATTTATTTTGGGTTTGAAAATCCCTCATCGGGCTGGGGTTATGGCACAGTGGTAGCGTGCTCGGGAGGCACTGGGTTCAAACCTCAGCACCACATAAAAATAAAATAAGGATATTCTGTCCACCTACAACTAAAAAATAAATATTAAAAAAAAAAGAAAATCCCTCATCTAGAAGATAGTTGCCTATTCTGTTGGTAATTGTCATGTAAGCCAGAATGAAAAGTTTTGCTGACATTAAAGAAAATTGATATCCATCTAAGATTCACATATCTGTAGTGTATCTAAAGAAATGCTTTTGCAAATACTTGGTTTTCACAAACTGTGCCACTCCTGGTGTTTGTGCAGTGTTTCCTGCCTGGAATTTTTTATTGATTAGTGAATATTCTCTAAGATAAACTTTTCTTTCCCTTTTGATAGATTGAAGTATCGTTAACATCTTAGTTTTCAAAATTGCTAAGAAGTCTGCTAACGACAGCTGGTATCTTCGTGGTCAATTTGCCAGTTCTTAAGGTGCAAGTTGGAAAGTCTCGGGATCAGAATGTTCTGTAATACGGAAGTGAGACTCAAGCGAAGCCCCACCTTCAGTTCTCTAGCACAACCCCAGACAGATGCAGTGTCAGCTGAGGGCCACTGGAATGGAGGGAGGATATCAAGGTGTCTGGTACATTCAGATCCTAGCTCATTCCAGACTTTAGGCTACTGGGTCAGGAGTATTGCATTCGGCATGATTTTATCTTAGGAGCTGGAGAAGGAAATGGACAACTAGGTGACTCGTTTTCTTTTTAAAACTGTGTTGGTAAATTTTGCTTGTTATTTTGGGTTGTTGTTTGTGGTGCTGGGGATTAAACCTGGGGCCTCACACATGCCCGGAAAGTGTTCCACTGCAGAGCTACATTCCCAGCCCAGGCCTAAATCCCCACCCGCCTCCTCATACTGGGGATTAAATCCAGGTGCACTCTCCCACTGAGCTATATAGCCCCATTCTTTGTTTTTGAGACAGGGTCTTGCTAAATTGCCAAAATTGGCTTCAGACTTGCAGTGCTTCTGCCTCAGCTTTCTGAATTGCTAGGATTATAGTTTTGCACCCCTATGCCTGGCCTAGCCTGAGTTTTATATCAGCTAAAACCTTTTGTTTTTGTGGTATAGAAAGCTTTTGGTAGGCTATTGCAGCCAGCCTTTGTTAGGACTTGAGCTTATTAGCTATTTGTTTCTGGAAAATGGCATAGAAATTAAAGATGATTTGGGAAAATGTTACAAGAAATTAATTTATGAAAACTTTTTTTTTTTTTTTTGGTGGTACAAGGAATTGAATTCAGGATGCTCTTCTCCTAAACTATACCCCCAGATCTTTCTATTTTTTTAGGTGAGGTTTTGCTAAATTGTCCAGACTGGCCTCTAATTTGTGATCCACTTGCCTCAGCCTCCCAAGATGCTGAGATTACAGGTGTGTGGCACACACCTGGCTATGAAAATTAATTTCTATTATAAATAACACACAAAAAAGTTGTCTTCCTTTTCTCTTTTCCTTCAGTTTCAGCCCTTGTGTTTCCTACAATAAAATATGAGGTGTAAATAGAAGCGAATGGATATCTTTTAATGTATGAGATTTTAAGACTCAAATAGCAAGTCAGCAGCACTTTCTGTTGCTGCCCTTGCCCAGATCATGGAAGGTCTAAAATCAAAAATAATCAAACATGACATGGGAATGCAGTAGTACACTGTGTTTTTGTGGAGACAGCTTATGTGGCCCCTGTTGCAGTAGTGGATAAGAGATGGTGAGATGAAGGAGACCAAAAAGAAGGCTATGTGTGCTGGAGACAGGTTTGCTGTTTGTTCTCTTCCATGAAAGTTTTTCCTGATAGGCAGGCTGTGGCCTGTTGAATCAGGAAGCAACTTGATAATCAGGGCTTTTCCAGAGCATTCCTTCCCACTAACCCTCAGAGGATCTACATAGGGGCTCTCTTGATTTCACCTAAACCAAGACTGGAACTTCAGGGCAACCTGTTTCATGATCAGAGGCAAACCCTCCAGAAATGGTTTCCCTCAGTGAGAGGGACAGGGACCTCTTTGGATTAGTGTGAAAATCACCACCAGATTGTGACGCTTTCTTGTGATGTGACTCAACTGTGCTCCTCTGAAGTTTGCCATGGTTGGCAAGCATGTGGACCCCCATCCCCTCCCAGTTCCCCGCCATGAAGACAGACGCCACCAGGATCTTGTTTCTTTCCTGCTGGTAGGAACAGAAGGCAGCAGCCCCCTGGGGCGGAGGTGGCAGTGGGAGTGGAAAGGTCTTTCCAAGTGTTCATGGTTGGCCTAGGACATGGGTCTGAACCAGGATGGCCAGTGTGGAAAGAGCAGTTGAGCTCCAAGTTCTAGGCAAAATTTCAAGGCTGTGAGGTCCCAAAGGCAGAAGGAGTCTGGTACCACAGATCCAGGGTGGTGAGTTTCTGGGAAAGGTTTGGTCAAGGAACACATGAGACTTTTTTTTTTTTGGTACTGGAGATTGAACTGAGGTGTAGACAGGGTCTCACTGAGTTATTTAGCGCCTCACTTTTGCTGAGGCTGGTTTTGAACTCGCGGTTCTCCTGTCTCAGCCTCCCAAAGTGCTAGGATTACAGGCATGCACCACCGTGCCCTGCTCACATGAGACTCTTAACACCTGTGAAAGGTTGTTTCTTCTTAGCCTTATTTTCTTTGCCTTGTGACCAGGCAGATGCTTAAATGCAAAACTCAGGAGGGCAGACAAAACTGATGATAACTGGGTGGAAAGTTAAGCCCTTTTGGGAGTCATATTCAGCAGGTGGGTGGAAAGGGTTTTTTTTTTCCATTTTAAGGGAGGAGGTATGATTGAAAAGGCATGGAGTCTGGTGGGAATTTAGTATTTTGAAATTAATGCTCTCTGACTTTGTTTTTCCCTTTGTCCATGTGCCTAGTGTGTGTCAGTTCCTGGAGCTGTGTCAAAGCCCAGAAGGTGGCTTTGGAGGGGGCCCTGGTCAGTACCCACACCTTGCACCCACGTACGCAGCTGTCAATGCCCTGTGCATCATTGGCACTGAGGAGGCCTATGACGTCATTAACAGGTACAGCCATAGCCAGCAGTGGTGGAGACCCAGAAGGGCTCCCCACCTGCCACACCACACTGATGATTGCCTTCTTCTGCCTCTCTCCTCCCCATTTCTCAGAGAGAAGCTTCTTCAGTATTTGTACTCACTGAAACAACCTGACGGCTCCTTTCTCATGCACGTTGGAGGCGAGGTGGACGTGAGGTGAGTGGGCGGCTGTATCAAGAGCTTCTAGAGAGCTGGATAAAATAAAGGCATGCTGTCCATACACAACTACCAAAAAAAAAAAGAGCTTCTAGAGTTCTAGAGCTTATCTGTCATTAGAGATGCCATGACTGAGGAACAGCCTGGCATAGCTGCTGCTTCATGCCATAGAGTGATGCACAGAATGACATGTGAATGACACAGTGTCACAGTCATTGCAAATGATACACATGTCCTTAGGTGTCATTCTCTTTTGCTTCTTTTATGTAAATGTCAAAACATAGAAACAAAACCAAATGCTTGTTTTAAAAATTAAAAATGCATTTGCTTAGTATAAAATGATGCATCATAATATAAAACTGTACAGTATAATACAATCATTCATTTCTCTTGGGAGAAAGCTCAGTAAGAGGCTGGAGATGTAGCTCAGTGATGGAGCATTTTTGCCTAGCATGCATAAGACCCTGAGTTCAATCCCCAGTACCAAAAAAAGAAAAAGATAAGCCTGGTGAGGACTCAGTAAACACTTCCTATTGCATTGGATGAGATGCTGAGAACTCTGAACACTTGAGATCTTCCCATAGTGTGTGAGTTTCTTCAGGAGGTACAGAGACCCTTATGAGCTTGTAGAGTGCAGTGCAGAGATGTTGTATCAACTGTTCCTGTTGGCTCATACTTACTATTTCACTCAAGAAGTATGTCTGCTATACCTAGCTAGCCTTTCCTTACTTGCAGATTACTTATGAGGCATATAGAAAATTCAGTGAATGAGTCATTTCTTAAAGGGAGTGGCTCGTAATGGCTTATTGAGGTTCTATACCATTTTCTTATTATTTAGTCTGAGAAATGCATTTTTGGTCTGTGAGGTTTCTATATCAAAGCCATCTTATTCTTATTGTTGCTTGAATTTGCTTCTACACATGTTAATAAATATTCTTACTTGAGCCAGGCATGGTGGTGCATGCCTGTAATCCCAGCAGTTTGGGAGGCTGAAACAGGAGGATCATGAGTTTAAGGCCAGCCTCAGCAACTTAGTGAGGCTCTTGGCCTCACTGAGATTAAATCCCTGGATTTAATACCCTAGTAACACACCCACATACAATTCTAACTTAAGCATCTGACTTAACTATTGGTTTGAAAGCATAAGGATTAAAAAAAGAAAAAAAAAAAAAAAAAAAGACCATTGTTGAGCATAAAACACATCGCAAATAAAAGTAAGTAACCATACTACAAAGGCCTTTAGTAAAAGACTTTTTGGTTTGTTCAAATGAAAAAATGAGACTAGTTATCTATGTGTACCAGTGAAGGCAATGTAACTGTTGAGGTAAAAGAGTACTGTGTTAATTCTGGGGGAAAAAATTTAAAGATTTTTGCTGCCCTCATGGTCACTATGTTTTCATTCCTGTCCTAGAGACATTACATCTAAATATGCATAGCCCTGAAATTTAGCTTTCAGTAACTTAGTGAGATTAGGCAAAAGCAAATAAATCATAGCAAAAGCTATGTATTTTAATCACATATCTTTTTCAGACATGATTATTCTCTAACTCATTTGTTCCAGTACCAGTCTTTCTGTGTTTTTATATCTGCTAGAAAAATGCTGAACAACTTCTCCAATAAAATGGATTTGTTCCACTGAAGGGCACTGGAACCATGTTCCTCCTCTTCCTCTCTCCTTTGCACACACTCCATCATCCAAGCCCCTGCTTTTTGCCTGGACAGTGGGTGAGAGCTCTGAGTGGTGGGTAAAGCCTTGTAGGCCTCCTCCGGCTTCCTGCCTTGCCTGGTTTGTAGGACCCACTTCCACAGTTTTTGCCTTGGTGTGTTTTGTTTTTTTTTTTTTTTTTTTTAATATTTTTTTTAGATATTGATGGATCTTTGTTTTTTATTCATTTATTATTTATACGTGGTGCTGAGGATCGAACCCAGTGCCTCACGCATGCTAGGCAAGCGCTCTACCACTGCGCTACAGCCCCAGCCCCTGCCTTGGTGTGTTTTTAATGGTCCTTTGCCTGGAAGCATCTGCCACCAGTCAGGAGTGCTTGTTGAGTGAATTTGTCCTGGAGAGAAGTGGCTGTGGCTGGGCACAGTTTGGTTTCCAGGGAGCAGCTTGCTCCCATGCTGTGTTAGACAGAGGTGGTCTGCTGATGATCTTTCAAGTCTGTAGTAACTCCCAAGTTTCTGAGATGAGCTTTTTCAAGTGTTTCAGCTCCTGGATACTAAAATATATTGTGGTTAAGAAAGAAGACGTTATTTATTCTTGACTTCCTAAGATAGATTATATAATCTGGAACATTCCATGGGGCAGACGGGAGACAGGTACCCAGCATTTCAAGTTTTAAGTGACAGAACATGCGTATGCTCAAGGGATGAGAAGGTAAGTGAAGCTGAAGTGTGAGGACCCTGGAGCAGAGGGAGACACAAAGCTGGAGGGACTGACTAGAACAGACTGAGGAAGCCCTGGACTCTCCTCACAGAGTCTGGAGTTTATTCTGACAGGTTTTAAGTTGGGAGCAATGTGATCTGATTTGTATTTTGTTAGAAGTTCTCCAGTTGCAGTGAATGGATTATAGTATTTTAGTAAAAGTACTATATCGTTTTAAGGCTGGAAGGGGAGAGACCCGACAGGAGACCAATTCAGGTAGAAGATAATGACTTGGGTTAGGGTGACAGCAATGAAGATAGAAAGGAGCAGACACAGCCAGATGCAGTGGTGCATGCCTGTAATCTCAGCACTTAGGGAGGCTGAGACAGGAGAACTGCGAGTTCAAAGCCAGCCTCAGCAATGACAAGGCGCTAAACAACTCAGTGAGACCCTGTCTCTACATAAAACACAAAATAGGGCTGGGGATGTGGCTCAGTGGTCAAGTGCCCCTGAGTTCAATCCCCAGTACCAAAAAAAAAAAAAAAGGAGCAGACACATTTGAGAGCTGTGATGACTGAACCAGGAGAGAGGAAGAAACTACATGGAAAAGTGATACCTTGTTCCCTCACCATCTCAATGTGAGATCTAGGACCAGTAGCTTTGGCAGCACTTTTTGGCTTGTTCATTGATGAGAGTCAGACTCCATCTGAGGCTGGCCTTCCTGCCTCTGAGGTTGCATTAGGATTCAAGAGTAAATACTTCAGGGGCTGGGATTGTAGCTCAGCGGTAGAGCTCTTGCCTCCCATGCGTGAGGCCCTGGGTTTGATCCTCAGCACCACATACAAAGCAATAAAATAAAGACATTGTGTCCATCTACAACTAAAAAAAAGTTTTAAAAAAAAAAAGAGTAAATACTTCAAGCTTCTTTAAGCTCAAGGCCTGAAGGAAATTAGATCAGAGTTAGCTTATGGTAAATGACAATATTTGGTGTTAGCACCG
>PVHX01000067.1:384885-469988 GCA_004024805.1 Geosciurus inauris
TCCCAGTAACTTCTTCACGTTTATCTTCTTCACAAGTAGATTAGTTCAGTTTGCCCCATTCTTAGAAGCCTCATCAAAATTCTCCACAAGATCTGGAACTTCATCATCATCATCCTCTCCAATAGCAAGTGGTGCTTTTCCATCCACAGATTGTTTGGGCAGAGCTTCAGCCAGTCTCCTTAAACTAGTCAGGCTGTCTGCATCAAGCTGGTTTAAGATGCTGGGTAGCATTTCTGTCCGCTGCTTTGTCTCAGCGTGGCCTGTAATGGTGAAAGTGTTTGCTGCCAGAGACGCCTGAACTTTAGGGTTGTTAAAGTGGATCACTGTTCCTTGGTTTGCATACATATTCATCTCTTCAATACCAGAGATATTGTTTACCCCTAACTTCTATAAGGAGAATTGAAGTTTTTTATCGTCTGCCGCAGCTGTTCTATGAACCACCTTCTTCTTTCTGCGAGCAGTTCCTTTCCCACCAATGTGCACTTGTACCTGCAGTTTGGCGAGTTTAGGATTGTTTCTTTCATTTTGTCGGAGCGGAAATGGGGCCGCATGGGGGACTAGAGTTGGCGCTCAGGGGGTCTCAGGCAGACCAGCTGAGATTAGGCACACACACGGGGGGACACAAGATGGCAGCTAGAGCAGCACCGTGATTCTTGAAGGCTCCTGTGTCTGCTCTTCTAGCTGATGTTTTGCTGTGCCTATAGCCAGTAGGAGCCAGGTTGGGAATGACATTGGTAGGACAGTAATGCTTTCAGCTTCTGCAGTGATTTTCTCAGAATACTACAGTAAGAGTGACTTTGTGTAACGTCTGTACTGAATGAGATAGAAACGAAGCCCTTCTCTTTCTTCCTTTTTATGTTCCTTAGGGGCCCTGAAAGGACTTGTGAGCAGAATTAGAACACATGGTTTTTGTCTTCCCGTGCTGGATATTTGAAAAGACCATGGAGGGAAGAAAAAGTTATTCTTGGCCTTGTTTCATGACAGAGGGACAAGCTGAAATAAAATATGTCCTGAGAAGAATTAGGGCAGAGGGTAGAATGGCAAGAATTATACCATTTGAAGTGTAGCTTAGTGGTAGAGCATGTGCCTAGCATGCATGAGGCCCTGGGCTCCATTCCCAGCACCAAAATAATAATAATAGTTATGTTCCTTCTTTGATGTCAAAAGGTGTGTATCTATGTGTACTGGTGAGGTGCTGGAAATCAGAGCTTTTTTTCTCCCCTAGAGTTTTAAATAATGTATTTGAAGGAGCTCACCTATTCCTATTTCCCTTGTTTGGTCTAAGTAGCCATTAACAGGGCCATGGCCTGCTTTGGAGTGTCTGTTACAGAAAACGTGTAGTTAACCTTTGATACACCTGTGCCACGTTCAGACAGGAATCTCAGATCTGAAATGGTGACATCTAAATGAGTGAGCAGCAAATCAGAAGCACCTGAAAGACACTACAGGTGGAACCCTTATAGATCTTTGAAAGAAAAGCTAAGTCCACTTCGGACATGAATTGATATGGCTGTTATTTCCTCTGATGTAGATTTGGCCTCGTGGAGGTAGGGAGAATAGAATGTCATGTTCTTTCACGGAAGCCATGCTGTGAGCAACTCTATCCAAATAGAATGTCACACCTCTCAGTTGGAGACCCAGGAAGACTGACTGTGGGCCAGGAATGAGGACAGGAGGTGACTATAGCTTACGAGGCAAAGCAAGCGATCCACCTAAGAAGTTCACTGAGTCTTATTTGGGCTCTTCCTTAAAGAGTAACATGTTTCCCCTCTGCTTCTGTCTTTCCAGAAGTGCGTACTGTGCCGCTTCAGTGGCCTCTCTGACCAACATCATCACTCCAGACCTCTTTGAGGGCACTGCTGAATGGATAGCAAGGTGAGAGCAGCCGGGATGTTTCCTGGCCTCTTAGAGGGCAGATCAAAACTTTGCTTCAGAAAAATGAAGAAAATAAAAAAGCCTGGAAGGGATTATAAAATTACAAGAGAGATACTGGGTTTGTTTGATTGTGCATTTCAAAACTACTTAAAATTGTTTCTCTTTTCCACACTTTCACTAATGTATTATAGTTTAGATTGGCTAAGGGAAAAACCTTTTCTAAGTAGTATTGGTGGGAATCTGAACTGATTTAAGCAGTTTGGAGAGCAATTTGGCAATATCTCAAAAAGCCCTTGCTTATGACCCATTAGTTCCACTCCCAAAGAAACTCTCAGGCACGTGTGTGAAACAGACCAGAGACAAGGTCTTGTTTTATAAGAACAAAAAGCTGGAACCAGGTTTGATGTTCTTAAGCACGGTTGAATAGGTTATGGATTAGCCACTTTGGAATATAATGTAGTGACTGAAATGAGTGAACTAGAGTAATGTGTCAATATGGATAAACCTCAAAAACTGTCTTGAGTTTTTTAAAAAAATGAATGTTAAAGAAAAGCTACAAGGCTAGGGATATAGCTCAGTGGTAAAGCATTTACTTAGCATGTGCAAGGCCCTGGGTTCCATCCCCAGCACTGCACAAAAACCAAAAACTCACAAAAACCCTACAGATCAGCATATGTACTTAAAATTTGAAAACATGCAAAACTAATCTCTTAACCTCTATTATTTATGAGAAGAGTCATGTATAGTAATAATATAAGAACATGCAGGGAGGCTGGGACTGTAGCTCAGTGGTAGAGCACTTGCCTAGCACGTGTGAGGCACTGGGTTTGATTCTCAGCACTGTATGTAAGTAAATAAATAAAGAAAATAAAGGTCCATCGACAACTAAAAAAAAAAAAAGAAACATGCATAGGAAAGATAAACACCAGATTCAGGATGGTGAGGATGGTGGCTGCCAGGATAGCAAAGGAAAAGAGATCAGGGAACATCTCTATACCATTATCAACGGTATTGGTCATGATTTGTTTCTTAAAAAAACAAAAACAAAACAAACCTGAAGTGTACATGGATCTAAATTAGGTCTCACATACATGTGCATTCTCTGTATTACTTGCTGTACTTTTTTGTATTCTTCAAGTACTTCATAATTTTAAACAAAAGGCATGATGGATACATATGTACTGTTATGGAATGATTGCTAAGCTATATTTTCTTATTTAAATTTTTATCACAATAGTAGTTAGTACAATAGAAATATAACTTACAGGGAAACCAGATATATTATGATCATATGTACTTTTTTGTATAACTTCCATTTTCCTGAAGTTAATGTGTATGTCATGGATGTATATATCATGAATTCATTCCCAAATTCTCTGCCAGAGCTATAAAATTATTCTCCATATAGTCATACCCTTCAGGTAACCTGTCGTGTGTGTGTGTGTTCTGGGTCATCCCTCCTGGAGCCTTCTGCCTTACTGCTTCAGGCTGGACAGATTGTTCTCAGCTTGCTGCACAGTGGGCATCCAGAAGCTTCCTTTTAGCATGAAATCCACTTCACTGCTCTGCTTTGTTAAAGCTATCTTTCAGAGTTTTTGTTTTGTTTTGTTTTGTTTTTGGTTTACTAATTTGAATGAAGCACATACGCCAGATACATTTTTTTTTATTAGTTTATTTAATTGCATTTCAAGTCATAGTACATATATAGAGCTCAGTTTTTCCACTTCTCTGGTTGCAAATCAGATAAAGTCACATCAATTGTGTCTTCATACATGCACCAAGGGTAGTGATGACGATCTCAATCAACCATCTTTACTATACCCATTCCCCTTTCCCACCCCCACCTCCCCCATGCCGTGTCCAGAGTTCTCCATTTCTCTTATGTTTCCTGTTCCTACCCCCCTTATGTATCAGCATCCACTAATCAGAGAGAACATTTGTATGCCAGATACATTTTTAAGAACATTACGTGCATTTTTAAGAACTTACATATGTCTTTATTTTATTTTCATACCTCCTTGATAAATTTATTTTTCTAGAGAGACCTAAGTTGGCATTGGTATAAACTGTATTCCATCTGAATTTGTAAGCATGGCTCCATTATCTTCTAGTTTTCAATATTGTCATTAATAAGACAGATAACTTTAATAACCAACATTTCTTGAGGATTTTGTAGTACTCTGTAGTAAGCTGGCTGCAGTTTAGAGAATGAGAGTAGGTACTCCTGGCGTTTTGTGTTTTCTGTTCATCAACAGAAATCACCCATCTTTTTATTCATTATGTGTGTATTATTTTCTTCACTGTTGTAAATATATAATTATATCTGTGTTAAAATCTTTGGTCATTTCAACATATGGATATCTTGAAGTTGGCATATCACATTTTCCTAACTCTTCCTATATAGATTTTGGATTGTATCCTGGATGTGGTAATTATATTGTAGGTAGATTCTGTTCGATTGTTAATCACTCTGAAGCATAGTGGTGTTTTTGTTCTAGCAGACAGTCAACTTGGTCAGACTCAAACTGCAAACCAGGACCCTGTGGTGGTCAATGGCTCAGATCTATCCAAAGCTGCTTTCAGTCTGCTCTATACAGTGTGATTCAAGGGTTGGATAGATAGAAACTTGAACTGAGTTAAAAGGTGGAATCTGGGCTTTTTTTATGGAATCTCCCGTACTTTCTGGCAGCCTGCTTCTTCCTTCCAGAAAGATGGTTGTCTTTCTATAAGAGTTTTAGCTGCTCTTGCTGAGCCGTGGCCTGGCCTGCTGCTGCTACCACTGGACTGCTTTAGCCATCCTCAGGGCAAACCAGAGGAATAGAGATGAAAGATCGCATGTGGGAGAGAGAGCTTGGCTCCTTGCTGTTGTCTGCTCAAGTTTCAAATCCCCCCCAGACTCTGCACACCTTTTCTGTCAGCTGAGCCCTTGGGAAGCTGTGCTTTGTATTTTGTGCAGGGTGTGTCCTGTCTTCAGGAGGGTTGATTATCAGGCTCTCCCTGGGCTTGGAAATCTGACTGCCTGGGCTGAATCCCAGTTTTGCCTGTTATTACTAACTTTATGCCTTAGGTTAGTTAACTTCTTCCTGTCATAGTTTCTTCATATGTCAGATGGTGGGACACTGAATTTTATATAAAGCTCAAATACAAAATATTCAAGTGGATTTGCCCTTGATGGTCACCCGTGGGCCATGCTGCTGCCAGAGCCATTGTGATGCCTGCTGTGAGCTTTTATTTTGCTGCTCTTTTTCTCCATCCCCATCCTACCTGCCCTTCTACAGACTGTGGGAGTCTTTATTCTAGCTGTTTAGAGACTTCGTGGTGATGAAACTTGGTGGGAGTCAGTTTTTGCTCATTGTACTGGGCACTCAGCAGGCCTTTTAGATTTGGAAGCACATATACTTCAAGAAGCTTCATTATAGTATTTCTTTGATAATTTGTTCTCCATTTTCTGTTTGCTCACTTTTATAGCATCTAATCAATAGGATTGACCTTCTAATTAAAAAAAATTTTTTTGCCTGTTTTTACTCCTTAATCTGTTTTCTTGAATTTTCTGAAAGATTCTCATACTATTTCTAATTATTTCTGTAATCTTATTTTTAATTTTCTAAAGCTCAGTTATATATTCTTCTTTTCTGTTTTAGGGATATTTTTATCTTTGCAGTATTCTTCATATTATACTTTTTTTTTTCTAGTATTGGGAATCAAACCCTGCGGCACTCTACCACTGAGCTAGCACCCCAGACCTTTTTATTTTTCATTTTGAGACAGGATCTTGCTAAGTTGCTGAGAGCCTCGCTAAGTGGCTGAGACTATCCTGCTTCAGCCTCCCAAATTGCTGGAATTGCAGGCCTGTGCCATTGCATCTGGCTTCTCTCTTTTTTATATCAGAAATTTTACTTAGATGTCTGGTGCTTAGCAGCTCTCTGTATTTAAGATTCTAGTATCAACAAGCTACTGGGGAGCTACATGTATAAGCATGGACTAATTCCCCAACCATTTGTTGGGGAATTCTCATATAGACATATCTGTAGGGCTTTTTTGGGGGGAAACTGGAGATTGAACTCAGGGTATTTGACCACTGAGCCACATCCTCAGCCCTATTTTTGTGTATTATTTAGAGACAGGGTCTCACTGAGTTGTGCTTAGTGCCTTGCTAATGCTGAGGCTGGCTTTGAACTCACGATTCTCCAGTCTCTGCCTCCCAAAGTGCTGGGATTACAGGTGTGTACCACCGTGCCTGGCTGTAGGCCTTTTTTATTAAGTTTATCAGTTTCCCTAGAGAAGAACCTTTCAGTTTCCTACTTGTGATATGAAGTGGCAGCCAACTTTGTGAATTTCTGTAGGGAAAGGAGGTGGGTGGTGGGATTCAGATGCTAGGCGCTCTCCTAATCTCCTGTTCAGTATGGTGCCTCCCTTCAGCTCTTATCTCTTCTAGAGACCTTAGAATTCAGGTCCTCTTGAACAAATACTTAATTCTAATTCTAACCTCCCATCTTCTAGGTTTGAGGAAGGAACCTAAAGGTCTAAGTGATTTTTTTTTTTGGTACTGGAGATTGAACTCAGGGGTAATCGACCACTGAGCCACATCCCCAGCCCTATTTTGTGTTTTATGTAGAGACAGGGTCTCACTGAGTTGCTTAGCGCCTCGCCCTTGCTGAGGCTGGCTTTGAACTTGCGATTCTCCTGTCTCAGCCTCCCTAAGTGCTGGGATTACAGGCTTGAGCCACCGCGCCCGGCGGTCTAAGTGATTTTTAATATAAATTTGCAATCAATCAACTTGGCTCAAACACATTTTACTCTTAGAGGTAATCAAAATTGCCTCTATCTCCCTCTTCCCCCACTACCACCCCTACTCTCATTCCAGCTAGGAAAGTTTTCTCTATTTGACTAAGTTAGTTATTCTTTTTTTTTTTTTTGGTACTGAGGGTTGAACTCAGGGGTACTTGACCACTGAGCCACACCCCCAGCCCTATTTTCTGTTTTATGTAGAGACAGGGTCTCACTGAGTTGCTTAGCACCTTGCTGTTGCTGAAACTGGCTTTGAACTTGAGATTCTCCTGTCTCAGCCTCCCAAAGTACTGGGAATACAGGTGTGTGGCACTGAGCCCAGCTCTAAGTTAGTTATTCTTACTCCTCTTTTTTAGCTTTCAAGATTTTTATTATTGCCTACCTGTGTTCATATCCTCTCCTATTCTCTTTACTCTTGTGTTTTGGTCCTGTTGAAATTCCTTTACTTTCATTCTATTGAGCTCTTATATTCAAACCATTATGTTTAGCTTTCATCGAATTATACTAAGGAGAAAAGCAAGGTGCAGAACAGCGTGTATTTTATATTCCCATCTGTGTAAAATCAAAGAGAGGAAAAGTGGAGCGTATATGTGTAGTTGTGTGTGTGTATGTGTGTCTGTCTGTCTGTCTGTGGAGAGAGGCCAAGTTTCAGGAATTAGGAGCCCAGACTGGGCAGGAGACCTTTTCATTATTTATTTTCTCATACTTTTAAAAATTTGAGTTTTGTTTTTTTTTTTCTTTGGTACTGGGGATTGAACTCAGGGGCACTCGACCACTGAGCCACATCCTCTTCCTATTTTGTGTTTTATGTAGAGACAGGGTCTCACTTAGTTGCTTAGCACCTCGCCATTGCTGAGGCTGGCTTTGAACTCGTGATTCTCCCATCTCAGCCTCCCTAAGTGCTGGGATTACAGGCTTGCGCCACAGCGCCCAGCTCATGGAGCTGTTTTTAGACTCTGAATCTGACTCCTTCTACCTGGGTCCTCTCTGCAGAAAGCCTGTGGGTTCCAAGATGTCAGGGCTCTAGGGAGAGGAACCTGGAAGACAGGAAGGCATTACTGCTTTCTTTTCTTCCTACCTGGAAGTTCTGTTAGCTCTTGGATTAAGGCCCACTTTCCTATGCAGCCATGTTATACCAGGTGACACCCATAGGGAGGGTGACTCTAGGTAAATACCTAGAGATTATTGAAAGAGAAGTTCTACAGTGTCATATGGAAATATACTTAAAATATCTTTGAGCTGGGCGCCGTGGCGCAAGCCTGTAATCCTAGCACTTAGGCTGAGACAGGAGAATCTTGAGTTCAAAGCCAGCCTCAGCAACAGTGAGGCTTGCTAAGCAACTCAGTGAGACCCTGTCTCTACGTAAAACACAAAATAGGACTGGGGATGTGGCTCAGTGGTTGAGTGCCCCTGAGTTCAATCTCCAGTACCAAAAATAAAAATTAAATTAAATTAAATATCTTTATTCCACAGATAAAACATTTATTATAGGTGAGCAAGAAGATTTTTTTGTGTGTATATATATGTGTGTGCTGGGATCAAACCCAGGGCCTCGTGTATGCTAGGCAAGTACTCTGCCCCTGAGCCACATTCCTAGCCCAGAAAGAAGAAACTCTGAATCACTTGTTATCCACCACCAAGAGATAACTACTTTTTTGGGCATATATTCTTTCAGAATTCTAGAAATGAAATCATGTTCTTCATTGTCATTTTATAATATCTTTAATATAATAAGTGCAACATTTAAAAATATTCTGTAGTGTCATTTTAAATGACTGTAGTATTTCTCTTGTATAGATGCATCATAATTTATATAACTAGTCCATGACTTTTGGACTTTTAAGCTGTGTCCAACATTTTGCTGTTATAAATGAGAACACAGCTGACCTTTCAGTCTGATCTTTGGGTATTTTCTTTCTTATTTTGTAGGATTAAATCCTAGAAATGAGCATATATATAGGGCTGGGCCAAAGATTATGCATGTTTCTATGTCTAGAAAATATACCTGTAATACAGTCTAATGACTATAATAACAAATGGATAATTTGAATACATAGGAAATTACAATTTTATAAATAAAATTTAACTTTGAAGATATGTATGTTGGTTATAGAAATTTCTTGAAAATAGAGAAAAATAGAACGAATTATCACCTTTGTACTCAGATAACTAGAATCAGCATCTATTTTTTAATTTCATTTTAACTTGATGTGCTACATACAGGATTTTATACCTTTTTTTCAAAGAGAGATAATCTAAGATACAATGTTTCTTATACAAATGACCTATTTCTAAATTGTCAGGTTTCTTTAAAAATTTTTTTTGTTTTTGGTGGTTTTGTTGTTATTGATATTGTTGGTTTTGGAAAAGGCATCTCCAAAAGTTAGTAAGTCAGCATCTTTCCATTCATGGTGGTGGTGGCTTATGGATCGTGTTTTAATCTGAGCAGTGTCATTCTCTGCTCTCTGGAATGTGGAGGGTGGGGGGACACTTAGGCACATCCACCCAGTGACCACTCAGTCTGTTTTTCCAACTTCTCCTTAGGTGTCAGAACTGGGAAGGTGGCATTGGCGGGGTACCAGGGATGGAAGCCCATGGTGGTTATACTTTCTGTGGCCTGGCCGCGCTGGTAATCCTCAAGAAGGAACGCACCTTGAACTTGAAGAGTTTATTAGTAAGTGTTGAGCCATCTTCTCCTCAGGCTTTAGGTCCTGGTGATGTGACTGTTCTGAGAAGTCAGGGAAAGTTTGGCTATGGGAAGGGCTAACAGTTCCAGTCTGGAGCTTACAAACTTTAGATGAAAGCTTTGTAAAGCCAGAGTGAAGCTTTCGATATAGTTGTTGGAGCTCTCAACACATCTGAGACAGCAGGCAGGGAATAACTACTCTCAGTCCAGGCTCCCTCTTCCCACCTTTCTGTCTGCTTTGGCTTTCCTACACAAGATACTAGGCCAACTATAGAGTTGTCTGAACCCTGCAGACATCTGGAATAAGCCAGAGTAACTTCCTCAAACTTGCAAGAAAAGTATAGTTTCTGTCTCTTAGGATTAGAGGTTACCATATGCCTTAGAAAAAATGTGCTAAGAGAAAAAAAGACAAGAATAGCTTTGAAACATTTTGAAGCCAAGCTTTTGTTACCTGTATAAACATTTAGTACCTTCATTTGAACGAGTTCTCTAGGCAGAGTTGGACAATTTCCTTGAGTATAAGGCCCAAGAATGTACATTTGGACCCCAAGTTCCTGACCAATATGCAGAAAGAATTGGAAAACAGTCAGCTTCAGGGACTCTAGATTGTATGAAGTGTTCAGCAGAAGCAT
Organism: Geosciurus inauris; assembly: GCA_004024805.1. NCBI lineage: Eukaryota > Metazoa > Chordata > Mammalia > Rodentia > Sciuridae > Geosciurus > Geosciurus inauris. The sequence continues at coordinate 394,867 of PVHX01000067.1, forward strand.
AGTGCACTAACATACCCATACACTCATAGCTACCAAGGAGATTTTCCCCCTTATCTTTTTTCCCCCTTGTCACCCTCCTGACCATGACCTCAAAGCAGACCAGCTGCAACTGACATTCAGCTCTGAGTTCAGAAGCCCGGCCTACGTTTGTGGGACCCATCATGACCTTCTTAGAGAATTAGTGTTACATTCTATAGTGAAATAACCAACAACTTTGCCCTCATCCTCAGGAATTCCTATCTCCCACAGCATACTTTTCTTTAGAAGGTTCTAGATGACTTATAGATTTTCCCAAAAGGCTAGCATTGTGCACAGGACTTGGAATTTATGAGACATTTTAAAATCTGATTACCAAATTCCTAGGCAGAATAAAGAATATGATTAGTGAATGGCCAAGTTAAAATGGCAATATTCCTAGCCGGGCGCGGTGGCGCATGCCTGTAATCCCAGTACTTAGGGAGGCTGAGATAGGAGAATCGCGAGTTCAAAGCCAGCCTCAGCAATGGCTAGGCACTAAGCAACTCAGTGAGACCCTGTCTCTACATAAAACACAAAATAGGACTGAGGATGTGGCTCAGTGGTTGAGTGCCCCTGAGTTCAATCTCCAGTACCAAAAAAAAAAAAAAAGGCAATATTCTGGATTTAAACTCTGCCTCTACTATTTCCTGGGCAAGTAACCTTGGACAAATTGTCTAATCTATATAGTTTTTTTTTTACCCCCTTCTGAAAGGGAGGAATAACAATTCTTATTCTTTGAAGACTAAAGGAGAGAACATATGTAAACAGTTTGGCGCATAATAGGTGCACCATAAACTTTAGTATCCATCTTACCAAACTACTCCCTTCCCTCTAATTTGCTTTGGAAGAACTAGGACTGGTTTCTGAAGGGTTTTATGAATCCATGTAGCCAAGCGGAATAGAGCCAACCCATGAGCTTAAGCACTGGAAAAAATCAATCTGGCTTTAAAACCGTTAAGCTATGGAGTAAGTAAAAAATAGGAATGGTGGCACATGCCTCTAATCCCAGCAGTTTGGGAGGCTGAGGCAGGAGGATCGGGAGTTCAAAGACAGCCTTAGCAAAAGTGAGGTGCTAAGCAACTCAGTGAGACCCTGTCTCTAAATAAAATACAAAATAGAGCTGAGGATGTGGCTCAGTGGTCGAGTGTCCCTGAGTTCAATCCCAGGTACAGAAAAAAATGGAGAATGGACTCCTTGTGTGGTGCCTGCTTTCTCTTCTCTTGAGTAACACTTAGCCCACTCCCATTAAATAGCCTTGTTTCTAAAGCATTGGTCATTTATGATGGCCTGGGGATGTCCTTACCTGAACCCACAGTGCAGTTTTTTGTCTCTTAAGAATTTGGGATTGTAGCTCTCTCTAGGCAAGTGTTACTATGAACAGGGATACAATCTCAACTAAATATTGAGGGAGGGCTGGACGCCTTCTCCAGAGCCCCTCCTGTCTAATTTCAGGAATTCAAATCTAGGAAGACTCCAGGTATAGGGGATAAACCCCACTGTGGACCTTGCAGTTCAATAAAGCAGCCCGTGGCCCATAGCTGGTAGCTGGAACTGCCTTGGGTGCGGGGGACGGAGAATGGCCTATCTGCTCAGCCAGTCGATTTTCTCATTCTCTGTGGGCCAAACCCATTGCTACTGAGCTTAGTAGCAGAGTGTGTTTAGAAAACTTGGAGATAAGTGAGGAATGGCTGTATCATGTGTCACCACTAAGTGACATCCAGTGTCAATCTGCAGCATCGGAATATTAAGATTTTCTTATATCAGCCAACCAGGTTGGAGAATGGGAGGTTAGACTGGGCAGTCGTCATTTGATAATGAGGACAGATGTCTTCTGCTTCCAGTCTGGCTGGTTAACTTGCTAAAAGACTTGGGGTGAGTGTCCTTAGGTACCAAGAAAAGGCAGGAATGGTTTGAGATCATCGAATGAAATTTAACACAGAATTCCATTTATCACTTTGAATAGACTTCCCCAAGCAGAGAAGTGATAAGAACCGGGCTGCGGGTCTTGCCTCAGATGTCCTAGTTAAGCTGTGTTTAAGAGACTTTTGCAGTTCTCCTCAGAAACCAATGTGGCCCCTTATTCGCCCAGCATCAGTGCCACTTTGGAATCCAGGAAAAGATGGTTGTTTGTTACACTAAGCAGAGGTCAGTTTAAATGGCTGTGGCAGTGAGGAGAGGGAAGGGAAGAAAGCCTGAGCTCCCAAACTTGAGGGCCAGGAAACCATGTGTTGGGAAGCCTTTCTTCTCACAGATTGGCCCTTGGAGATCCTGTTGTGGTGGATTTTGTGTCTTTTGGCTTACAACTAACTGCCCCTCCCATCTGTCTCATTCTCAGCAATGGGTGACAAGTCGGCAGATGCGATTTGAAGGTGGATTTCAGGGCCGCTGCAACAAGCTGGTGGATGGCTGCTACTCCTTCTGGCAGGCTGGACTCCTACCCCTGCTCCACCGTGCCCTGCATGCGCAAGGTGAGCCCAGGTGCTGTTAGGTGGGGTAGCTAGGTACTTCCCTCTGCACTTACCAAGTCAGGAAGCCAGAGCACTTGTTTGGAGGGGTTGGAATGAACTCTCCTGGATTTTGGGTGCTTGGTGTGGGTCCTCTGCCCTGGTGCATGGGCATGCTGAATAGGATTTAGTTCCAGTGGTTTGATGTCGTCTGGCCAAGGCAGGATGGGCTCACTGTAAGCTGCTGTGAGGGGGCCGGTGCTGTGCTGGTATCGGCAGGAAGCAGCCTACTTCTGCCCCAGGGTGACTGCCACCTCAGCTGGATGTGAAACCACAGCTTCCAACACAACTGCATTTGGTCCTATCAAGGCGCACAAACTCTCACTGTGCATGTGGTCACAGCAGTGACAGAAAGACAGCTGGATGAAGGGGTAAGAACTAGAACCCATGGGGAAAAGACCTACCATGTGTGGCTGGCTGCATAGTTGTCGCCTTGGGAAATGTTTTATTTACAACTCATTGAGCCATCCCAAATGTGAGCTTGTTCCACACGCACCACTGGAGTAGAGAAATCTATGCTCCTTTCTGTGGTGTCTCAAATGGGGATGCGAAACCAATGCAGACAGCAAGCTCCAAGAACATGCCGTCCTCTTCTCTTGAAACTTCAGGCAGCCTGCTGCCTCCAGTCTCCTCTGGCTCATTTACTTCTGTGAGAACAGGGTGTCTCTTGAACACACTGGTGGGAGAAGGGAAGTCATGGGCACCCTGCTGGGTGCTAATCTGTTCCTGTGGGGAGATCCCTGAGCCCAGAGGGAAGCTTTTCTTAGGACTCAGTTGGGTAATTAATTGCTCAAGTGTAAAAATGAGATTCTTTTCTTCTGCCCCTTTCATGCTGTTTTTTTTTTCCTTCTTGTTTGTCCTTTTTGAACCTCATTTTTTACTTTTCTCATTTCGTTGAAGTTGTTAAGTTGTGGCCACTTTTGAGACTTAATTAAAGTAAACAGAGTCTCTGTCCTGTCTTCCCAGCCTGGGGCCACTGGCTTTAGATCTCAGGGTATTAAGGCAAATAATTCCCGACTGTAGAGCTTGCACAATCTCTGGCTTGATCACTAGAAGGGATGTCAGGAATTCCCTCAGAGTCCACCACTTCCAAAATAGAAATAACTTGGGGTGTTGGTGATCTCTTTATTTGGAACTGGTGAGGCTAAGCACCTGGGGAAGCTATCAGTCTTTTACAGACCCGTCCTTGGCAAGGATAAGATGTCATAAATCTGCAGTGCCAGGGAAATCTAGAGCTATAACAGAGGCACTCCCTGCCAGAGCCTCTGGGGGCGCTGGCTTGAAGCTCAAGTTCAGGAGGACTTAGTCATATGTAAAGGTTTGCCTGTGGAAAATGGCCTGGGAATCCTGGTTCTTCCAGATTGTTCCATTGCCTGGAAGAAGGCTCAAGTTGGGCCTCTAATTCTTCCCTTCCTCAGAAACTGAGTTTCTGGGACTTGGAACAGACTGAAGTCTGGGATGAAGTGATGTATTTTGAGTAGTAGGCAAAATTATAGACTTTGGAGGCAAAAGGAGATGCCTTGTTGAAACATTTACTCTATTATACGGTGATCATAGTAGGTTTCAAAGCAGTATGTACATAACCTTATTTTTAGTGAAGAAATTACTCAAAAAATTAATAGACTCTGGGATATGAAATTACAATGATGTTTATTTTCTTTATTTTTTGTTTGCATTTCCTATTTTTTCTACAGTTGATAGGTATTTCTTGCACAAAGAAAAATAACAAAAACTGCTAGGTGTGATGGTGCACACCTGTAATTCCAGTTACACAGGAGGCTGAGGCAGGAGGATGGCAAGTTCAAGGACAGCCTGGGCAACTTAGCAAGACCCTGTCTCAAAATACAATTTTTTAAAAAAGGGATAGGGAGGTAGTTCAGTGGTAGAGCACTTGGCAGCATACACAAGGCCCTGGGTTCATTCTCTGTACTGCAGCAACAACAACAAACAACAATCAAACAAATGGACAAAAACAACAAAAGTTATTTTACAAAAGAAAGGAAATTCTATAAACAAAACAAGTAGTAGGCTGGGCATGGTGGCACATGCCTGTAATCCCAGCAGTTTGGGAGGCTGAAGCAGGAGGATTGTGAGTTCAAAGTCAGTCTCAGCAACTTAGCGAAGCACTAAGCAACTCAGCAAGACCCTGTCTTTAAGTAAAATATAAAAAAGGGCTGGAGATGTGGCTCTGTGGTTAAGTGCCCCTGGTTCATCCTAGTACCAAAAAAAAAAAACAAACAAAAAAAAACCCCAAATAAACGGGTGGTAGGATGAGAAAAATGTTTGTGACAAATGATCAAGGACTAATTTGAAAAATGTCATACAAATCATAAAGCAAATGAGCAACCCAATTGAAAATCAGTTAGAGGAGCAGAACACACAGGCCCTAGAAAAGGAGGCACTGTTATTAACATTTTTTCTATTACAGCTGCTCCTATTAGTGGCAGCTGAGATTTCTGAAGCACTTGCCATATACCAGGGCCTTTCTGTTTCACATACATGTTCTCATTTGATCCTCAAAACAGCCCTATGAAATAGATACTTTTGACATTCCCATCTTGCAGATGTGAAAATACAATACATGAGGTTAAGTTACTTGCTTAAAATAACCTGACTGCCACCTACAACAGTTAATAGGTGGTTGTGTGACTTCAGACTAGTTAGCATCAGAGCCCTGCTTACAACACTGCTGAAGGCCATTAATTCAACCAAAAGTTGTTCAGCTCACTTACAATTAAAGAAATGCAAATCAGAGCTATGGGATACTATTCCTTTTTATTATATTGTCAGAGATTTAAAAATGTGATGACCTATGTTGGGGAGAGTATGGGGAAACAGGCGTATTTGTGCTATTGAGTGGGGATGTAAATAATTGCATCAGTTTTGAACCCAGCAAGTGGTCTATCAGGAATTCACCTGCAGAAGTATTAGCAAGAATATATATCGAGTTTTACTAGCGAATATATAGTGGAGTTTACTAGCAAATCTGAAATGCTCATCAAAAGGTTAACAGTTATGATTGCTCCAAATAGCGGCTGCATACAGTGGTCCATACATTGGGCTGAGGTGGAAAGCTCAGCAGGATACAACATAAAGTATTGAAGAAGCCAGGCCTGGAGCTGTCCTGTACATGGGCTGGTGTACCCTCAGCTCTTCTTGGGAACATGCACAAAATTCTAACAATGGGAGGTAGATTACTTTGTAAATTATGTATGTTTCTATACTGTGCTTTTAAAAAGTTGTGCTTTTTGTTTTTTGTTTTGCCATATGCATTGTTACTTGTATTTTTTGTGCTGGTGATCAAACTTAGTGTGTATGCACGCTTCCACTGAGCCACAACCCCAGCCACAAATACTTTTTTTTTTTTTTTTTAGGCAGTGCTGTGGATTGAACTCAGGGCCTTGCAGTTTGCCTAGCATAGCATGTGTGAACCTAGGCGATCCCCAGTACTGGGAAAAAAAAAAAGCTAACTATGATTTTACTATGATTATATTGCTACCTACAAAGAAAAAGGCTTAATACAGTGCAGCACGTGAGTCTAAGCCATTCCCCGACTCAGCAAGTGACCATGAATATCCACACCAGTCACTTCTTTCCACCTGTCAAAGACAATATTTGATTAGAAGAGTTATTATTAATAGCTTTAAAATACCCGATGATGACTAATGCAGAACTATTTTTGAGAAACAGTAAGAAAGCAAGAGCCTGCAAGCTTCTACTGGATTGATGGTTGATAACTTGGTATGTTCTTTGGAACGTACCCTTGGATGTTTCTTGTCCACCTGTGAAATTGAGCTACATGTGGCTGCACCTGTCAGTTTGAGTTTGGAAAGACTCAATTTCTTAGATAAAAGGAAACTGATATGCAAAATGACATTATAATGGGAATCTATAATTTAAGGATGAGGTATAAAGGATATAAAAGGCTGATTCTCTGTAGAGTTATCACCTTGTAATCATTATCTCCCTTCTTGCCATGATTATGTGAGATTTAGGATCTCTGGAAGCTCCTTGTAGAGCTATGAACTTTAAGTTTTTAAACTTCAATAATGTAGGAAATAACTGAAACAAATAATAAACATAGCATTTTCTTTTTAGATTCCAGTTTTAGCCACAAATTATAGTTTACCTTATAATAATAGTGTTTAATTTGTTGCAGGGTATGAAATAAAGATATATTTTGTACAGAATGTTTAGTGAAGTTAGTATAAAATTGAAATGAGTATGCTTCTGAAAGTAACAGCTTTATGGAGATAATTCACATCCCATATGGTTCACCCATCGACAGATTATAATTCATTGGTTGTTAATATGTTTGTAGAATCATGCAGCCATCATCACAGTTGTAGAACACTTTCCACATCCCCCGCAAAACCCATACCCATTAAATTTGCTGCTTCTTTTTTTTTTTTGGTGCTGGGGATTGAACCCAGGGCCTTGTGCATGCCAGGCAAGCACTGTACCAACTGTGCTCTATTGCCAGCCCCAGATTTGCTTCTTTACAGAAGAAATCACAAAGAAATAATAACAGTATGATAACAGTGTCATGGGTTTGTGTGCACACATGCATGTGTGTGCTTTAAACTCACATAACCAAAACAAAAGAGCAAAAAGGGAGAAACAGGTATAGCATATGTTACAGACAAACAGTAATAAGTATGATAAAAAGCTAGATACATAAAATTGAGTATTGGATCTTAGAAGACAAAGGACAAATAGACCCTCTCAAAAGGAAATGAAACAGCCGGGCGCGGTGGCTCAAGCCTGTAATCCCAGCGCTTAGGGAGGCTGAGACAGGAGAATCGCGAGTTCAAAGCCAGCCTCAGCAACGGCGAGGCGCTAAGCAACTCAGTGAGACCCTGTCTCTACATAAAACACAAAATAGGGCTGGGGGGCTGAGGTTGTGGCTCAGTGGCAGAGCGCTTGCCTTGCACGTGTGAGGCACTGGGTTCGATCCCTAGCACCACATAAAAATAAGTAAACAAAATAAAGACACTGTGTCCATGTATAACTAAAAAAAAAATAGGACTGGGGATGTGGCTCAGTGGTCGAGTGCCCCTGAGTTCAATCTCCAGTACCAAAAAGGAAAAAAAAGAAAATGAAACTAGTAAACCAAAGTTATGGGAAAATTATACCCTGATTAGTAATCAAAAGCATGCTAATCAAAATAAATGATCAGATACTATTCCTTTTTACCATTTTAATTGCTGAGAACTTCTTTTTAACTGAGCAGTGCTGGAGGTAGTACAGTGAAATTTTGAATTTTTCTGGCAGCTATATAAATTCTTAGAGCAGTTTATCAGGATTTATTAAGAGCTTTAAAAAATGGTTATTGCCTTTAATAGTTCTGCTGTAGGCAGTGTATTTGAAGAAAATAATCCTACACATTGAGAATATTCACAAAGATGTGTAGTGTGGCATTTCTTACAGTTTGCAAAGAACTGGGAAGCAACCTTGGAAATAAGTAAAGGAAGTCAGGGACGTCCCACCATATATGTGTGGTGAGAACGCAGCTGTGTCACAAGTGAGGAAAAGAGGAAGGGAATTGCAGTCATGAGAGCATGCCAGTGAGCACATGTCCTGGGAGAGCCTGCCCTGGGAGACCCTGTGTGCCTCTCACCATGTGAGTGTCTCATTGGGCCTAGTGCTTGTGTCTGGTGTTAAAGGTAAGTAGCTTTTGTCACTACTCCAAATGTCAGACAGCCACTGCCCCTCACCACATGCTCAACCTGGGAAACAGCAATTGCTTCCCAGGCCTTCCCCATCTTTCTCTGTCTCTTTTTTTGAAGAGACAGGGTCTGGTTATGTTGCCCCAGCTGGCCCTGAACTCCTGGGCTTAAGCAATCCTCCTGTCTCAGCCTTTTGAGTAGCTGAGACTACAAATATGTGTTTCTTTTAAGAAAACAAAAAATTGGGCTAGGGGTGTAGCTCACTGGTAATGCTTGCCTGGCATGTGTAAGGCCCTGGGTTCAATCCCCAGTACCACACACACACATACACAAAAGGGAAAAAAAAAAGAGAGAGAGAGAAGAAAACAAAAATTGAATTGTAATTTTTGGTTTGAATTATTTTGCAATTTACTTACATATGCACTACATACCATATTTACTGTGAACTTTAAATAGAAGTTTATATTCCCATACCCATGAGATTTTTTGGTTTTTGTCCTTCTATGACTCAGTTACCTTATACATCCACTTAATGAGATATGCATGGCTATTCATAACGATGGTTATGAAGATTACATAGCAGAACAGAAGTTTATGTCTTTAGTGTTAAGTGAAAAACATAAGATACAAAGTTACAAAAATTATAACTCTATAGAAGAATACATAGAAACAAGAAGGTTTGAAGAAAGGAAGATTAATTTTCAGTTGTATTTGGAGATTATTGATATCTTTGTAGCCCAGTACTGAAATATAAAATCCACCAAAGACACTGTAGGAGAAGGAGGGGGAGATGTACTGGGGAGTGATAGTGACCAAATTATAGATATATATATTTTTTGGTGCTGGAGATTGAACTCAGGGGCACTCGACCACTGATCCACATCCCCAGCCCTATTTTGTGTTTTATGTAGAGACAGGGTCTCACTGAGTTGCTTAGCGCCTTGCCATTGCTGAGGCTGGCTTTGAACTCGCTATTCTCCTGTGTCAGCCTCCCTAAGTGCTGGGATTACAGACTTGCGCCACCGTGCCTAGCTCAAATTACATTTTATATTATGTGCATGCATCAGTTTGTAACAGCAGTCCCCCCATTGTGTATAACTATAATGCACCAATAAAACTGTGGAAACAAAACAAACAAAAAAGACTTACTGTACATCTTATATCTGTATTTTTTAAAAAGTCAGTCTCTGCACACATCCATGTAATGGCAAGTCATCCCTCCTCTCCACTTGATAAACTACCTGGCCCGAAGGATTCTCTGACATACTGGCTGAACTTGAGTGAAGAAGTCTAGTTGCTTATTTACTAGTATTCCCAGAATGGCCAGTGTGCCCTTGGGGTGTCCTATGATGCATGAGGGCAATTACTACTAATACTTCTTAGCAAAAGTTTCTGAGTCAAGAGAGAAGTTAGTGCACTGTCATGCACCTGTGGTCCCAGCTATGCTGAGGAGGGAGAATCACTTGAGCCCAGGAATTCCCGGCCAGCCTGGGCAATATAGCAAGATCCTGTCTTAGAAAAAAGAAGGAAAAGTTGGAGAATTCCCTCTTGGGATAGATTAAGGTCAGGCTTAGAAAAGAAACAGAATTTGTCACCCCTGCGAAGAGTTCCCTTAGCTACTTAGAGTCTGGTTAACAAGTTTCAGAGGTATGCTAGAGCAACTGTCTTTAGGAGCCCAGAGTAAACAGTGATGGACAGTTTGGGAGCAGTAACAGGGTCAGCCTGGAAAGGTCAGCTGAGCAGCTGGTGCACTGCCTGCTGGAGATGTGGCTTAGGATCATCCGTCAAGTTAACAGCGTCAAGTTAACAGTTCAAGGCAAGCGACATGCCCTTAGAACAGTTCCTCTTTGACGCATGTCATGAAGATAGCCTGTGTGCTGAGAATGGGTGGGAGAAGAGGGAAACCTGACTGTTCCCACTGGGTAAAAAAATACAAATGATCACAGATACCTGGCTAACCCTGCGAGGCCCTTACTGATCCTCTGCCCTTCCACAGGTGACCCTGCCCTCAGCATGAGCCATTGGATGTTCCATCAGCAGGCCCTGCAGGAGTACATTCTCATGTGCTGCCAGTGTCCTGCTGGGGGGCTTCTGGATAAACCTGGCAAGTGAGTGCCTTTTCTCTGGGAGGGAGGACAAGGTGGGAGGGGAGTATATACCTCAGGCCTTAAGGAGCCAGTGTGTCCCTTTGCATCTGGCTGCTTAGTGCTAGCATTGAGTGGTAAAAGCTTCCCAGTTGGGAGCATTGAGTGCTATTGATCCCATCTTGTCTCCCTCACATGTATCTCCCTCCTCCCATGGAGAAGTGGAATGCTGGGTTGACAGCTTGACAGCTTTCCTTTCCCACTTTTTTTGGCTGAGCCAAATTGGCTTAAATAGAAAGGATACAGGTGGGGGTTAGGGCATAGCTTAGTGGCAGAGCGCTTGCCTGGTAAGAAGAAAGCCCTGTGTCCAATCCCCAGCATGGGGTGAGGGGGTAGGGAGACACAGGACCCAGAATTTTTAAAATACCTGAGTGTTAGAAAGAGACTGTAATCACAACTCTTACAGAGTAGATGAAATGACTAAACTCAAATCCAGGATGCTCCATGTGCCATAATAAAGGGAAATCAAATACATGTTCATTGTAGTCTAGCCAAACGTGGGTGCACACGCATGTGCAAACGTGCGTGCGCACGCACACACACACACACACATGCCCTGCTATTGGCACCCAGGGAAAATCCAGGCCCAGCAATTATCTGGAAGAACGTGACTCATTTCTAGACATTTTTCTGGAGAAATATATTAATTTAGCACTAGCACTACTCCTGGAGAACCCTTTCCAGAGGCGGTTAGAAAGGCCAACCCTAAAGTTACAGTCCCCTTGGCTTGGGGTGTAGCTCAGTGGTAGAACACTTGCCTACCATGCCTGAGGCCCTAGGTTCAATCTCTAGCTTTACAAAAAAAAGAAAAAGAAAAGAAAAGAGATATTATAAAATTACAGTCTTGCAGTTTGGTAGAGCTGGAGGATGGGGCTTTTAAATCCGCTGCCAAGGAAAAGCCATACTTCCTCAGCCTTATGGAAGACAAGGGTGGGGTGTGCTATGGAGTCCTGGGTCTCTGGACTCACGTGGTTACCTTCAGCGGAGGAGTGCCCACTCATTGCTGCCTCTCCCTGCAGGTCCCGCGACTTCTACCACACCTGCTACTGCTTGAGTGGCTTATCCATTGCCCAGCACTTTGGTAGTGGAGCCATGTTGCACGATGTGGTCCTGGGTGTGCCTGAAAACGCTCTGGTAAGTCGGGATGGGATGCTTAACACCCTTCTCCACAGGGTCCCCAGGACAGGGGACTTCAGAGCAGCTCCTTGTGTCCTGCAGAATTGGATCTGTTCCCTGTGTGGACAGGCTGGGAAGCTTGCAGTCCCCACCCTCCTTACATTTTGTAGCCCACCAGTGAGGTTGTGACTTTGGAGGAATGGCACCTATAGGCAAACCAGAGCTCCAGTGGGTATTCTGATCTGTGACAGTGGTTTGGTGCCTTTATTCCAGTGTTGAGGATCCAGATCACCACCTGCCATCAGTGCTCTCTCTGGGAGTTGCTTGTTATCTATTCAAACGCAACCTGTGAATCTAAGCTGACCTGTAGTATCCGCAGGGCATGGCCCTCAGTGGCTGACCGTCTCTCCTGGGGGTCTCAGCTTAGATCCCGACTCTTCAGAGAATGCCATTGCCCAAAATGTGCTGCTGTAGCTCCTCCTTCGTTCCTTCCTCATCACAATTTGCCATGTATTTGTTCAATGCAGGTTTGTCTGCTTCCCTCAAAACAAATCAGCCCTGCCAGGCGTGGTGGTACATGCCTGTAATCCTAGCAGCCCAGGAAGCTGAGGCAGGAGGTTCTTAAATTCAAAGCCTGCCTCAGCAATTAGGGAGGCCCTAAGCAACTCAGTGACACCCTGTGTCTAAATAAAAAACGAGAAAAGGGCTGGGGATGTGGTTTAGTGGTTAAGCACCCCTGAATTCAATCCCTGGTACCAAAAAAAAAAAAAAAAATTCAGTCCCAGGCTGGAACATAATGCAGTGGTAGAGCGCTTGCCTAGCATGTGCAAGCAAAGCCTTGGGTTCTATCCTCAGCACTGAAAAAAAATTTTTTATTAATTTTCTTTTGTTGTGGCAGCACATGCCTGTCATCCTACCCTCTTGGGAAGCTGAGGCAGGAGGATCATGAGTTGGGGGCCAACTTGGTAACTTAGTGAGACTCTCTCTTCAAAAAAATTATTCAGCTTGGTGCAATGGTGTGTGCCTGTAATCCCCGCAGATTGGGAGACGAGACAGGAGGGTCACAAGTTCAAGGACAGCCTCAGCAATTTAGCAAGGCCCCAGACAATTTAGTGAAACCTTGTTTAAAATAAAAAACAAAGAGCTAGAGATGTGGCTCAGTGGTAAAGTGCCCTTGGGTTAAATCTCTAGTCTCAAAATTTTTTAAAAAAATTGTTCAGTTTATCTGAATTTTTATGTTTTGGTATGAAATTGCTCACAGTATTATATTTTAAAATTTTAGGGCTGGGGTTGTAGCTCAGTGGTAGGGTACTTGCCTAGCATGTGTGGGGCACTGGGTTCAATCCTCCGTACCACGTAGAAATAAATAAATAAAGGAATTGTGTCCATCTACAACTCAAAAAAAAAAGTTTTAAATCTTTGCTGCTTTTATGTCCCCTTCTTCATTCTCCCCGTGTGGGATACTCCTGAATATGGGCCCAGAATTCTGTCTCAAAATTGAAGTTCCTTTTGGATTTTTGTTGATGAAGTGGAACAATGTAAATTAATTAAAATATGATCTGACACCCTTACTACATAATACATTTGTGGTCCTTTTTCTTGATTATAAATGTAATTTATGTTCATCATTTTAATAATTGGAATATATATAAAAGCATAAATAAAACAATCAGCTAGTGGTGGCACATGCCTATAATTCCAGCGATTTGGGAGGCTGAAGTAGGAAGACCCCAAGTTCGAGGTCAGCCTAGGCTGCTTAGACCCTGTCTCAACAAGATTGGGCGTATTCAGGTAGTATGGCCGTAGACTTAGGCCCTGTCTCAAAATAAAAAGGGCTGAGGATGTAGCTTAGTAGTTGAGTGCTTGCCTAGCATGTGAAAGACCTTGGATTTAATCCCTAGTACTGCAAAAACCATTTTGGTGTATTTTCAGTTTTTGACTATTCATATATATCACATCTGTAAATAAATTTTAAGAAGTGAAGTTTTAGTATGTACCTACTGTTATTCTCACTTAACATGTTAAAGAGTAAGCATCCCTAATCTGAACATTCAAAATCCAAAATGGCCCCAAATCTGAAATTTTCTGAGTGTCATGTCAGCATGGGGCTGAGGAGGTAGCTTAGAGGTAGATCTTGTGCTTAGCATGTACAAGGCCCTGGGTTTCATATCCAGCAACCTGCGCCCCTACAAGAAAACCTTGTGTTTTGGGGTTTTGGATTAGGTATGCTGAACTGCTAAAGTCTATGTTATTATTCCAAAATCTAAAAACTCCAAAATATAAAACTTAGCCTGTGTAAACATTTGTCCATATCATTAAATACTGAAAGCATGTATTTCAATGGCTGTATATGTTGGGCATGGTGGCACACACCTGTAATCCCAGCTACTCAGGAGGCTGAGGCAGGAGGATCGTAAATTTGAGATCAGCCTCAACAACCTAGTTAGACTCTGTCTCAAAAAATTAAAAGGGCTGGGTATGTAGCTCAGTGCTAGAATGCTCACTTAGCATGAAGGCCCTGGTTCAATCCCCAGTGCTGCAAAAAAGAAAAAAAATATATGGCTGCTTAATATTTTCCTGTGTCCCAAGTTCTATAAAATGTTTTTAGTAAATATTCTGGTTTTTTTGTTTGTTTTGTTGTTTTGTTTTGTTTTGTACCAGGAATTGAACTCAAGGGCGCTCAACCACTGAGCCACATCCCCAGCCCTGGTCTGTGTTTTATGTAGAAACAGGATCTCATTGAGTTGCTTAGTGCCTCACCATCACAGAGGCTGGCTCTGAACTTGTGATTCTCCTGTCTCAGCCTCCCAAAGTGCTGGGATTACAGGCGTGCACCACCACGCCCAGCTAACTATCCTGTTTTTGAACCTTTGGGCCTTGAGATATATCTTTATGTAATCTCTGATGATTCCTTAAATTCTCCGTAGTACATTTCAGCGGCAAAGGATGTGCATGTTTCCAAGGACCACCAGGGTGACAAACTGGCATCTGCTTTCTTTGCAGCAACCCACTCACCCTGTCTACAACATTGGACCAGACAAGGTGATCCAGGCCACCACGCACTTTCTGCAGAAGCCAGTTCCAGGCTTTGAGGAGCCTGAGAGTGAGGCGACAGCAGAGCCTTCAACTGATTAGAGGACCTGGATCCCAGCCACTCTGCTCACCCACCTCCCTGGTCAGACGTTTATACATTTTCGATACATGGTGAATTCTGTGCTACACAAGCAGTAAGCACCGTGGAGCTGTGGTTCTCTTGGTCTTTTCTTGTCAAAACAAAACCAACTGCTCCTGGTTTGAAGTACACAGTGGCTAGGTTTGGAGGTACCCAGTGGCGTGGTTTTTAAAATTCTCTTCACACCTGTCAAACCAAAAATGTGCCAGCTGTTGCAATGAGGTTGGGGAACAGTGTGTGCTGGGAGGAAGCAGCCCCTCCCCGCCAGCCCTCCAGCCTGGATGGCCACATCAAAATGGATGGTGTCTATGGGTGCCTATGGGTGTCACCACATCCACAGCCACTGTTGCACCTCCCATATGCACTCCACCATCAAGTCACCAGATGGGACATCCTTCCGTGATGGAAATCAGTCTGCTCCATGCCAAGGTGGGGCTTTGGGTCCCACCAAAATGAGTTCCTTGGAAAAGATTATGGTGGGGCTGTACTAGGAGGTGCTTCTGCCTGTCCTCTCCCACCCTGGTTATTTGCAAGGGACGGGAGCCAGGAGTAGGGAGAGAAGGGTCTCCTTGAATTGTGAGTCCGTCCCCCCTCAACCCTGGCCAACTGAGCCACCACACACGGCTCTAAGGCCGCGCTTGGTGCACAGGCGAGACTCGCTTAGGCCCCAGGTGTGGTGACTTAGACCCGGGAAACCAATTATGAGTAGAAAATGAACCTCTAGTTCAGCTCTGCCTCAGAGGAAGCAGGCCCCAGTACCCAGCCCCATCCCCTCCCCATCATGTACGGTGAAAAGCCCCTAAGGTCCTCAGGGCAGTGCCCGCAGCTCGGGGCCCTTCTACATGTTTCCATCGTTCTCCCGCCAGGCTCCCAGCCCACCCTCTTCAAGACAGTGTTGTCTTTTCTCACCCAGAGTATTAACACTACTAAGTCTCTCACCTTAATTTATGACTCAGGATTCATTCCCGTCCTGCCCACTAGAGGCTCAGAGAGACAAAGCCAAGTGCTACACAGCTGGCTGCTGCTAGGCAGGGGCTGTGCGAATGGCGGGTAGCAGGGTGAGGCCTGCCTGGGTGTTGGCCCACAGCGCCTTGGCTGCCTCCCGTGTTGAGCCCTTTGCAGTCAGTGGGGCAATAAGTTTGGTCATCCGTCCACTGCTGTGGTCACAGCACGCTCCACACCACTGTCCCAGCCTTCGTGTGGGTGCTGTGGGCAGCAGGCAGACAGGACCGTAGAGATGCAGCATGAGGCTCTTCTCAAAAACTGGCCATTTGCTGCCTCTAATTCCCTGTTGCTTTGGTGTATCGGGCTACGTATTACCCACTTGAAATAATAAAAAATAACATTTTCTATGATGTCTCTTTACTTGTGATCTGTGCCAAGAAAATTTCTTCAGAATGTCTCTTAGGAAGTAATGAAGGCCGCCGCTCCTGAGAGTGCCACTTTCCTCCCGAGCAAGATCCCAGACCATTTGTGTTGGCAGTTCTGAAGGGGTAGGACTTGAGTTCTGCCCTCACTTGCCACCTTCTCCAGTGGAGGAGGCAGGGGCTCCAACAAGGAGTCAGAAGATTGCTTTAAAAGCTCTCTGGGCAGTTTGGTTGACTTTGGTCCCAGCATCCGTACATTTTGACATCTGCCTGTATCTGTCCTAATCTGACTGTGAGCAGGGATGGTGCTCCAGAGCCCCAGAGGGGACATTCTGCATTGGTGGGTGGGTGAGTGTCCTGGCCAGAGAAAGGGGTTGGCACAGGGACAGGCTGGAATCCCGTGGTCACTTGCCTTTCCCTCGCCTGGAGAAAATTCTCTCCTAAGGAAGGCTAAGAAGGCAGGTACTCTGTGGCCTGCCCCTTGGGGTAGAGGAGAGGGTGTCCTCTGAGGACACACCACATCCAGACAACCCAGATCCACATTCTGGGATGTAATTCCTGCTCCCTGTGCTATTTGTGCTCTGCTAACAAAAGTCTGGGTTCCAAACAACGTATTGCGATGCATCCTTTGCCATCACTCTGACAAAAGGCTTGACGCTGCACCAGCAGCCTCAGGGTGTGGAGAGGCCAACTGTAGCGACAAAACGGGCTGCTTCAGGCTGCGCGGGCTTTACACCCAGGAGCTGGGCCGGAGGGTGGGAGAGGGCAGTGTGGTGGTGGTGTCTTGGAGTCTGCACTGACATTTCCGTGAGAGTCCCTTTTCAGAAGGGCTTCCTGACTCAGCCTTCAAGGCAGGTCCTAGAGATAAATCCTCAGTTGTGTCATGGGGATCCCTGAGTAGAGGACACTAACAGCATCCAAGGTGGGTTACCCCCATGCATATTTTCTCCATCAATAAATACAAAAGTACCACCAACTTCCCCCTCATTCCCACCTTGAGTGCCCTAGGAGCTGGGAATCCTGCCAGACCCTCTGGGAAACAGGAAGCCAGGGAAAGCCAGCAAGAACTCCCCTGAGATAACAATGCTTGTAGCAACTTTCCCAAACTCTGCTTTCTTCATGACATTTCTGAGTTGCAAGCCACAGGTTAGGTTCTGGCCAAGAGCTCCGTGAAGGGGGACAACACAAAATCAAGCTGAAAGACGAACTGCAACCGCCACCCCTTGTCGCTCTGTCCTTCACTCCCTGTTGTTCTTGTCATGAGGGGCCTTACCTGACCTGCCTTCACCCATGGGGTCTCAGGGTCGGGCCAGGGCCTCCCCTGCTTTCCCCGTCACCACGTGCGCCTCCTCTACTGAAAGCTGGAATTTTAATCTTATGAATTTCCTAGTTCATCCCAGATCCCAGGAATTCCAGGAAAACTACAAATTTAGGCCCAGTTTTGAGTCACTGGTCAGGGGGCTGGGTCTTTTTAGTATCTACAGGCTAATGCTAGCCCCAGCACTGACCTCGTGGCCATGCAAAACTCCCAAAGCTGCTTTCAGAAAGGATTGCAGATACCTCAAGACAGAAAAGTACCAACCCAAATCATGGAACTAACCAGAAGCAGGTTTCTTTAGGGGTGGCCTTCACTTCAAAATCCCACCTTCCTTCCTAGCAGTCCTTAGTCAGCTGCTCTTAAGGTTTTTTAAGATGGAACCCATTCTTGCCTTTGAGTCCTTAGAAGCACAGAACAGCCATGTTGTCTTCTGAACTCCTCTACCACCTGAAGTGCTATAAAGAAGCCCATGGCAGTTACCGAATCGCCACGCCATGAGGGAGTTACTGACCAGAAATTGTAGAAGGTGCCACACTGGTCAAGGAATCCAGAGGAGTAGGGATAAGATGACCCTTGGAACTGAGCTTTTTTTAACCAGAGCTCCTTGGAGTCAAGGCAAACAAGACTGGAGTAGGTCACTAGAGTCGCCATCAACAAAAGCAAACACACCAGTTGCTGGGAGAGACCCTATTTTTCCCAGTGATAAATCCTATGAGGGTGTTATGGTCTGGATGTGAGGTGTCTCCCAAAAGCTTCTGTGTGAGATTAATGGAAGGTTTAGAGGAGAAATGAGGAGAGCCTTAATCCAATCAGCAAACTGATCTTGTGGGGTTAACTGAGTGCTGACTGAAGATGGGTAGGGTGTGGCTGGAGGAGGCGGGCCATTGGCAGCATGCCTTTAGGGTATATATTCTGTATCCAGCAAGTGAATGGAGTCTGTCTGTTTCCTGGTCATTACCTGAGCTGTTTCTCTCCACACACTCTTCCTCAAGCCCAGCTGCCTATGGGACTGAGACCTCTGAAACTGTGAGCCCTCAAACTTTCCTCCTCTACAATTGTTCTGGTCTTTTAGTCACAGCAGCAAAAAAGCTGACTAAAACAAATATTTATCGTGTAGACTCTTACTTAGGACATACTGAGACCCCAAGGACCATACTTTCCAAAGCAGTTTGGTGGACAACACGGTAATCCTCTGAAGCCCCTTCTCAGGAAGACATTAAAAAGCTATTGTGAATTAAGCTGCTATAAACATTGAAGTGGCTGCAGCACTGTAGTTTGCTGTTTTTAAGTCTTCTGGGTATAGACCTAGGAGTGGGATAGTAGGCTCAAATGGTGGTTCCATTCCAAGTTTTCTAAGGAATCTCCATACTGCTTTCCAGATTGGTTGTACCAATCAATTTGCAGTTCTACCAGCAATGTATGAGTGTGCCTTTTTCCCCACAACATCGCCAACACTTATTGTTGTTTGCATTCATCCTGCAGAGTTTAACAGCGCCACAACAGGCCTTCCAGGAAGGGCCTCAGATCTTGCTGGGCTGTTCCCTGGTGATTTAACTTAGCAAAACCATGAAATTTTGAAAACCTTAAGAGGGTGATTACATGCCTCTTACGCTATTTCACTGATATATACTATACTAATGATAGGAGCTTGATAGCCAGGAATTAAAAATGGAGCTGGCTCGGGTGAAACTCAGTGAAAGAGCACTTGCCTAGAACGCGTGAGGTCTTAGGTTCAATCCCCAGCACTGAAATGAGTGAGGTCATGGCTAGAGGTGGAATCCATTGGCTTTGGATGTCAGATGTAGATAACAATTCAATATTCCATTATGAAAACTGAAGGGCTTATCTTTTTACTCCCATCATGTTTATAATGGTCCCACCTCCTCAGGTCCAGGCTAGGTAGCAGGAGCTCACTAGTAGCTTCAGCATCCAGACTCAGAGTAAAGGGTAAAGGCTCCAGGCAGGAAATGGGTGTGCTTATGACTGCAGGCCTAGGAAAAAACAGGTGCCACATATATCACATCCCACAAACAGGACCTCTCTCATTCAGCCCATGCTAGGGTAGGCTGGTTGTGTGACTAATTGCTTCCCCAAAGCTGACAGCAAGGCCTAATATTCGTGGACACACAGGCCTGTGACGGAGGCTGTCCGCCTGTGTGGCTGCCATGTGGGGACACGGGGATTTGTGTTGCAGGGATGGGGAGTACCTTGTCAATACTTTATTTTTCCACCATTTCCCCCTGAGGTGGCAGGCTTTTTTGGTAAAGGGCCAGGTGACACTGCAATTTTAGGCTTTGTGGGTCCCATGGTCTTGAGAGGGAAGCAATAAGACAAGTCAGGGGAAGGGAAGGAAAAGGAAACTGTAATTTGAGTCTGAAGGCCTTGTGCTCAAGTTTCTCAGACCTTTTCTTCTTAAACCAGATTTTCTTTCCTTTATTGTGGTACTGGGGACCAAACCCAGGGTGCTGTACCACTGAGCCACACCCCTAGCCCTTTTAAATTTTGAGACAAGTCTTGCTAAATTGCTCAGGCTGGCCTTGAACTTAAGAATCTTGCCTCAGAATCCTGAGCTGCTGGGGTTGCAGGTGTGCACCACCACACCTGGCTACCAAGTTTTCTTTAAAAGAACCTGAGACCCCCAAAATGCATCTCAGTCTTGAGGTAGCCCATACTCTCTCCCTTCAAGTCCATGCTCCGTGCTTCCCTGAATAATTCTCTACTTGTTTTTCAGATACATCTTAAGATTATTTTTTATGTTTGTCAACAACTTCATTGTCCTGAATTGAAGCCCCCTCTCTGGGACTGCCTGAGACCCCCTCTGGTGATGGTCTGTTAGATCCACTCAGCTCTGCTCTGCCATGGTGCCACTGAACAAAATCATACAAGTGTGGCTATGTTCCAGTCAAACTGTATTTATGAAAACAGGCAGTGGCTAGGTTGAGCCCACAGGCTGTAGTTTGTCTACCCTTAACTAGACTAAATTTCAGCCACTGTCACTCAGCATGGCTGGGATTCTTTCTGTAAAATTAGAGTCAAGTGACCAATATTGTTGGTAGGTAAAGCTGAGGCCGAACATTCTGGTCACCCATATTTACTGCTCAGTGGCATTTCTTGCCTTGGACAAGGATGGAGAATAATGTGATTTAAGACACTGTTGGAACTGACAGAAAACCAGGCCCAAATGGTTTACAGCAAAGAGGAAATGTATTGACCTGAAACTGCAAGGTCCATGGGTGAGGCTGGCTGTGGGAGAAGCCTCAGGAGGTTCCCTCCCTTCCCTGGAGGTCTCTACATAAGCTCCAGCCTTGGGCTCCCTCCTCATGGTAAGACAGCAGCAGCAATGGCTGCAGACCTTACACCTTCTTGGCATTCAGTTCAGCAGAGAGAGCACCTGGCCACCTCCCCAGCCTTCCTTCCCAGTGAGGACAACTGTTTCCCTGGCTTGGAGCAAACCAAGGGCCTTTCTAAGAAGCAATTCAGTGACCAGAATATAATGCACCAGTGGGCCTACATCTTGGTCACATGGTGCTCCCACCAGCGGGAAATGGGGCATCATTAGAAGCACACAGTCTGAAGGGGAAGGAATGAAGCCCCACATGCAAATTAGGGATGTAACTGAAGGGGAAATGGATGCTGGAGAAGCAAATCGCCATCACTCTCTACCACAGTGGATTATTACTGTGACAGAAACCTGTGGTGACATTGCTCACATCCACCCCTAAGCCAATCATTTTCCTCTATTCCTTCGCTTCAGTAATTTGCTCAGGGTTGGTAGTAACACATGGGTAAGCTAGCCAGCACGGTTTGTCCTAGGCTCAGCGACTGGTTCAGAGCCAAGGCTGTGACCTAAAATAGTCCAAAGAGGGCTGGGGTTATGGCGCAGTGGTAGCGTGCTTGCCTAGCATGTGTGAGGCACTGGGTTCGATCCTCAGCACCACATAAAAATAAAATATATTCTGTCCACCTACAACTAAAAAAATAAAAATAGTCCAAAGAGAGAGAGGTCCTGGACATCTGATGACAGGGGAAAAACAGTCCTCTTCCAGAAGGGATGTCAGAATGTGTGGCCTGAGACTCCTAAAACCATTTTCCTACCTAAAAAAAGCCACACAGATGTCTGTGAGACTGAGAAACACAGCCAGAACCCTGATCCCACACCCACCAAGGCCCACCTGCCTCTGGATGTTCAGTTCTGTGAGCCGATTTGAGTTGGATTTACTATTACAGATGGTCCTCAACGTACAGTTTTCCATCTCCACAATAAGCATTATGTGAAAGTTCAGTAGAAACTATACTATTATGTTCGGTAGGTCAAGTGTAGTAAATATATCTTCCACTTAATATTTTCAACTTATGATGGGTTTATGGGATATAACCCTACAGTAAGTTGAGGTGTACCTGCACTTGCAACTGAAAGTACCTCATATATAATCTTCTCATTAGCCCCAAGGCCATGAAGGTTGTTACCTGGTACCTGAAAAACGCAGAGCACCCTGAACACACCTCCCCAACAATAACTCCTAAGAGTGCCACCTGGCCTGTTGCCACTCATTTGATCCTTGACTCACACTCAGGAGGTGGGTGAGGCAGGTGTATGACCCACATCTTGCAAGTGGGGAAACAGGTCTGAGAACTACGTGAATCAGCGGGGTCCCATGCCATCAAATGGAGTCTGTACCTGGGCCCAGATCTACCTCCCTGAAGTCATGCTCCATACCACACAGCCTTAAATGGGTAAAAAGGAGTGTTGGGGACAGGGGTCAACATGCTTGGTTCCCTCCAGGGCTGGGTAACTCAGACCTGAACGTTGGCCTCCATCTTTCACCAGGATGGGGATGGTGATGGCAAAGAGCAGGAGTAGACTCGCTTCATCCTTCTAACAGGTCCCCCCTGCCCCAGTCCGTGGCATAGTGACGTTCTCTCTACCAAGTGCATGCCACTCCAGTGCAGAGTATGATGCTATGTGACTCACAGTGAGGTTGTAGTGAGTTAAGTCTCCCCGGGAGCTGACCACAGCCTTGATGACAGCCAGCCTTCTCCAACCTGGCCCCCGGCATGCTGAACTGGTTCCTGGACATCCTCTTCACTTCCCCGTAATAACCAGTTTTGCTGCAGCTTTCCACCAGCTAGAGCAGGAGGTTCAGATTTCGGGGGCCAGGTGGCTTGATGTTCCTCCCTCCTGCTTCTTTGGCACACCCAACAACATGGCCTGGCAGGGCAGGGACAGTCACTAGCCCAGTTTTTTTTTTTTTTTTGGTACTGGGGATTGAGCTCAGGGGTACTCAACCACTGAGCCACATCCCCAGCCCTATTTTGTGTTTTATTTAGAGACAGGGTCTCACTGAGTTGCTTAGCGCCTCACCGTTGCTGAGGCTGGCTTTGAACTCGCGATTCTCTAGTCTCAGCCTCCCAAAGTGCTGGGGTTACAGGTGTGAGCCACCGCGCCCGGCTTCACTAGCCCAACTTAATGGAAACTTTCCCTTGCTCTTGTCTTCCCCTGAGGAATCACAGCTCTTACAAAATAAAAATGATAATGCGTTTTTAAAAATAAGCTTTTGGAGCTGGGTATAGTGGCACATGCCTGTAATCCCAAAGGCTCAGGAAGCTGGGGCAGGAAGACTGCAAGTTCAAGGTCAGTCTTG
Source organism: Geosciurus inauris (assembly GCA_004024805.1). Lineage (NCBI taxonomy): Eukaryota > Metazoa > Chordata > Mammalia > Rodentia > Sciuridae > Geosciurus > Geosciurus inauris. The sequence goes on from PVHX01000067.1 coordinate 417,817, forward strand.
AACTTAGCAGGACCCTGTCTCAAAATGAAAAAATAAAAAAGGGCTAAAGGTTTACAGCTCAATGGCAGAGCACTCCTGGGTTATAGCTCAGTGGTGGAGTGCTGGCCTAGCATACAGGAGGCCCTAGGTTCAATCCCCAGCACCACACTACAAAAAAAGTACAATTATATAAAATAAGTCACCTTTTTTTTTTTCTTTTTGCAGTGCTGGGGCTCAAAGCCAAAGCCAGATCACACGCGTGCTAGGGAAGAGGTCTACTATGGAGCTACAGCCCTAACCCCACTGCCTCAAATAAGCTTTTTAGTTTAGTTTTAGACTGACAAAAATAGCAAGAATAGCATACAAAGTTCCCATACACCTATTGTTAAACATCTCCCATTTTACCTGGGCATTTGCACAACAAATGAACCAGCACAGATTCATTATTAACTAAAGTCCACACTTCATTTAAATCCCCTTAGTTTTTACCTAAGGCCATTTTCCTGTCCTAGGATCCCACTTAGGATATGTTATATTCAGTCATCATGTCTCCTTAAGCTCCTCTTGACTGTGACTTCCTTGTTTTTGATGGTCTTGACAGTTTTGAAGAGTATGGATCAGGTACTTTGGAGAATATCCCTCAGCTGGGATTTGTGCTGTTTTCTCATGATTAGATGGGGTTTGGTGTTTTAGAGGAAGACCACAAAGGAAAGTTGCCATTCTCACCACATCACATCAAGGGTATATGCTATCCACATGGCTTATCATCAGTGATGCTGACCTTGAACATCTGGCTGAACTCATGTCTGTCAGTTGTCTCCAAAGTTTACACTCTTCCCTCCTTTCCATAGAGTACCTCTGAAAGGAAGTTACTATGTATCCTCAGATTTAAAGAGTGGGGAGTTAGGCTCTGCATCTGTAGGGCAGAGTCAACAAATTACTTGGAATTCTTTATGGAAGATTCTACTTTCTTCTTCATTTATTCAATTATTTAGTTGGGGCCCTGTATCTGTAGATTTTGGACCTGTGAATTCAACCAACTACAAATTGAAAATACTTGAAAAAAAAATTGTCTGTATTGAACACGTAGACTTTCTTCCTTGTCATTTTCCCCCAAACAACAGTGTAACAACTATTTACATAGCATTTACATTGTAGTCAGTATTATAAGTAATCTATAGAGAGGATGTAAAGCATATGGGAAGATATGTGTATGTCATGTACAAATACCATGCCATTTTATACAAAGGACTTGGGTATCTGTTGATTCCAGTGTCCATGATGGATTCTTGCATTCAGTCTCCCCAGTGCTGAGGGATGACTGTATTTATACCAGTATGGACTCATTAATATTTTTATTTTGGATCATATCCCAATACTACATCATTAACTTTGCTGCTCAACTGTTCCTGCTTTGGCCATTGAGAGCTCTTTCAATTTGCTCCTGTGTCCCTTTGACACACACTTTCAATAATAACAATAATGCATTTTACCATTCCTCTTCTTTCAAGTATTGCCTTTGATAATTGATACTGAATAAGTACGTTTGGGTTCAATATGCTAGTCCCTTAACCTCTGATCACATTAAAAATTCTTTCCATAATAAGAAGTGCACTATATTGTGTGTTGATCTTGAGTGTGATACTTTGTTGCCACTTTTCTTTTTTGGTACTGGGGATTGAACTCAGGGGCACTTGACCACTAAGCCACATCCCCAGCCCTATTTTGTGTTTTATGTAGAGACAGGGTCTCACTGAGTTGCCTACTGCCTCGCCATTGCTGAGGCTGGCTTTGAACTCGCGATTCTCCTGTCTCAGCCTCCCTAAGTGCTGGGATTACAGGCTTGAGCCACCGTACCCGGCTTTGTTGCCACTTCTATATCTGTGATGATCTGGGCTGATGGACAAAGGGTGTGCTGGAGACTACAACAGACCCAGAGTAGAGCTCAAGGTCAGCACTCTGGAGTGGGAAGGCTGCAGGGACACTGTTCCCAGAGCATGCTGCCTATCACACAAGATGGAAGCAAAGTCCCTACAAGAGTACCCCAGGAGAGTGACGCCCATGGCACTGTGCTCCTTGCCAGGCAACATCCCTTGGTCAGTCCCTTCCCTCTCTGGAGCAGCGGCAGTCACGTGCCTGATTCCAAAGGGGCCCACAAATGTGGTGGAATGAGAACAGAGAGCCATCTTCCCTTCACCAACATCTGCCAGCAGACTCTGGATGGCTGCATCCTGCCCCACCCAAAGCTGGGCTCTTATGGGTTAGAGAAAGTAGAGTGTCCAAGAGCCTAAGAAGCGCTGAATTAGCCCTCCCCTGACCCTGCCATAGTGCCCAACCTCTCACCGAGGTCCCCTTCTGAACTCCTCTAGTGCCCAGAGGCAGAGGCCAGGCTTTAAAAGTTGCCTAAATCTCTTCAGTGAGTGGGGTCACCGAGTTGAACTGACGCAGACAACTGCAGAACTGACCCACCAAGGGAACAAAGATGAACGTGCCCTTTGGGATACAGTCCACTGTCACACACTTCCGCGTATTTGTGGAGCACTGCCATAGGCCAGGCACTGGGCTCGGAGTACCACAGCAAGTGCAGACTAGCCCTGGACTTTATGGAAGCTGCCAGTTGGACAAGCCTGCTCACAACTGCTCTGCTTACATGAGGCCCAGACTCTTCATTTTTGAATGGAAATATGGTCAAGTTGTTGGAACCAGAGACCCTCTTCCCAAAAGTCTCTCACTAGCCTTGTGGCAGGTGTTCACTATGGAGGTAACATTCCTTTCTCAACTGGCCAGCCTTGCTGTGGCCTATGGCTCAAGACTGCTGGCTACTGTCCTTTAGCCCTAGATCTGCCCCCACAACCCCCAAGCTGTTGATAGCAGCAGTAGGAGGAGACAATAACTTGAGTATGTCATGGGCTGGGGAGGAGTGACCAGGGTGTGGATGGGCTGTGCAATCACTTGGCTATTTATTGAACCAGACTTTGCATGGCTCATTCCATGTTCTTAGGTCCCGAGGAGCCAGCATGTGGGAGAAGGCTCTCTTCTCTCCACAGGCCTACACTGCCAGCTTGTTTTTCTTGGCAGGAGGCTTAATCCCTCACTACTTTCAGCATGAAATGGAAGGTTCTGGCACAGCTTTCTTAACATTGGGATCTTTGATTCTTCTTTTTCTTTTTCTCTGGCCTTTAATTCATTGGAAAAAATTAATAGTAGAGACTGTGCTGGATAATTTTGCCCAGGGAAGGCTGTAGGTGTACAAGGGCCCCATCCCTGCGATGAACATCAGAGGAAAACAATCCTAATCGGGGCCTGGCAGTCACAGCCAGCCTGCTGGGGCAGCTGGCATTTAGCACAGGGCGCAGAAGGGGACCTGCTAGGCTGGTTGTGGATTGTCCAGGGCCACCTGCTTGGTGTTCTGCTAGATGTACCGTCATGCTGGGTGTGTGTATGCAGTGGGAGGACATGCCCCTGCATCCAGTCAGGAGACTTGTCTGTCCCTACCTCACCCCATTACAAGTCCCTATAAGGAAATTAACACCCCCCCCCCCCTTGTAAGAGGCTTGAGCCATTCTCAATCAAAAAAGACTATATCCTTTCTTTTGAAACTCACCCAGAGGAGACCTGAGGGGAACCCCTGCCAGCTTTACTCTAAACAGTACTTCTGATGTGTGGTCACCTTGGGAACAATTGTTTTAAGCTGCTCTTTTTTAGGGATTAGGAGAAAGCCTTATCTGGCTCAAACCGGTTGAAGCCACCAAACCTCTTACCTGGACCTGCAAAATTATGACACAGGCCAACATTTGTGGTCAGAGGGCCAACAACTCCACCCTAAAGTCCTGCTAACCACTGCCATTTTCTAAACATGTCTCTGTGCAGTCATCAAATTTGCTTAGGTATGTGCAGACAACCGATTACTTCACATTTCCTTACTTCAATCTTGTTGCCCCACACCTCAGACCACTCTGTTGTTTCTTTTCTTCTTCTTACCATTAAACATCACTAAACCTTCTTAGGGAAGTAGAGTTGAGTCCAGGGGCTTACACTCCCCCCCATTGCCTAGTGAACTGAACTCCCTTTTACGTAACAGCCTCCACCAAGTATAGCACCTACACCACTAGGCACCACAAAAGCACAACTGAAGCCAGAGAGAAGAATGGCAGGAAGGCATCAGTGTGTTCATGGTTAATGGCTCTGACCCAGCCAGCCAGGGTGTATATCATTTCGTAAGTCCATTTGTTTCAAAAGGTAGCAGATTTGTGGTTTTGCTCAAGTTCCTTCAGAAAGCAAGCAAAGTACATTTGTTACTGTCCTTTGGCACCTAACATACATCTGCCTCCTCTTTTAAAGATTTTAATGCATGGAGACCTTATCACTTCAGAGCAGGATGGCATTTATTCACTCTGTATTTCAACAAAACCTGCACCGCCCAGGACTCATGGTGGCAAACAGAACCAAAAATTGCCAACACTGACTCTCAGGCAGAGTTAAAGGGCTTTTCACACTTATGCCCCTAAGTCTCTCAAGTGCACTTGGTGTTATGATTGTCCTCATGTTATGGCTCAGGAAACCAGGGCAATGTCACCCCAGAGGTAATGATCAACAGGCCAATCCAGACAGGCAGGCTCGGGCCTCTGGGCATAGCCACTCCGGCACTGACTCTGAAGTTCCTCGTTCTCTTTCCTCACCAGCTGCCCCAGCGAAGCCTCAAGCAAACCCTTACCAGCCGAGCGAGATGGGGGCCAGGAGGGCCTTCAGAACCCAAGCACGGGCTTGTCTGCGATGGTCACTCCAGTGGAACCTGCAGTCGGATCTGGCTTATCCATTTGATTTTCTACCTTAGGGGATTAACTAGAAAATACTTTCTCTTTATCCTTGCCCTAGGGAGGTCTAGGGACCTATTATTAGCCTGTGCCTTAGGAAACCTCAGACACCAAAGGAAATTCTCTTTGACCACTCGCATTGTACCAGGGTATGGGCTTGCAGGCTTTTTCCCTGTTTTTCCCCAAACTGAGCAAAGAAAAGGCTCTAGTAGTCTGACATTCCCAGAGGCCACTGAGAACTAATTCCAAGAATAGGCCTGAGAGGTAGCCTTGGTCTGGCTTACCTGGGACTAGAGGCCAGGTGGAGCGTGGTATGGTAACAGGTGCACTGCCTGGGATTTAAAGCTGGTCCAAGGATAGCCTTGCTCCTGCAGTGCGTTAGAACCCCACTGAAGCAGGGTGCTACAGAAGGGAGGTACTCCCCCCATCTTCCTCCAAACCATAGCCTTAAGGAATCGGACCTCAGATCTCTGTTGGCAGTTCAGCTCACCTGCCCCTCATCTGTCTCAACAGCTTCCTTTAGTTTCTTGTTATTATACTTTTGGAGTCAAACCTGAGTAGTATGAGGACCACTTAGGAGAGCTTAGACCGACTTCAGTGGTTGGATCAAAATGCTTTAGGTCAGAAGAGCTGGAGCCCAAGAATCCTTTTAACAAAACACCCACTTTGGGCCACACCACTATGGGGTTTCTGAGCAATCTCCCCAGTCCTCTAAAGTGTCCAAAGGTCAGAGATGCCACTGCATGGTGAGAGAAGAGAATCTGGCACCCACCCACCCGCTGGGGCTTCCTCAGTTTTGAAGTCTGTCCAGATCTGGATCATCTTTGCATCCTTGTTAAGGACAGGGCAAGAGCTGGAAGCATCTGGAGACTCAAGAGGTCCACACTCATTCTGGAACAGGCATCTAGGAGCTGGAGTTCTCCATCTTGCAGTCAGCCTTGGTCAGGTGTTTTGTGTAGATAAGGACAGATGGCACTTTAGTGCTCACTTGGTCCTAAGGTCAAGCATGTTATCAGCACTATCTCATTCAATCCACCTAACCACCTCATGAAGCAACATAGCTACTGAGGGACAGATAATTTTGAACCCAGACAGTCTGGGTTCACAGCCCAGGCACAACACACACATAGAATCCAGCGTGAGGCACATTACCTGTAATCCCAATTTGTAGAAGGGTTGCAAGTTCAAGGTCAGCCTAAGCAACTTAGCCAGGTGCTCCAAAATTCATCAATACCCTGACTCAAAAAATAAAAAGGGCTGGGGATGTAGCTCAGCAGCAAAGGGCCTCTGGGTTCAATCCCCAGTACCCAAATAAATAAATAAAAAATGGAATTTTGCTCTCTTTAGTCCTAGTTTAGGGGCTGTATCTTCTATTATCTATTCGGCCTTGTTTTTAAAATCTGCCCCAGCTAAGATGACAGTTCTGTGAGACTACTTAATTCTTTACTGAAGTTGTAGCCCTTTTACAATGAGATGAGCATATTAAGAACTTTAAAAACTGGGTCATTTTAAATACCCTTGCACTTGGGGCAAATGTAAAGGTAGGAACAGACCTAGCTCACCACCGCAAAAGAGAAAGTGGTGGCTTTTTCTTTTGACAGGCCTCTCAGTTAAAGCTACCTGCTGCAGTGACCAAGATAATCAACAGGTTACCTGGCTCTGTGCAAGACACTGTCCAGAGAGTAATGACAAAACAAACCGCAAAGATTAACATCACTGTAAGGGAGCAAGCCAGGGTCAGACTTTGGTGTCCCGGGGGCATACTTAACATGAGCTTCCTGAACACACAGATCAGAAGGAACTTGGCTGTGACTTTGACTTGTCCCCTTCAGCTAAGCAGTCTCCAGCTGAGATCGCTCACAGTTCAGACAAGGGCTCCCAGTGGCACCACCCTTCATCACTTGCCAGAGTCCTTGCAGCACGTAAATCAGGTGGCTCAGATTTTCCCAGGAAAACCAGCTTAGCAACTGTGCCCTTTTTCCTCCAACTGGTTTATGGAATTCTAGGGAAGCCTAAACTCAACACTTTGTTCCACAACCAGGTGTTCCTGGTTCCATAATTGGCTCTGTCCCTTCTGGTCTGCTCCCTGCCTCCTCTGCCCCCAGCTTCCCATGCCTGCCACCTCCTCACTGGCACAGCTTCATCAGTTGTTCTAATGCCCATCCTGACCAAACCACGAATAAGCCAGATATACTGAGCAGGAAAGTATGAAAAGAGAAAGTGGTAAGACACGAAGGGCCTGTGAAATCACTTGACTTCTCAGTCCCACTGTTTCTCATTCCAGTCTCTGCTGTGTCTTGGAAAGGAGCATCTCTGACAGATTTGACCCTGCCCTCCCAGCACCTCTGCTTACATGGGCCAGGGGGAAGTTTGATTCAGCCTCCTGTGGAAACATGACCCATCCGTCAACTCCCACTGACCAAACAGAAATACTATGATGACATCCAATGGATTGAAGCTCCACCACTCTACTATTCTATTTTTTTTTTTTATTATTTATTTTTTTTTTAAATTTTTTTTTGGTACCGGGGATTGAACTCAGGGGCACTCGACCACTGAGCCACATCTCCAGCCCTAGTTTGTGTTTTATGTAGAGACAGGGTCTCACTGAGTTGCTTAGTGCCTCGCCGTTGCTGAGGCTGGCTTTGAACTCGCGATTCTCCTGTCTCAGCCTCCCTGAGTGCTGGGATTACAGGCTTGAGCCACCGCGCCCGGCTCACTCTACTATTCTAAATCAAAGAACTTGTTGCTGAACTTCACTTCCTCCCTCAATCTAGAAATAGCAGTTCCCTGTCAGTCAGACAAAAAAACCAAAGCTGTATTCTAGTCACAAATCCATTTCCTTCCAAGATTGAACTAACCCAGGCTGATATGGGGTCCATGGCCTGAGTTACCTTGATGCTGTTACAATCTCCTTAACTTCCTTCCAGTCCTTGGCAGTCCTGCTGCCTCCTTTTCATAACTGGAACTCTCTAGAAACTGAAAGGTCCTGATGAGCATCAGCCACTTCTGGGCACCATCAAAAGAACCCAAACCACAGCTCTAGGCCACCAATTCCCCCGAGGCTCATTAACAAAAAGATCAGTCAGAATTAGATCTAGAAATGTTGCCACAGATAACTGCCTCTGTAGAAACCCTAAGTCTCTTTCCGATGAACAGTTACCAACACCCATTTATTCACTCTCCCAGGCTCAAATGAACCCTCTAAACAAAGGGGGACCGGCTCTGACTATGGCACTCCTAGTTCTGCAAGTCCCAGCAAGAGACCTCTGCTCCTCGTTCAGTCTTCCACACAGACCCAGCATCTTCCAGAAGGTTCTTCCTTCAACCGTTTTGGCCTTTGCAGCAACAAGAAGACACCACCACCAAAAAGGATAAAATAAGTTTTTATTTATAGTCTTATAGTAAAGGGGGAAGCCTTAACTTGCAAGACAATTCTTCGGCAGTATGTACAACATACTTTTTATTTCCATGGAATGGAATCAAACACAGACTTGAGACTACAGAGTATACACTAGAGATCAGCAAATGCCAGGAACAGAGTAGGAGAAAGACAAAGAAATGAGGCCTAAACACACAAAACCCTTCACTGGGATCTGTTGACCGCAGCCAGAACCAGGGCTGGATCACACAATGGAGACAGGTTCCAGAACAGGAGGAAGTGGGGTGAGGGTGGGAAAGGGGCCGCACTGGGGTGCGGGTTTAGTACCAGGTAAATTGCTCTTGGTATTTATATTACAAAATCAGTTGGCTCTATTTCGTAGAAATACACACGAAAAGAAAGGAAGATTTGATCATTACTTTATGAATCTGTCGCTTTGCAATACCGACATCATCAGAAATAGGGACAATTCACTCAGATTCAAATTTCAGTAGCAGGAAATAAATATCAAAACATCATCACTGGCCCTCAATACAAAACCTCTACCCCACCCAATGATCCCTCCCTGTCCCACCCCCAAATAACCACCCCCTACCACTCCCTGGTGGCTGCCGCTTCACTGCTGCCATCTCCCATACATACCACAAGTGTCACTCGGCCCTCCGTAAGGCTGGCACTGCAGGCTTAAACAGCTGGCTGAGAGAAGCGGGAGTGAAACGTGCCAAGGACTCTGCAAATCTGTCCCCACTTTCCTCTTATACCACAAACTTCTTCAAGGTCTGGTCTTTCAACAAGAGTGATAAATAACTTTTAAGGATGGGGGGAATCCTTACGAAGGAGAGCGGGTAATTCTGATCACTCCAAACTGGTCATCTTCTCAAAGTAGAGCAGTTCACAGATTCACAAAGTCTATCAAACAAAGGCGAGGGGGACCAGGAGGAGAGGCCCGGCAGGGCAGGCATCCTCCAGGCACGTGCCCCACGGGGCTGGAGGAGCTGGTGGGGTGGGCAGGACACCATGTGCTCAGAGGTCCGGCCGGCCGTCTGTCCTCCACAGAAAAAGCTGCCAAGTTTGGGTGTTTTGGTTTAAAAATGTCTAGTGGGGACAGGGAATCCCTGAAGGGAATACACTTAAAAAAATAGTGGAAATGGGGAAGAAGAACGAGAGCTGTTGTCCAAGAGCTTCTACGTAAAAATAAAAATTAAAAAAAAAGAGAGAAAAATAAAGAGTCTCTTAAATGGTTCTGAGGGTTCTAACGACGAACTGAGAGGAGGATGAGACGACGGAGGAGTCAGACAGTTTTTATTGCTGGCCTGCCCTGTGTGGCTTAGCTGGCCTCCATCCGGAGTTTCTTCCTGCTTTGGGGCTCTTCAGGCTCTGACTCTGAGCTGGAATCAGAGCCCCCATCGAAGGCAGAGATGGTGCTGCCCTTGGCGTTGGTGTAGAGGCTGTTGTCTGAGGAGGGGTAGTTGGTCTGCAGTTGGGCACTCGACCTCGCCTTCTCCAGTGCACGGACTAAAAGGCAACCGAGGGAGCACGTTACCACCTTCTGGAGACTTGGGGAGTAATCAAGTCTCAGACTCAGGGTCCAGCCTGTTCTTCCTAAGGGCTTGCTTGCTGGCCCACCCAGGCTCAAGGTGGCTCAGACAGAAGAATTCCCTTCGGGTGGCTGTTACCCACACTCTTCATTTCCCTTCCCTCCTTTCCCGGCTGGACCTGGGTGCCTGGTAGATATGGCCAGTCACTCTGCCACCCCACCCAACCCTGAAGAGAAGGCTTGTGATGTCACCGTCCTGCCACGGAAGCCCAGTGTGAGACCAGAGCATGAGCTCCCTGTGGGATTCAGTGGTGCAATGACAAAGAAGCAGCTAGCCCAGCAACGCCAGGCTCCACAAGGGTGTGAAGGCCACACAATAGCAGGAAAGATGATGTAAGACGTATTGGCCAAAGAAAGGTTTTGGTTTAGCTCTCATGTGCAAGATCCACTTGGAATGACAAGCTGGACACTTGGAAGCAAGTCACCGATACACACAAAATACCTGGGCCTTTTGACAGATAGCCCCTACATGCAGGCTGCTCGGCCCCTTAACCAACCCACTAATGCCACCCACTGCCCATCCCTTGGTTCAGCTCAGCTTGAATAAAACCCATTCGTTTTATTTATTTTATTTGAGGTGTTCTAACCCAGGTGGTTACTTGCATTTCCTTTTACTTGCATCTTCCATGAGGGAGGAAGAGAAGTGAATTCCCCAGGAACAAAGAACTTGATCAGCTCTGGCTTTCCCCTGTGGTTGTAGGAAAAGGCGGGTGTGAGCATTTGAGAATAGCAGGGGCCTGGCCCGTAGGCTGCCCTGATTGGACTACCATTGACAATGGGGAGGGCTCACTGTCCCTGAACACCTGGAGTCTCTGGTACTTACATAGCACATTCCACTCCAAGGACCTCAAAGCTCTTATCAGACACTTAATGCCAGGTGTGATCCCTACTGCAGGCAGAGCACCTGAGTCCCGAGAAAGGGAAAGATCAGGCCAGAAAAGATACAGCCTCCAATGTCCAACTCCCTAGCTCCACTGTCTGCTCACTGGCGGCTCAAGTCCTTCCTCTAACACTCAACTACAAAGCCGAGACTGCTTCTGAGGCACGCTCTGGGACTGGCTGACTCTGCAGGCCCAGGTGTGAAAGCCCCGACCTGGCTGGAGCACAGCAGGGCCAGATGCCCCACAAGCTCGGCCGCTCACCTTGCTGCTCCAGAAGAGCATTCTGCCGCTTGAGGTCATCGATATCTTGCTGGTGCGTGTGGTTTTTCCTTCGCATATACTGGATATACTCTGTGGCTTTGTCTAGGATTTGGGCCCGGGATGCCTGTTGCAATATGAGAAAAAGCACAGGGGACAAAATAAAGACCGAGTCTGGGTAGCAAGGGAACCATGACCTTCCATGGCACAGCATGGGAAACTGGAAACAGGAGGGCAAGGTGGGAAAAGGCCAAGGACAGAGTGATAGATATTTAAGGCCTTCTTTGTGCCAACGTGCCCAGTGCTTTACAGAGCTTACCTCACAAGCACAGTCTCAGAAGGAGCTCTGCCAGGAACCCAAGGCTCAGAGGAGTACACTGGCTTATTCAAAACCACCAGCTAGGCAGCGGCGGAGCCTGGGCTCATAGCTGGGACTATCTGACTCCTGAACCCTCACTCCTCCCATCCCCTCTGGTTCTTTAGGTTGCATTAAAATTTTCAGCTTAGCTTTGAAAACATCAAAATCCTACTTAAATAAGAGCTTGAGTCACTTATACTCTGCTAAGGCCTGGCACAGGCAGTGGTCCAGAATAACAAGAGCAAGATCTTGGCTGGAGCTGGCCAGGGGTAAGAGTAGGTACAGTGGTTTGCACCAAGGTCTCAGACCTCAGTCAAACCCTCAAACCATTGTTAACTGGTTCTAACTGAACGCCGCTGTTGGGTCACTGTTCTCCAACAGTGACCCAATAGTCTCTTCTTCCTGGCTGAAGAGACTTGCATGAAAACTGTCAGTGCTTGATGTCAACACAGGAAGGGCATGAAATTGGGCCACTTCAGGAAGCAACCACATCTTTACAAGAGCCATGGGTGGCACTGCCCTGTCAGAGGAACATGCTAATAAGCCAATAAAATAGATGTCAGGTCACTGTACCTGGGGGATTTTCTCTGGGCTACAAACATGGCCAGAGTAACTTATGACCAGGTAGCCAGCAGCCAAATTGGTAGAATGGAACAAAGCCAAGAGAAGCCCAAGGTAGGGTGGACTAGTAGCTGAGATACAGTGTTCATGCCATAGAGGCTCCTGAGCAGCAGGAAAGCTTCTTACTGACAGGACCGTAGTTCTCCACAAGTTGTATTACAACCCAGTGGTCCTAAACAACTAGAATTGGGGGGAAAAGCAAAGAAAACCTCCACACTCAGGCTAACAATCTAAATTTACTTGTATTGAATGCTAAGAATCTCAAACTATAGATGTCACAGTGAGGTGGGTATCAAGAGTGCTATGCAAAGCTTCAGTTTATTTGCCAGTCCTCGAAAACACCAGAATTTCTAGGCTTTCATCTTACAGTACCCTTAGGGCAATTTCCTTAAGAGGAAATCATTTGGATTCAATCAATCATTTTTTATCTGATGTGAATTATGTGTAAGGTACTAGGCAGATACCGTGGGGAAACAAAATGTATTAGTCATGGCTTCTTTGCCCAGAAGCTTGCTTACTATCTAGCTGAGGAGGTATTATCTACGCACAGACAAATCACATGCTGTGCTGACAAGTGTAACCTGACTAGTACAGATACACAGGCCACAGGAAAGGTGACTTCTGGCAGGGGTGATTCCCTACTGTGTGCCAGACTCTTGTCTTGGTGCTACATTTCTCTCTCTCACACATTTCCATGTGAAACAGCCAACAGTACATAAGACCAATTGTGGGATTTGTGGGAAAAGGTGGTGCTAAGCAGGAAGAGTAACACAGTCAAGGGCAGAGGGTAAAGGAGAAGCTAGATCTGTTTCCTTAGCTGAATGGTTAGCTTAGGCAGGAAGAATGAAAGGACATAAAAACAGATACTTCAGATACTGTTTCTTGCTTCTTGCTAAAGGGCCATACTAGGGCCCAATTATTATGTGAAAAAATAGAGGAGGAAAAGGACACATAATTAGGAGGCACTAATTAAAATACCCTGCCTCTTGGATACTAGAGATGGAATTAAAACTGATTAATAGGATATGAGGGGTTTAATTAATAGGGTTTGGGGATTTAAGAGGCAGAGGCAAGCTCTACACTGTAGTTACTGAGCTCTGTACCTGCAGACACATTCTTCTGGCTATTCCTTATCCAACCAGAAGTTCTACAAGACCCTACCTAGCCCTGCAAATTCTATCCTCTCCATCACTAATGTAATATGCTATGCATATCTATACTCCAGTCTCTCTTTAAAAAAAAAAAAAAAAAAATGGGGGTGGGCGCATGATGGTGCATGCCTGTAATCCCAGTGGCTTGGGAGGCTGTGGCCCTAAGCAACTTAGCAAGACACTGTCTTGAAATATTTTTTAAAAAAGATTTTTTTCAGCACTAGGGATTGAATGAACCCAGGCACTTTATCACTGAGCCACATTCCCAGCCCTTTTTTTCTCTTCTTTTTAAGACAGGGTCTTGCTAAATTGCTAAGGCTAGTCTCAAACTTGTGATCTGCCTGCCTCAAACTTCCAAGTAGCTAGGATCACAGGGTTGTACCATTATGCTTGGTTAAATTTGCCTATTTTAAAGCTATTTTCTCAACTAACAGTTCCCAGAAGGCAACATTATCTCTTATTTAACACCCGTGTGCATCTGGGACAAGGGAAGAAAAGCAAACTTCTTAAAATCAGAGAGCACTGGCAAATATAAGTGATGACTTTACTGAGTAGCAGTGTGTTCCCAGTTTCTCCCAGATATTTATACATGAAACCATGAAATCAGGACCAAGAAGTAAAAAGTGAATGGTGAGCAAGCTTAACAAGCCAGAATAAGGAAAAATATCCATGAGTGATAGCAGTTTTCACCTCAGGATAGTTTTGGGAAGAAGATTAAAATTCCTACGTGCTCAAAACAGAGTGTCTTCAGAGGTGTTTGGGTTTAGCTCAGCCCTTCCTCTACCCCCTTCTGAAAACAGAAGTGCTCTGGGTCTCATTCAGGGTGTCCTTAACCCTTTAAAAGAATGGTTCAGAATTAATCTTTATTTTATCTTTCCCAGGATACTCAGTAAATGTATCCAACAAAAAATTTAAAAAGTACAAAACAGCCAGCACCTTCTTAGCGCGGTAGGCAGTGCGTCAATCTCATAAAAAGCACAAAATACAAAATGTCCCCAAATTTGCGCTTAATCCAGGGGAGGCTGGAGTTAGAAAATGCTAGATTCATCTAACCCCCCCTCACATTTTTTCAAACCACACAAAATCATGTGACCAGCCATAGCACCAAGGTGTGAGCAGGCCCTTCCTTGCCTTTATGAGTTTATAATATGTACACAGTAAACACGAAGCCACCAAGAAACCCTGGCATTTATGGCATGACTATGGAATAGCCCTAGGTTTTTAGTTTCTGTTTCCTGAAGTCTCTCAGTCAGCTGAGTCAACTGACAATGTTCACGTGAGTATGCTGACCAGATAGGACCTGGTAAGTCAACATTATGCTATAAGGTATGTAGTACGGACATGAATGATCTTTTTTCCCTTCTAGTTTTTGCAATGACAGGGCACTAATTTCTCATTCTACCTTACTGAGCAGAAATGGCTCTCCTGAACAGTTTAGACACAACCAAGTGGCAGGATAGACCATGGCAAAAGACAGTAGGTACTGGGCCTCCTATACAGCAGCGTAAGGCAGTCCTCTCTCTCACTGGAAGCCACACAAAGGATGCCAGGCAATTCTGCCAGATCTTGTTCCAAATCTATGCTTACATACAGCCACAGAAGTAATGATGAAGACAATGATAATAATGGCAGCAGATAACACTTATCAAGCACTTAACTAAGTGCCAGGCATCCTCATACAACCTTCTGTGTATTATTTCCTCTACTTTATAAAAAGGGAAATTGAGGCACAGAGTTGTAACTGATCCAACGTTTTATACATATGTGTAATGAGTAGGAAGTAGAATCAGAATTTGAACCCAGGCCTCCAGGACATTGACATCTTGAAAACACAGAGGCAGCTGTAGATCCACTTTTAAAAAGATCAACAGAATTGCAGGAACAGCGTTGTCACAGAGGGGAGAATGAGAAGGAAAAGGATCTCAAGTCACTGATTTGCCTAAAAGAATGTTAATGAAAACCCTAGTGAAAGTGGTGTCCTAGCAGGAGTGAGAGTTGAAGCCCAATGGTAGACTGTCCACACAGGTGCAGGAGTGAGCTGAAAGTAAAGCTAGTCTTCAGAATCTGGCTGAAAGAAAAAATAGAAGTGAAAACCAGCAGCTTGTAAAAATAGCAGCATTAAAGGAAGACTGTTTTTCTTTCTTTTTCCTTTTTCAGATAGGAAGAACCAAGCAGGCTCCTAACAGAGAAGAAACAAGCAGAGGAAAAGCCCAAGATGCAAGACAGCCTGAGAGGACTAAGTGAATGTGGCCCAGCGGGAGGAAGTGTCAGTTCCCCGCAGTGCTGCTGGTTTCACTGCCTCTTGACAGCCCAGAAGGCAAAAACAAAATGGACGATGGAGAGGACCCAGGGTGTGGCAGTGAGGCCCTGCAGATCTCTGTCCCTTGTACTGTTCATGCTGCAATTGTTTGCTGGGCAGCAATGTGCACAAAGTGGAAGGTTAGCCTACCTTCCAGAGGTATGACTTTCACAGAACTCTGCTTCAGAGTTCACACACTCCTCAAATCACGGCAAGAATCAACTTACATATTTCACAAAAGGTTGGGACCCCAAAAGTTTGATTCTAATTAGAACCTTTTAAGACCCTAAATGATTCCTGAAGCCATCATCACTGATACTTAGGGTCAGGTCCAAAGTTAGTAGGTCCTATTTAAGGCGGCGGTTCTCAGAAGTTTCACACATTTCTGGTGCTGTGAATCTTATTACAGTAACTTGGATTGTGGAAAAAGCCAAGTTGTTCTAGAAAGCAGGTAGGGAGAGGTGAGGCAGAAAGCAGTAGTACCAGATCATTAACATTAGGAATAGGACTGCCCTCCTGAGGTCCCACTGCTAACCTGAGAAACAATGATCTTAGCTCACTTTTCCCTGTTCATGTCAAAAACAGATCATGCTGGATGGATGCTTCAGCTGTCTTCTCCCAAGAAACAAACTGCTACACTGGGAGGAATAAAAACAACTGCCTGATGTACCAACTGACTTGTTTTATTTTGTACTAGGTATTTTAAGGAAAACAAAGCCATTTATTCTGTGAAAACTACACAAGCTTGTACACACAGTAAGGGTCAGGGATAGCTGGTATACAGTTCCATTTGAATAAGCCACCTTTTGAAATAAAAATCTTTTTTTGATCTTTTGAAAATAAAAAATTAACAAACCTGCATAATATTTGGGTCTTTAATAAACTAGTTAATGAAAAAATGGAACCCCATCAATGCCAACAAGGCAGGCTAGAAGGCTGTGATGTTTTTTTGTTTTGTTTTGTTTTTGGTACTCGGGAACGAACCTAGGGCACTTGACCACTGAGCCACATCTTCAACCCTTTTTTGTATTTTGTTTAGAGTCAGGGTCTCACTGAGTTGCTTAGAGCCTCACTAAATTGCTGAGGCTGGCTTTGAACTCCAATCTGGTTGGGAGATCTCTTGACGGCACCTTGTTTCCAGGTCCTCTGCTGGACCAGCTGTAGGACTATTTGTTGATCATAAGGGAAAGGTAGTGCTAATGTGCCCTGCAAGGGGCTTAATTAATGCCAGGAGTCAGATATTTGTTTAAAACACAAATATTGGTGTAAGACACAAAACATTCTTTTTTTCTCATGTTTTTGATGGCCTGAAACCAAGGTGTGGTACTTTCCCATCAAACTCTGGCTGTGAAGGATAGTTCCCAAAAAAGGAAACACAGAAAGTGAATAAACATGTGAAAAAGCATTTACTCTCACAGGTAATAAACAAAATACAAAAGTTAATTACTATCGTTTGCCTACTACATTAGTTATCCTCTTAAAAAAAATTCCAAAGATGGTGAAATTGGGAGTCTCAAAATACTACCAAAAGACTATCTTTAGAATTTGTTTGAAAAAATAATGAAAGAAGGGAAGAAGACATAAAAACAACACTCCTGTAACCATCTTGCCAACACACAGCAAAAACCAGATGCTCATATCCATGACGCAGGAATCCAACTACTGGGACTCTCTGTGAAAATGGCCAATCACCAGGATGTTCTCATCACCACAGTGTTTATAGAATTTTAAAACTGGACACAACCCAAAATTAACCAGCAAAAATGTGCCTAGTGACTAAATATGAATACTACATCATCTGGGAAAAAAGCATATTATTATGTAAAAGCAGTTAAGTTTTCTAACAATTTAATCCATGGAAACTGTGCATATGAAGAGACCAGAAAGGAGTACAGGAATTAACAGCATCTTTCCTTGCTTCTTAGACCCCACTAATAATTTCATGGACTTGATATTAATTAGCTTTTTTTGGCAGGGGAGGGGAGGAAGCAAGTTTTTTTGACATCCACTTTAAGACAGTGCCCAATTTCATATTGAAATGGAAAGAATGTATCTCAGAATTGTACTACCCAATGATACATACTAGCTACATGGCTAAGAAACACTTGAAATGCAGACTACCCTAAATTGAGATTGTGCCAGAAATAAAAATACATGTGAGATTTTTTTTTTTTGGTACCAAGGATTGAACTCAGGGGTTCTCAACCACTGAGCTACCTCCCCAGCCCTATTTTGTGTTTCATTTAGAGACAGGGTCTCACTGAGGTGCTTAGCACCTCGCTGTTGCTGAGGCTGGCTTTGAACTCACGATTCTCCTGTCTCAGCCTCCCAAAGTGATGGAAAAGAGGCATGCACTACAGTGCCCGGATTTTTACACATAAGATTTTTAAAACAGGTGTTTTTAAAGTGGTGTACACTTGTCATCCCAGTTCCTTGGGAGGCTAAGGCAGGAGCATCACAAGTTCAAGGCCTGAGGCCAGTCTAGGCAACTTAGCAAGACTTGACTCTGTCTCAAAATAAAATGTATAAGGGGTTGGGAATTAGCTTAATGGTAGAGCACTTTCCTAACATGCATCAGGCTGTGTTCAATTCTCAGTACAGCAAAACCAAAACAATTATGCAATAAAATATCTCATTAGTAATTTTTAATATAGCAATTACATGTTAAAGTTGCACTTATTTTAAAATATTAGATCAGGGGCTGGGATTGTAGCTCAGCGGTAGAGCGCTTGCCTCGCATGCGTGAGGCCCTGGGTTCGATCCTCAGCACCACATACAAAGCAATAAAATAAAAAGACATTGTGTCCATCTATAACTAAAAAAATATTAAAAAATAAATAAGTAAAATAAAATATTAGATCAAATAAAATATATTAAAATAAGTTTCACCTATTACTTTTTGGGGGGGATTAAACTCAGGGGTAACTAGACCACTGAGCCACATCCCCAGTGTTTTTTTGTGTTTTTTTGGTACCGAGGATTGAACTCAGGGGCACTTGATGACTGAGCCACATCCCCAGCCCTATTTTGTGTTTTATGTAGAGACAGGGTCTCACTGAGTTGCTTAGCACCTCGCCGTTGCTGAGCCTGGCTTTGAACTCGCGATTCTCCTGTCTCAGCCTCCCTAAGTGCTGGAATTACAGGCTGCGCCACCATGCCAGGCTCCCAGTGTTTTATGTAGAAACAGAGTCTCACTGAGTTGCTTAGCGCCTGGCCGTTGCTGAGGCTGGGAGGTGACAAGGGAAATCTCTAGTGGGCCCATTCATAAAATGTGACTACCCCCACTGTAAGAGATCCCGGCGGACGGGGTGCCCCAGGGAGGAGTGGAGTCACTGGTGCAGTGCTTCTCTCCATGTGAAACCCACCACCGGAGGCTCTGTCTTGGTCTCCAGTTTGCTAAAAGGCACTAGTTTAATGCTCTCATCAAATCTTACAAGAGAAACTAAAACTTCTAGAAAACTCAACTGCATAAAATCTGAGGTCATACCAACAGAGCTGATAGAGATGCCAACTACATTCAGAGTCCTTGTTTTTTTTTTTGGGTACCAGGGATTGAACTCAGGGGTTCTTGACTGAGCCACATCCCCAGCCCTATTTTGTGTTTTATGTAGAGACAGGGTCTCACTGAGTTGCTTAGCGCTTTGCCGTTGCTGAGGCTGGCTTTGAACTTGCAATTGAGACTTGAGACTCCTGTCTCAGACTCCCACAGTGCTGGGATTACAGGCATGCACCACTGTGCCTGGCTTCAACTATTACTTTTTTAGCATGTCTTTTAGAAAGTTTAACTGCCTTTAAATTAAATTATTTAAAATGTTATTTGTGGCTCACATTGAATTTCTACCAGGCAGTGCTTGTTGTAGGATCTTAGCTCAAAGGGAAGATTGGAGTTGTTAGTTTTTTTCTTCTTCCTATTTTTCTGAAGTTTTTCAATTTTGTTATTGGGGGGAGGGAGAAATGCTAAAAGGAAGGCCTAGCAATCAATCCCCATCCTTCCAAATATCAAATGCAAAACATTTCAGTATCTCTTTGCTCTCTAGTCCTCCTCAGTGCAGTCAGACCTCTGTGTACTCTGCTCTACAGAGATTCCTGGAGTAAGTAGGTTTCTGCTCTCCACAGCATCACGTTTAGTTAGGTGATAAGATGACCACAGAAACAAGACACAAGAGGGCCTACAAAAGGCCACTGGAGTTAAAGGGACCATGGCTCTAAGGGCAGGGAGATAGAGGCTGGCAGGAGAGGCACAAAGACAGGATAAAGTGCCTGGACAGGGAAGCCTCTGAGTAAGTCTCTAAAGCATGAGACCCAGACATCATTTGGGCCACAAGGCTGGAGCTGGACCTTGAAAAAGACCTCAGAGAAGCAGAGTTATGACATTCCTGGTTAAACAGAAGAGGTGAACACCTGTCCACAATAACTGGAGAGTTAACGTAAGGAAGGAGAAAAAGTGGGCAGGCAAGTTCAGTGCCTCAAAGAATATAGAATGCTGTCCTCATCTGACAGGTAATAAAAAGCCCTTGCAGGTCTTCAGCAAGACACAAATTCAATTTATAAAGAATTAAATAAATACAGTTACAATGGATGAATCTGGAGCTTAGTGAAGACTTGGGCAAATACGGGCACAATTTGTGATGTAGAAAATTTAAGATGCTAAGTTGGAGTCTGACCAGATAACAACCTTAATGAATAATATGTGAAATGAATAGGATTATGGTTTACATTTTATTTAAATGAACTGCTTACTTTAAAGGCATCCATGGGAAGGAGCCATTTCCCAGAATCATGTGGCCAGGATAGATAGAGAGCTTCTTCCCCCCAGTTTAATAAAACTCACTATGCTCCCTGTTCTATGCCAGGCATTAAGGTAAGAAAATGACCAAAAGGAGACACATTCCCTGCCTTAATGTACTTTCTATGATGCACTATGGGTAGATAGTAATCAAATAATCACACAAATCTACATAAGACTACACCAGGCTGGGCATGGTAGCACATGCTTATAATCCCAGCTACTCAGGAGGCTGAGGCAAGAGGATCTCAAGCTTAAGACCAGCCTCAGCAACTTGGCTGGGGATAGCTCAGAGGTGAAATGCTTGCTTAGTATGCGAGAGGCCCTTGGTTCAATCACCAGTACTATAAAACAACAAGCAAAACAAAACAAATAATCTCGCACTGGGTTAAGAGCAAGAGAGTCTTTGGCCTTAAGAATTTAAACCAGGCATGAGGGAATCTGCCTGTAATCCCAACTAATCAGTAGGCTATGGCAGGAGGATCACAAAGTTCAAGGCCATCCTGGGCAATTTAGCAAGATCTTATTCTCATAAGAAAAATAAAAAGGAGCCGGGCACGGCAGCGCAAGCCTGTAATCCCAGCACTTAAGGAGGCTGAGACAGGAGAATCGCGAGTTCAAAGCCAGCCTCAGCTACAGCGAGGCGCTAAGCAACTCAGTGAGACCCTGTCTCTACATAAAACACAAAATAGGGCTGGGGATGTGGCTCAGTGGTCAAGTGCCCCTGAGTTCAATCCTTGGTACCAAAAAAAAAAAGAAAAGAAAAGAAAAATAAAAAGGGCCAGATCTGTAGCTAAGTGCTAGAGTGCTTGCCTAGCATGTGCAAAGTCTTGAGTTCAGTTCTCAGTATCCCTGCCGTCCTCTCAAAAAAGAATTATCACATTCTTGTCACAAGGACTATTTGGTTTTAACATCCACCTGTGAAGGAAATCAGACTTTAAAGGCATGAAACAGATTCCCTAAGTCTTTTAAACTTCCTGTTTGATGTCATTGTTAATTGTTAGGTAAAATCTTTCCCAGCAACAGAGCAAGACCCTCAAAAGCAGACACCATCTATTAGGCCTTTAATCCTCTACAGAACTCACAGGGTCCCAGTTTTATTAAACTGCGGAGAAACAGCTCCTTATCTATCACACAGCTGAGCACACAGGGTTGGTTACTGTTATTTTCTTTAAGGGGCTGAGTGAGCTGCTGTTTTCTCTGGCTTTCTCCGTAACTATGGACCGAGAACCTATCATGTGCCACAACCTGTGATGGGAGCTAACGGGTGGTGCCTTGGTGTCACCAAAATCCAGAAATTCCGAACTGAATGCTCACTAGAAGAAATCTGTTTTTATTTTCATTTGAAGTTATATTCTCTCTTTTCACACAGCTCTCACCAGAAAGTACAACTGCTTGAGACAGCAACAAACAAACAAGCATTTAGGAAGAGAAACTACTATAAACTGCTACAGAGCTACAAACGTTGAGCTCACTGTCAGTAAACCACTAAGTAATATTTCCTAGTAGCCAACTAAGGACCCTACAACAAAGAATCATTTCCATTCAAGAAAAGTACCATCTCCTTATTTAAAAGGCGGTGCCACAGGTGATCTTACCCTCACAGCCTGACTAGCTAATAGTCTAATTCCATCCCATCTTCACCGGTAGGATCCAGGTCCAACTGAAAAACTGTATGAGACACCATGACTCAAAACAAGAGCTCAAGGGGTCCACTTGCTGATCTTGGAATTGATGGCAAAACCCAAATAGATTGCCAACTAATAATAACCTACTGGTGAGGAGGATAAGTGCAAAAATGTAGACTTTGAAAGAATTTAGACTTGCAATGACCCTCAACCCTGTACTTCAGTGTTACCTACATATGACACCTCAGAGGAATATTTTTGTAGCAGCCCTGGCATGACATACTGCCAAGATTAATGTCTCTAGCTAGAGGAAACTCCCAGAATTATGACAAGATACAAATATTTAAACAGAATTAAAAAAAAAATCCTTAAATTGCAACCCTACAGTGCAGCAGAAAGATGAAATTAGGCAGTTCCAAGTTCTAGTCCCTGTCTAACTATACAGACTGGGATGGTGATCTTGGGCTGTTTCTTCATCTCTGAGAGTAACACTGGCAGGAGCAGCAGGAGTAGTGAATTGTCCAATGATGATATACTTCACAGAACTATTGTATGGATTTAATTTTACATTATAATACAGATGACAGTTAAAACTGATTTTTTTCCCCACAGTTGTGGGGATAAAGCCCAGGGCCTTGCTCAACCTAGGTGAGTGCTTTACCAACTGAGCAACATTCCCAGTCTCACTGATTTTTTACTTAAGCAAAAGGTGAACCTTTTTTATAATGTTTATTTTATAGCAGAAATGTAGGATATTCTAGCAAAGGATAAATGCATTTTGGGTCATATATTTGAAGTTCATTCTTTTTAAAAAAATTTTCTTCGTGTGTGTGTGGTACTGGGGATAGAACCAGGAACACTTTACCCTTGAGCTACATCCTCAATGCTTTTGTAAATTTTGAGGCAGAGATTTGCTAAGTTACTGAAGCTAGCTTCAAAACTTTCAGTCCTCCTGCCTCAGCCTCCCAAGTTGCTGGAATTACAGGTTTCTGCCACCACACCTGCCTCTTTTTTGTATCCCTATTTTTGGTTAGAATCCAATCCAATCAATATTGACTTCTCTATTCAAGAAGAAGAAAAAAAAGGGCTTAGAATACTTATGACAGATAATCCAAATGCTAAGTAGAAAGTCATTTGGAGATGCTCAAATCAAAGGAGACCAGAACATGAAAAGCCCAAATCAAAGCATTCCAAACTTCAAGAATTTGAGCTAAGGTGGGCAGAGTGGCACACCCCTGTAATCCCAGCAACTTGGGAGGCTGAGGCAGGATGGCAAGCTCAAGGCCAGCCTGGGCAACTTAGTGGAACCCTGTCTCAAAACAAAAAAAGGACAGGGGATGCAGCTGCTCAGCGGTAGAGTACCCAACTTTAACCCCTAGTACAAAAAAAGACAAAAAATTAAAAATCTGAGCTAAGTGCCCCAAAACTCACACAGTAAAAGAATCATTTCATGACTATTTACATTAATGCCACAACCTTAATTGCTGCAATCCAAATAAAAAATGAGTCAACTTCCTTTGGTCTGAGTACCACATTTTTTTAAAAAAATTGCAACATTTAATGAGAAGTCTAAGAGAACAGTTCTGTTAGACTCACTGCACCTGTGAAACTGCTGACAAAGAGAACAATGAAGGTCATCTGCATCATACGGGAAGGGCTGGGTTCAGCCAAAGCAAAGAGCACACAGGACAGGAGGATTCTGAAGTTAGAATGGCATCTAGTGAATTCTCAAATTGGGGCTTTGTTGATTAACAAATCTGGTTCTCCTGGACTGCTCCTCTCCTGCCTATAAAAGCGTGAGCTAACAGGATCTCCTGCGACCATCCTTTCACTCAATCCTTTAGCCACTCTGGCCTCTTTTAAGTTTCCTCAGTTGGCCTAGGAACATTCCCTGGTTCCTGCCTCAGGGCTGCTACTACACTGGCCTGGCCCTCTCTGCCTGGAAGGCTCATCATCAGATGGATGCAGTTCTTTCCTTTTTTCTTCAAAATCTTCACTCAAATGCCACCTTGCCAGTGAAACATTTGTTTGCCTAAATTAAAATCACAACAGGTCCTTCGTGGTTTAATTTTCCTTCGTAGCACTGTCAATAATAATTATTATTATTTGGTACCGGGTATTGAACTTAGGGGTACTCAACCACTGAGCCATATCCCTAACACTATTTTGTGTCTTATTTAGAGACAGGGTCTCACTGAGTTGCTTAGTGCCTCGCCATTGTTGAGGCTGGCTTTGAATTCATGGTTCTGTCTCAGCCTCCCAAAGTGCTGGAATTACAGGCATGTGCCACCACGCCCGGCTTCAATAATTATTAGTTCATTTTCTATCATTTCTTCATCAGAATAAGAGCTTACTTCTGTTTTGTTCACTGCTGTATACTCAGCATCTAGGACAGTGGCTGGAATATAATATAGCTGACTCTCAGTAAATGTATGCTGAATGAAGTGATAAGTAAGTCAAAGGGCCAAAACAAATGACAAACTACTATTTATAAGGCTACCTAAGTCAAATTTTCAGCTCCCCGCTGCTCCCAGTACTGGGGATTGAACCCAGGGGCACTCTACCACTGAGTACATCCCTAGCACTTTTTGAGACAGGGTCTCGCCAAGTCACCGAGGCTGACATCACACGTGCAGTCCTCCTGCCTCAGCCTCCCAAGTTGCTGAGATTACAGGTGTGCAGCATTGCACCTGGCTAAACCTTCAACTTTTCTGAAGAAAGGAAAACAACAGGATTTAGGATAATGAGATTATAAGGGCTTAAGAATGTTTTGGATAGTTGTGGCTTTTTTCACAGTGCTTTCAAACTTAAAAATGCCTGAGAATCACTTGACTGCTTGTTATAAAAGCAGGCTTCCAGGCCTACCTCCAGGAAGCTGACTTGGTAGAGATTCTGATGTGAGTGGCCTGCAGCCCACCCCTTGGGAAGCACTGACTTTGCACCACTCCTTCATGCAAGATGTAGAAGGTAGCTCTTGTCCATGTAGCTCATAGAAACTATGTTAACTGATAACATGGTAAAGGAATAAGCACTGACTGTCAACAGCTGAGACATGCACAAGAGACAAGCTTTTGCATGTGTATACTTCAACTAAAAGGGTAAGTCTCTCCAGTCATAAAAATTTCCTGTGGTACTTAGTGCCGTACCCAGGAATGTTGTTATTCCAGATAAGTACCTTTGTTTGGGGCCATCAAATCAAGTTCATGCTAAGTAGGTTTAACCCATGGCAAATTCTGGTTTTGCAATACTAGGTATTCACATGGCCTGCTTTGTGTTTTTCCTAAAGGTCAGACCTACCCAACGCTTCAGCTGCATGGAAAGCCACACCTTAGATAAAGTATAAAACACATGACTTACCACAGTATAAATGATTCATAATGGTTCCCAATTTAATATTAGTTAATCAAACAAACCCAGGACCCCCAACACAGAGCTAAACAGGAGAGCCACTCAAAAGTATACCCAAGAGCAAAGATTGTTCTTAACAAAATATGTTTATTTTATGGTGCTGGGGATCAAACCCAAGACCTTACACGTGCTAAGAAGGCACTGTACTACTGAGCTTCATCTCCAGCCCAAAATAGCTATTTCTTTAAACACTGTATCAGATACCCTTCACCTGCCCCAGGCAAAACCACAGGTCTTCTTCCCAATTTGCTACTTATTCCACTGAAGGACTGCAGACACCAGCCAGCTACACTAGCATCAAGGATGGAATTAACTGTGCAAACCAAGGAGAATGACCCTAAGCGAAAGGCTTTTGCTTAAAGCTTCTATTTTTTGAATGCAGAAACAGATGGTGCCTACCCTTCTAGGAAAAACCCTAGTTTCTGGGCTGGGGGAAAGAGAATGGCTATTTTTTTTCCTTCTATTTCTTATGAACATCTTTACTCAAGTGTTTTGTTCCAAAGCTTAAATTACTCTTTTTTTTTTAATTTTTTTTTTTTTTAGTTGTAGATGGACACAATATCTTTATTTATTTATTTTTATGTGGTGCTGAGGATCAAACCCAGTGCCTCACACATGTGAGGCAAGTGCTCTACCACTGAGCCACAATCCCAGCCCCTAAATCACTCTTTACACACTTCGGAAAGAAAGGCTATCATGGCTGTTAAGTCACTGGTGCCCAGATGGGTTCACAGACATATCTGGAAATGTTCTTTTACACTAAATACTGACATAGAACCTTATAAAAGAAATTCTCACAGAGGTCTGGAGACTCAATGACCTCGGGAACCTTTAGTGTATTCCAAACTAACTACAGGTTAAGCTCTATTCTGGAATGTAGAGTTATAATAATTGTTCTGAATTAATGTATTACATATAATACTGAGTTTGAAAAAACTACTCCTACTGTCTTATAAACAGCTCCATTATATCATATACACACACACATATATATTTTTTGGTACTGAGGACTGAACTAAGAGGCACTCAACCAGAGCTACATCCCCACCCCTACTTTGTATTTTATGTAGAGACAGGGTCTCACTGAGTTGCTTAGCACCTTGCTGTTGCTGAGGCTGCCTTTGAACTCACAATTCTTCTGTCTGAGCCTCCCAAAGTGCTGGGATTACAGGCGTGCACCACCGCGCCTGGCTCTGTATCTTACATATTTTGTTAAGGATAAACAAGAGCAAGTAAGGTGTGTGATGATATGCCAAAAAAGGGGAAAGAAACCATGCCATCTGAATATCCTTTACTGTATTTCTTTCCAGATAGGAATGTCCTACTAAGCTGCACAAGTTAGTTATAAGCTAGTGGTGGCCAATTGGCTTTCTCAATAAACTCACCTTCTCTCCTTGGAGTGATGGGACCGAGTCCCGCAAACTGTGAAAGCTGTCTTTGATGTGGTCCCTGCGTTTTCTTTCCAGTGCATTATGATGAGCCCGTTTGTCAGCCTAGAAGAATGGCAAAAACAGCACATTAGGGCACCGCTCCTTTGGCTTGGTACAAGGTGAGAAGGGTACAGCCTGGAAGTATATGCTGTCAGCGCTGTCCCTGCCGAGTGGACTGGGAAGACTGGTCGAGGTGGGCAGTTAGGAGTCTCCAGAATTAGGCTGTGCTAAAGGGGGAGAAAGGGGTGAGCAAGGCTTGCGACAGGAACATCCAAAGTAGCTCGATGCATCCAGCTCATGCATAAGTAAAATCAAAGTTATTCATGGGGACAAAGTGTGACTCTCCTGCAACACCAGTGTCCCCAACTTACTTATGTGACAAAACAGCTCCCAGTTGGTAGCTGGGAGGTGACAAGGGAAATCTCCAGTGGGCCCCTTCATAAGATGTGACTACCCCCACTGTAAGAGATCCCGGCGGACGGGGTGCCCCAGGGAGGAGTGGAGTCACTGGTGCAGTGCTTCTCTCCATGTGAAACCCACCACCGGAGGCTCTGCCTTGGTCTCCAATTTGCTAAAAGGCACTAGTTTAATCCTCTCATCAAATCATACAAGAGAAACTAAAACTTCTAGAAAACTCAACTGCATAAAATCTGAGGTCATAATAAAAGAGCTGATAGAGATGCCAACTGCATTCAGAATCCCTGGTTTGTTTGTTTTTTTGTTTTTTTTTTTTGGTATTGGGGATTGAACTCAGGGGCACTCACCAACTGAGCCACATCCCCAGCCCTATTTTGTATTTTACTTTAGAGACAGCGTCTCACTGAGTTGCTTAGCACCTCACCATTGCTGAGGCTGGCTTCAGACTGGTGATCCTCCTGCCTCAGCCTTCCTAGCCACTGGGATTACAGGTGTGCACCACTGTGCCCCACAGAGTCTGTTTTTTAAAGCACATGCAAGGTGCTATCCCACTAAGGGCTTCCCTTCACACAGGCTGAGCCAGAAAGGTACTTCTCACAAGGCAGGCCTTCTGACACCCACATGCTCTGAATAAATTCCTTCAAGCCCCTGTGGCAGGTCAGGCTAATTAGGCAGTTTTCTAAATACTCAAAGCAAAATCTTTAACCTGTCCTGCTCCTCCTTGAAATCAAAGAAGACAGGAAAGACTGCCAACAAATCTGGAAGGGCAAAGCACTTCCAGTAAAAACAGTGAGCTGGGGAGCACTACAAGGGAGCTTCAGCAGATCACCCTTAAAAGGACACCCCCTCCAAATGGAATGCATGTGCTTCTTAATCCAAAGCAAGAACTGCACCATACCTACACTCTGATAATCATGGAGAATGCCTTGAATATACCACTTTGCAAGGAGCTAGCCTACAGAGCAAAGTCTACATATGGGAAAATGAGGTGGCTTTAATCCACTCAGACAGAGGGCGAGGAATTTTAAAAAAGAACCAACAGGAGTTATTAACCTGGCTTAGCACAATAATGCCTCCAGTGAATTTTTGTACTAGACAAGATGTATAGACAAAAATCTACTATAAAGACAAGTGCTGTGAGAATGAAAGGATTTGCAATTCTCATATTGTCTAATCCTAAAAGTCTGAGTCAATCCAGAGGAGGAGAGGCCATGAGCAGTTGTGGGCATTTTAATATCTTCCTGGTCTCTCAAGCATACATATCACCTATAGCTTTGCTGAATGGACATGTGGTTCCTATCATGGTCATGGTCCTTCAGGGCATGCCACTCTTGAGGACAGAAGCTAGAAGCACTTCTAAAGCTGTCCCATCTTAAGTCAGAATTCACTGTAAAGTGAGTGCTTCCTGGACCACAGCGATGTATAGAATAGTACGGGGAATCTGAGAGGATAATCAAGTTCAGAACACCAGATGAGCTGAGTCTAGAGAACTTTACTATCAGAGATACTCTGATAATTTTTTTTATTTTTTAAGTTTGGTGCTGGGTATTGAACCCAGGGCTTTACACATGCTAGGCAAGTGCTCTACCACTGAACCACATCCCCAGTACAGAAATAGGTACTCTGCATCATGGCACAACATTAGAGCAAGAAAACTGTAGATACTTTCTAACAGCAGTATGAAATACCTTGAAAGAATTAAAGGTATTTAAGTACTTAGCCCTTGTCCAACTTTTTGTTCCCTCTAGTCATCTATACAAAGGTAAACTGGGCTGGAACTATACCTGAGGTGCTTAGGAGGGCTGACACTTGGCATGTATCTGCTTCTCCTGTGTTTGCTGTGTACTCTCCAAGATGGTCTATTTACATGCAAATTAATCGCCCAGCTTTGGTCTCCAGCAGCAGCCCAAGATACTCAGTCTACTAAATCACCCTGAGTCCTGGCCCTCCTCCCAGCTTAAGAGCTGTGCACAGAAGCAGTGACAGCAGAATTACCCACAATCCCTCCTGTTGATACAAATAAAATTCTAATCATCTGTTTTCTTTCTGGGAGAGCCCTGTAAATCACAAACAGCTAGAATCAAGTTGGACTTGGTTTTACTGAGCCTGCACCAGAGGCGTGGAGAGAGGTAAAAACCTAACACTGAAATATCATCCCCACAATGCACTACTCTCCTCCCATTCACTGAGCCCTGAAAGGACTCAAATGGACAAGTCTTTCGGTTAGAGGACTGTAAGTGAACTTGGCTGTGGACCATCAGCAGAAATCTTGGCTTCTCATCTGGGGCGCCAGCCAAGTTTGAGAAGTTGGCTCAACAAGGAAAAGACAGCAGTCCACTGCCTGGTAGAGAGCCTGGGCTGGGGACTGTTGTTCTCAAAGTAGGGGATGGAATTTCTGTGGTGGTTCCAAGCCCAATTTAACTAGCAGATGAGTGGAACCTTAGTCCAATCCCTGCTGCCATGTCCATCCCTGAGCAGCTAGGCCTAACCAGAATCAGTTTTAAAGCTCTTGAGACAATGGCAAGGATATTTTTTCTCTTATTCAAGGCTCATTTGCAAGAGCAAGTTAAAAACATGCCTTATTCCAGGCAACTCTGAATTATATCAACAGTGGCTTAAAGAGCATATGGAAAATTGAAAACCTAACACAAGGTTGAAAATTCTCTTCGGGAAGTATTTCCAAACCACAAATCCATCCATCCAGCCTGATTACCCCATCCCACCCCCACACCCAGAGGGCCAATTGGCAGGTTTATCACTGACTTGTTAACCACCTTTACTAGCTGGCAACCTTTCCCAAAGGAATAAGATTTCAGAGTTGAGAAGGAAAATGAGTGAAGACTCTCAGTGTATGGCATCCAAGATCCTTCCACAAACTCAAAAACATTTTTCTTTTCTTTTTTAAAAGGACCAAACAATTATGTCTTGAACAAGTAAGACTCAACTCGGATGAGCAAGCTTTCTTGCCTGTCCTCAGAGAAAGATGTCTGACATTGAAAACTTTGGTACTGAGAGCTCCTTTGCAAATTAATTCAAGCAGGTAACAGAAGGCTTCTTGGGCAACTCGG
The DNA here is from genome assembly GCA_004024805.1 of Geosciurus inauris. Lineage (NCBI taxonomy): Eukaryota > Metazoa > Chordata > Mammalia > Rodentia > Sciuridae > Geosciurus > Geosciurus inauris. The sequence goes on from PVHX01000067.1 coordinate 447,894, forward strand.
CAGGCTCCCAAATATCACCACAACACATCCTCCAGGAGCAATGGCTGGATGCTGCTGGCTCTTCAAGCACATTGGACTGATAGTTTCTGCCAGAAAGCCTTTCCTTCAAGGCAGCCCAGACTAGCAAACACTAAGGGACTAGGCAATACCGAAGAGTGGCCCGCAGATGCTCAACAGGAACTACAGGACCAAATTGCTTCCAGCTTTGACATCTCTGCCAAAGTTTTACTTAGCTTCTCAGTTTTTATTTCCACTAAACTTTCTGTACTAGTAGCCAGAATAAAAGTCTTCACCTACAATTGTCCATCTCTGATACTAACAAGCACATGTATTTTAAGTGTTAAATACAGACGTTATTTCGTCGACCAATACATTGTCAAAATTGGCAGGAGGTTCATCAAAGCCAAGGAGTTCTGTTCAGAATTGAGAGAAATGTCTCAAAATTATTTCCACTTATTGCACAGAGACTGCATCTTCGTTAGAGGCATGACATCAGTCCACAACCTTAAATTCTAGCCAAACAGCCTAAATGCTTCATTATTCAAACATGCACAAGGATCTCAGAACGATGCCATTTCTTGCAGGCTACCTAACATCTAATCCTTTTTATAAGGACTCCAATACAGAAAATACAGATTCCAATATAGAAAACTCTCAGCAATATAGGGAACTTGTGTTGCCCAGTAAGAATTAACTGCATTTAAGGAATATAAAGGTGCAGCCAGGAGTTGCAGTGCACACTTGTAATTCCAATGACTCTTGGCAGGCCGAGGCAGGAGGATCACAAGTTCAAGGCCACCCTCAGCAACTGAAAATTTATAAAAAGACTGAGGATGTACCTCACTGGTAAAACTCCTGGCTTCAGCCCCAGTATGTATAGTATGTATGTGTGTGCACATATATATATATAAATTTCCGTGCATTTTAGAGGGAAGATAGCACTACTTATGATTGCTATCAAGTTATTCTTATTAAATACTAAGGACACTGAAAAATAAAAAGGTCCCAAATTCTCATCTAGAAAAAACCTATTCTTTACTTCTAATAAGAAACAGAATAAATTTCTTAAACTGAATTTCAAAGCAACTTAAAAATATTTATTTTAATCAACATGAAAAGTGCAACATGAAATAATGGGCAACTGGAATGAGATGAACTCACCAAGGTCCCAAACATGAAGATATTAATTTCAATTTCCCAACACCTCTCTTGCTTAAAGTTTATTGCCTGGTTATATATTTCTATCATTTAATGAATACATTTGTTTTCAACATTTTTTTCTATCTTTGGTGCCTAAAAGAACTTGAGAACACTATTATCCAAAGGTAACATTATACTATAGCCACTTATGAGGAAGGATGACTTGGTGAGACAATTTTAATTGAAAACCCAATTGGATTCACTGGTCAACTCTTACGCCATTATTGGCATCTCAGGGAAGAAAAAAAAAGACTCAAACATGAGAACATCTTTCTTATGAGAAGACAATAGCTTCCTGAGTGAATTCCAACCTCAGAGAAAGACCAAACTCATTCCCTTCTGAATACACTGCAATTCCTCAAGAAGCAAAGAGCTCTGAGCTGTTAAAAATACTTCACACCAGAAAGGTCCAGAAGTGGAATTGCACAGATCGGTGTTTAAACCCCTAACAGATACACTGTAAATGCAACATGTTCAGTTACAATACATTGGAAAAGGCCTGATCAACAGACTAATGCTACATTTCTTGTGTTCTTTCACCCTTTCCCAAAGAAATTTCCCAAATAAAGCAAAAGGAACCTCTTGTACAAAATATACCTGTTCCAAAAATTTATCTTTAAATGAAAACGCTTCCTAAAAATAAGATAACATCAGTGGGATTCTGTGATGTACTGAATTTAGTAATATTGTTCTGGGTTACTTCCTTTAACAAAAGCTTACTGGTAACTGGAGAAGCTATTTTCCGTTTATACTGAGGCAACAAAAACATTTGTCAAATCAGTTTCACTTTCTGTTACAGTGAGCCTCACTTCCTAATTCTGTTCTTGCTGAGTATCCTACATATTTCATGTAGTAAAGCCTACAAATGGTAGTGACATTTTACAACATGAATGTCTCTTTTTCTATTAGGTCCATAATACATTTTCAGATAACTTTTTAAAAGATCATCTATTGTCCTAAGTGACTATTCACAGTCTACATCTTTTTCTGAATGTTTTCCCCAAAGCAAAACTTAAGTTTTCTCAAAAAAAAAAAAAAAAAAGTGTTTATTATCTATACTAAATCTCAGATAGTAAACAAATTTATTCACAGAGGGGGAAAAAAATGGAATCCTTTTTTACCCTACCCATTCACAGCATCTGCTTTTTCTCTCCACGCTATAGTGATTATCTTGTGCCAGTCAATACTTAATTCAACAAGTTGGTGTGTCAAAATAAAAACAAAGGGTCTTGAGCTTAGAAATTAAAAACAAAGGTGCTAGGTTCAATCCGCAGCCCCAAAACCCAAAACAAAACAAAGGGTCAAACCTCCCTCCCTTGTCTACCTCTCAAAGTTAAAGGAAAAAAATCCTAGGCACTGAAGAGCAAACTAAAACATCTAGACAAAACAAGGAGATTAGCATTTTAGGAGAGTGGAAACTTTTTAATAATTCAGTAAATGAATTTACATCAATACTCATGTGGAAGAATATTTTGAAAAGCAGAAAGCTTTCAAGAACTGTGAGCCAAAATTTCACACAGAAGAAAATTTTTTTTCTCACTTGAAAGCCAATATAATCCTAATTCAATGGATGATTCTGCAAAGAAAGCCTTACCAATCCTTACCCTCCAACCCTGGTAAAACCCTGGGGCAGATTTTACAACTAAAGACTTAGAAGGAAAAAAAAATTTAAACCAAGTGAGTCCCAAACACAAAACTCCAAGTATACGTTATTAAGGATAAAATAATAGTAACTGGAAAATAGAAAAGGCAATTCAATGTTTAAATATATTTGTAAATGTTAAGTATGCGACAATATTTCGACAAGAAATAAAACAAATTACTTTTAGTTAACTATTACCCAGGGCCAATCCTTAAGACCTTTGCAACAGCTCTACACAAATGAAATTTGTGTTCATGCCTATATTCTTTGACAACCTGCACAATCTTTTTGGTTGCTCTAATGAAGAGTAGGTACAACAAAAAGAACTTGCCTTTACCCTGAGATTATTAAATATTCCACCAGAGATTATCTTTGATATTCTCTGGCATCCTGCAACCTCTAAGAGGCCCACAAACAGTTGTTCCATACACCATTTTAAACATCAGAAAAATGGGGACTGGGAATATAATTCCATGGTACAGTGCTTGCCTAGCTTGTGCAGGGCTCTGGGTTCAATCCACAGCAGGGTGCAAAAAAAAAATAAAAATAAAAATCAGAAAAATAATACGAAAATCTGAATTCCTAGTTTTTCTTTTAAAAATAGAATTTAGAAAGATTATGGCAATAGTGAGCCCTCACTCCCACTTACCAACCCACTGGAGTTGAGTAGTGGCTCTCCTTTTTAGAAGTGGCATATGCTTTCTAGCACCTCAGTCCTTACTCTTTCCATCTAATTCTTGACAATCTCATTGCCTGGTCCCCATAGGCAAATGAATTCTTGATCCCCACCCCCAACTCTTACTGGTCCTAACTGTCAAGTATTAGACACTATGAAAAACTTGTTTCTCTTTTTTCTGATTTACTCGGTCTGTTTTTCCTCCTATCTGTACCCACATTGCTGTCTCAGACTCCAAAGACATGAGATTAATGTCTACACACAAATCCACAAAGCCATCTACTGAGAACATTTATATCAAAACCCTAAGAAATTATTTTAACACTATATGGTCTTATCTATCACACTTCTGCAAAGCTGTCTCTGCAATACCACATTTCAACATTTGTTTTTCTTTATATCTCTCCTTCAACTCAAATATAGTCAGAACACAAGAAGCTGTCAGTACATGACACTTTCATGATTTGACCTTTGGCTCCTCTACATTTACAATTTTTGCATACGAATACCATGCTGTGCTACATTCCAAGGGTCTAGAGGAGTCACATGACTTTTGGTTAAAGGAGATTACTGCATGTGGCTTCAGCTTCACACAACTATGCAAACAGGGTTTAAAACCTACTTGTTCTTAAATGAATCCTCTGGACACTGTGCCCTGAAACAATGCTACCATTCTCTTCAGAATGTTTTATTTTTCATTTCTCGCTTATATTGTGGTGGATCTCTCACCTGAAAACTACAGAACAATTCATTTCTTTGCACACAGCTCCTCACTCACCCAGCTCACTAGAATTTACCACCTGAGAATCTAGAATCATGGAATTTGCAAACCCCTCTCCCCAACCCCAGAAGGCCCCACCTCACCTTAGCAGCTCACAGGAAAGTTTACTACAATATTAAAAGTAATAAAATAACCTCTTTTTCTCTCTGACCCCAAAAAGGACTAAAATTGAACAGAAATGAAAATGAAATGGAGAGTAGGAGACGTACCGCAGATTGAAACCTCGGTTGCTCTTCCTGGAATAAGAGAGAAAAAAAATAGAAAATATAGAAGTTATTTTTACACTTCGCATTCAATAATAAGAAAGAAAATGCCGGCGGCGGAGGAAGCGGCGGGTGGGGAGTCAGCCCGACACCCCTCCCTCCTTCTATCCCTTCCCCCCAACCCAACCCCCCAGCGGGATCCAGTAGCAGGATAGGAGGGTCCCGAGGGCAGCCCCTCCTTCCGGGATCCGTCCCGGGCCAGAGGGGTCGAAAGACTGTCTCCTCCCTCGGACCCAGCTCGGGCATCAGAGCACTCCCCACCCCTCACCGTCCTCCACAACCCCAGAATCCGAGGGTCAGGGGAGGAGGGGGTCGCGGACCCAAGGGGCAGATCCTGAATGCCGTCCCCTTCTCCAGGATCCGGACAATGGGATCCCGGGCACACCGCATCCCTGTCCCGGGATCCTGAGCTGAGTGGGGTGGCGTGGGAGGCCGCAAAACCCTTCTCCACGGAAGGAGGCGGGGGCCCCCGAGGCCGCGTGTCTGCTCCCCACCGCCAGTCCCAGGAGGCCGCTCCGGCCAGGAGCCCGGAGGGGAGCGAGCCGGGAGCGCGACGCAGGAGGTCCCAGCCCCGGGGGAAGGGCAAGAAGGCGGCGGCAGACCGGCCCCCTCCCGCAGTCGCCCCGCTGAGAGTCCCGGCCGCTGTCCCCGCCTGACAACCCGCACGGGAAGGAAGAAGCCCCGGGACTCACGTCGCTCTCCACCTCGATGTCATCGTTATCGCTCATTTCCTACGGCCCAGGGAGCGGCCACTGCAGCGGCGGCGGGGAGGGGGAGGGGCGGAGGGAAGGGGGAAGTCACCGACAACAACAAGCCGAGTGCCCCCACACACACACACTCACTCACTCACTCCCTCACTCACACACACACACACACTCACACACACACACACACAACACGGGCGAGAACCACCTCCTCACTGCAGCACCGGATCAACGGCGGCACGCACGCCCGATCTGCCCCCCACCACGTGACCGAGCTCGCCGCGCCGGGGCAGCCGAGACTTGTAGTCCTCGTCCCTCTCACTGGCGGCCCGGTGAGCGCCAGAAAAACTACAAGTCCCATAAGGGACCGCACCCAGTCGCCGCCAGCCCGGCTTGTTGACGGAGCCCAGGGCGCCTGCGTGTCCGGGAGGGGGCGGAGGGAAGTACCGCGGTGCCTGCTGGGAGACGTAGTCCGCAGACAGCGAGTTGTCAGGAGGTTTTCCTCCTGAGGCAGCAGAGAGGCTGCCGGGAAGACAGGACACGTGGAGGCAGCTGGGCTCCCGGAGCCGGCCGCCGACTGAGTTCTGGGCGCTGGGCCCAGGGGACTGGGTGGAGGCTCTTGGGGAGAAGCCGGCTCCCTAAATAACGCTGCCTCTCCTTGGCGCGACTGGTTTTACTTTGACTTTTTGATGCTTGGGTCGCTCCGCTTTGCGCCCTGGGGCGTAACCCGCCTGGGAGAGAACATTACTGCGGCTGACTAGGGGGCGCGGCTCGGGATGCCCACGCGGACCATCGGCATCTGGTTGTGGGGTGTCAATAGGAGGTGTTATGTGGCGTTACAGGACATGGTAGAGGACCGACCTCGCGGTGGGTCTGCTTCCAAAATCTTGTATTCATATGTCCGGGAGTGGCCATCCTAGCTACTCGTTTACTCACGTGAGGCTCATAGATTACCAGGACCTTACGGACATGGAAATAAAAGCCCTGAGTTTGCTGTAGCCCGTGCAGTTTAGGGAGTGCCCCAGTTTAGAGAAACGTAATTAAGGCTTGCAAAAAGGATCAAAACGAGAAACTTGTGCAGCTTCCTATCCAGCTAAAATCATATTTATTTACTATGGCATGAGGTGCAATCTCATCTATCCCACCAGTATTTACTGAGCAACTAACATGGGGCAGCGTGGGAATGACATTACATATAAGACAAGAACTGTCCCTGTTTCCATGAAGTTCACAGCTGTGGAAGCAAAAATCAGACTGCCCTGCCGCCATTTTTGAGTGTGCGTCAAGTACCACAGGAAGGGAAAACAGTAACAAAGATACTTTCCAAAGTCAGATAAACTGCCCAGCATGGTGGCCCATACTTGCAAGCACAGCAACTCTCCTGAGGCGGGAGGATCACAAGGTTCAAGGCTAGCCTGGGCAACTTAGTGAGACTTTGTGTAAATAAATAAATAAATAAATAAATAAATAAATAAATAAATAAATAAGCAGGGGCGCTTGGGATGAAGTTCAGTGTTGGAGAGCCTCTGGGTTCAATCATCAGTAATGGGAGGAAGAAAAAAACAAAACAAAACAAAGATAAACTAACTAACTACTCTTCCATCTGGTCTCCCAAATGAATGAAATTAGTTTTTCCCAGGAATTGCTGTTCCCTGAATGAAAATCATTTTATCCTTCACTTTTGAATTGGAAATTTGGGGCTTCAGCATATAAACTTTTGTAACATATATTCCTATGTCAGTAGATAGTTCTTGCAGAAAAGACAAATGTAAATGTGGTAAACTTTCCATTTTTTCCTTTAAATATGTTTAATTTGTTGCTCAGTGATCCAGCCTTACTGAAGTCTGCAGTCTTTGCAAATGAATTTATCTTTTCTAAATGCTTTTGTCTGCTAGTGTTGGGGAGATAGTCATAAGCAGACCATTGTGTAATAAGAGGTGTTGGGCTATAAAGGAGACAGTGATGACAGCTTTTGGGTAAGTTAGGGCTAACTGATGATTACAACAAACACTGGTTGGGCACCTGCTATGTACAAAGCACAAAACCCTAGTTAAATTCGCCTTGAGGCTTAAGAAATTCCCACACTGCCCAGCATGGTGGCATACACCTATAGTCTCAATTATTCAGGATGCTGAGGCAGGAGGATCTCTCAAATATGAGGGCAGCCTGCCCTCAAACTTTAAATGATTTTTAAACAGGGACTGGGAACATAGTTCAATAGTAGAGCATTTGCCTAGCATATGGGAGACACTGGGTTCAATCACTACTGGGGACTGGGGATGGGGGTGGGGTTCCCATGTCCAGGCCACAATCCAGATCAATTAAATCAGTTGCTCTGGGGGTGAGAAACAAGCAGCATTAGTTTATAAACCACTTCAGGTGATTTCAATATGCACCCAAGACTTAGAAGTACTACTATAGAGGATGCCAAGATAAATAAGATAGTCTTTCACTGAATTGTATACTTTAAAAGAGTAAATTTTATGGTATGTCAATAATCATATTTCAGTCAAGCTTTTATACAAGACAAATAATCTTTGCTCATGCAGAATCTAAAGCCTGACAATTGAGTAAATTATGAACATAATGCAGTGAAGACAGACAATGTCAAATAGTTTATACAGGCAACAAATGCTTTAAGAGCACGTCACAGGCAGGGATAGAGTGGCAGGTCTGAGGTGGGGAGAGGAAGTCTTCAGGAACATCTTAGGCTGTCAGCTCTACCAGGGCAAGTGCTGTGTCTGCAAAGACCAGACCAGATTTTACTCACTATGAGCCTCCCATTGTTGGAAGGAAGTCTGGTAGGCCGGAGTGAGGAGGAAAGGCTTCCTGGGAGGAGAGACTGGAGATGTTAACATTCTTTCTAGTAATTGATAGAATATGAATGTCACCAGGAGCTCCTGAAGAGGGGGACCTTGGCTCAGGACAAGTGGAGTCCTTGGTGTACATGAGGGGCAAGAATTTCAACATGTGCCAGGTAGAGACAGATTTATTTAGGAAAATATTTACACATTCAAGAGAGAATGTGGGCCGTCTCAAGGGAAAGACTCTTTATGGTAGAGTAAGAATTCATATTCATGGGAGAGTGCTGGCCATCTTGAGAGTAAAAAGCTCTGGCAGGGGCTGGGTTTGTAGCTCAGTGGTAGAGCGCTTGCCCCTCATGCATGAGGCACTGAGTTCGATCCTCAGCACCACATAAAAATAAATAAGGATATTGTGTCCAACTACAACTAAAAAATAATATTAAAAAAAAGAAGCAGCAGCTCTGGAGGTAAAACAAGAAATAAACATTCAAGGTAGAATGTTAGCCATCTCCAAAAGGAGAGATAGCAACTCTTGGGTGCAGGGTGTTAATATTTATAGAGGGATAATAGTTAGGAGCTGGACGAGAGGTGGAGCCAGGGCCGTTATCACTATTGAGCCAATCCTGCAGTGCTCTCCTGTTACTTTTTGCAGAGAAGGGCACAGGCCAAAGATGAGGGCTAAGGACAAGGCTTAGTTGCTCACAAATGCTTGTTATGCATATCAAAGTTTCATGGGTGTTTCTTGCATTCCAGTGGGCTCTTGGGTACTTCTCTTTGGAGATTCAGTCTCTTTTTCAGCTCTCCCAATCCCTATCTTATGAAAACCTGTCAGCCTGGTTAATAAGTCTGACTGAACAGAAAAAAAACCACTGCCTACAACAATTACGTTATTTTCAAACACTCAAGGAACATTTCTAAGAATCGACCATGTTCTGAGCCACAAAGCAAATCCCAACAAGTTTCAAAGGACTGTGATCTTAGTATGTGCTTGCATCTAATGCAGGTGATGTAGAATAATAACAAAACAAAAAAAAATGACTAGGTGTGTGCCACTCCACCCATATTGAAAGCCCAAACTCTTGAGCGAGCTTTCTACTTCTTTGATTGCCCCTTCTCTGTGCCTCTTCTGGTTCCCATTGACTTGTTACTACTGTTTAAGTTCCTGGGGTCTGTGATTGGCTCTTCGAACTCTAACCCTTGGCCTGGTAGGATCCTCTACCTCCTGAGGCTTTGCCCACCATCTCTCTAATGGTGATCCAAGACTGAACGTCTCTAACTCTATATTGTTTCATGCAACTTATTTCTGGACACACTTACTTGGATTATTCCACTGTCAACTCAAAGCTCAAGGCTTATGTATGTATAAGGAAAAGTAGATTTTTTTTCTTTTTTTTGGTACTAGGGATTGAACTAAGGGGTACTCGACCACTGAGCCACATCCCCAGCCCTATTTTGTGTTTTATATATTAACCAGGTCTCACTGAGTTGCTTAGCACCTCGCCATTGCTGAGGCTGGCTTTGAACTCGCGATTCTCCTGTCTCAGCCTCCCTAAGTGCTGGGATTACAGGCTTGAGCCACTGCGCCCGGCTAGATTTTTTTTCTTTTTTGGTACTGGGGATTGAGCCCAGGGGGCCTTTACAACTGAGCTATATCCCCAGCCCTTTTTATTTATTATTTTGAGACAGAATCTCATTAAGTTGGTTAGGGCCTTACTAAATTGCTGAGGCTGGCCTCAAACTTGTGATCCTCCTGCCTCAGCCTCCCAAGTCGCTGGGATTACAGGCCAGTGTCACTGTGCCCAGCAGTAAAAGCAGGTTTTGACACAGCAGTGGAATGTGAGGCATTCATGTAAAATTGAGCTTATCTGTATGAGTGTATGTGTGTGGAGAAATATGTAGAAAGGTATTCAGCAAAGAATGTTCACAGCATTTCTTTGGGAAGTGGACTTTCTAGTGACTTTTCTATTTAAGTGTACAACATCATTCTTGCCAAAAAAGAGCTATTAAAAGACAACCATTATCTCAATAAGTCTGTTATCTTCCCTAAGCAACAAACTTCTTAAGCCATAATCCTTAGGGAGACAGGCGCATCCTCTTCCTTTGTCAGCTGCACCAGCTATCTCACTTGGGGGAGGTAGTACAACCACCAGGGTCCCCATAGGAACCAGCTGACACATGCAAAGTAGATAACTGGAAGAGTTTTTCATAAAGAGGTTGGGGACTAAGGATGTTGCTCAGGGGTAGAGCACTTGCCTAGCATACATAAGGCCTGGGTTCAATCCCAAACCCTTCAAAATAATTTGTTAGCTAAAATTAATTTTCAAAATGAAGAGATTGTTTACCAGAATATGGGCAAGGTATAAAAAAACTACGAAGGATTGCCTAATTCTGTTGGGACTCTGTTCCTACCCCTAACCCCATAGGGGAGAGGACATGGAGTGGTAACCAGAACCAGATGGGAGGGTCAGTGCAGAGAGAGACCTAGGACAAGAGCTTAGGCTAGGGATCCAAAGACAGATCTCTAAGCACAGCGAGGGATCGGTTTCTCCACTTCTCATGTTTTTCAGAGAAAGCAGGGGATGTCCAGTCCTCTCTGCAGGGAAGGAAAAATATGGGGGGATAAATCTGGCATCTCGGCCCGCTCCTTTATTTCCCCTTGGAGTAGAGAGACAGGGAAACTCTCCCCTACCCTCTGAGGATTAGATAACTATGTCTACAAAATACATTGACAGTAGCCAGGCTAAGAGGAGAAAAGGTACACAGAGCATCACCCAGGGGTATCACAAGAAAGAAAAGTAAGCACCCCAGTGCCCAGTGAGATCGAGAAGCTTATGTACTTTATTCACAGGGAAGAGGGGGGCATGGACAATTAAGGGGAGAGTAAATAATTCCTGGGAAAGAGGAATGGGCCCTCAGAAGAACAGGTGACGGCCTGTGACAGAGTCTGTCTGGGTGTGGTGTCAACCCAGACAGTCCTTTCTCCTATGATAGGAGTTTAATCCTTTTTGGTTGATGCAATTGGGGGAAGGGGTTGATGGCAAGTGAGCTCCTTTTAGAGGATCTGTCTTTGGGCAGATCTGGGGTGTTCAGAGAAGCCCCTCCCTGCATTGGCCGTTCCCCAGGTGCCCTCAGTTTGAAATCACCAGCGCACCAAGGTGGCATACTTTGGGGCTGGATTTCTGAATTCCCTGGTCAGCTTGATGAATTTGGAGGAGAAATCCAGTCCTATCTCCCTGAGTGCAGAGGATGACTTTTTCTGTTCTCCTCTGTCTGTCCCTAGGGAGGAGCCTGTGGTTACCAGCTTTGCTATGATTGGGGGGTTAGGGTAACAAGCCACATTCTCCAATGTAGTCTTATCGATAATGAAGCTACTGTTTTGGTCTCCATCTGTTTGACTCGTGTCTCTGTGCTCTACCACTGAGCTACATCCCCAGCCCCTCTCTCTGAATTGATTCCAAATTCAGTGTAGGAGATATGAATGTTATTTATCAGCTTTCTTAAACCCCAGTGTTCCTCCCTTCCCCCTTCCCACCCATCTCTCTCATGGATTCCACCAGCAGGTCTGGTTATGTTTCAGGCCTTCCATGCCCTTAGCTCCTATTGCAGGTCCTGCCTCCTTCAGGCCAGCATCATCTCTCACCTGGGAAATGGCCTCCTAATGAGTCCCCCTGCCTCTAAACCTACCCTTCTGCTCTTCTCCATTCTGTAGCCAGAGTGATCTTTCAAGAATGAAAAATTTTCACTTTGTTTTTTGGCATTGGGGATTGAGCCCAGGGGGACTTTACCACTGAGCTACATCCCTGTCCCTTTATTTTTAAATTTTGAGACAGGGTCTCCCTAAGTTGCTTAGGGCCTCGCTAAGTTGCTGAGGCTGGCTTCTAACTTGCTATCCTTCTGCTTCAGCCTCTCCAGCCACTGTGCCAGCTATCTTCACTTTCTTGATTGAACATTTCAATCCTGATTCTCTCAGGATAGACCTCGCCTCCATAGTTTGGCACATGCGGCTCTCGGTGATCTGGCTCCTCTGCCAGCCTCTTTAGCTCCTGCTTACTCATTCTCTACATACCAGCTATGCAGAATTTCTTGCCTTTCTCCCGAAGGACCATGTTTTCTTTTGCTTCTAGAGATTCCCACACAAGGCTCTCTCTTCCTGAGTGCTATCTCTCCCAAACTATTCCCACTCATCTCTAGTTTCTACTCATCCTTTGGAGTGCACCTTTCACCTTCTCTAGGAAGTCCTCCTGGATTATCCAAGAAGTGTCCATTGATTGTTCTCATAGCACTTGGTACTTTCCTTCTCTGTGCACCTGTTCTGTTTTCTGACTTCTGTTTGCAAGTCTCTCTCCCCTACTAGATTGATTGTAAGCTCTTCGAGGACAGGCCTCTTTGCGTCTTGTGTGGTTTTAATCAAGTACACAAGGCTTGGCACTGAGTGGATTTCCTCCATATCACTGTCTAATTTGCTGACTCCTTCACTTGACTGTTTGCTGAAGGCCCTTGGGGTTTTATTCTCTCCCTAGTTGTTCATGTTCATGGTCATCTATAGGTCAAAAACCTTCTAGCTCAGATCCTCCTTGAAGACTTTCATTGATCCATTATATTTAATGTCTCCTCTTTGAGGCTGATCTGAGCAAATTAGCAAGACTCTGTTTCAAAATAAAAATTTAAAAGACCTGGGGATGTGGCTCAGTGGGAGAGCACTTGCCTAGCATGCATGAGGCCCTAGATTCAATCTTCAGCATAAACAAACAAACAAATAAATAAATAAAAGAAGAAAGAGGAGAAGGAGGAGGAGACGACTCTCGACTCTCCCGCCTCCCCATCCCCTTGTCTTCCTCTAGTATTCCCTCTCCCCTCAGATGGTGCCACCATTCACCCAATTGCCAAAGCCAGAAACCTGGGTGTTAAAGTCTTCTTCTCCCTCTCAGCTGGGACCTCCTCTTTCTCATCATCAGCAAGTCCTGCTCCACCTCCAGAACAGAGGTCACTCCAATGATGAACTCTCTCCCTTCTCTATCATCTCACCTTAGTCAAGAGTCTGAAACATGGATGGTGTTTAACGAAAAGGTTTTGAACTAATGAAAAGATAATTTTCCACTTACAGACTTGTTTGCATTCTAAACTATTCTCCACTCAAACACCCAGAGCGATTGTTTATAAAGGTAAATTAGATTATGTCCTCTCTGCTTAGCCTTCAGTGACCTCAATTCCCACCTCCTTACCAAACTGGTGAGGCTCTTGGGTGATCTGGCCCCTGCCCATCTCTCTGAACTCAGCTCTCACCTAGACTGCTCTCCTCACAACTCCCAGGCTGCCCTAGTCCCCATCTCCTCGTCCCAGTCAGGGTCTTTGTGCCTGCAGTTCCCCTGGCTGGATGCTTGTCCCCTGACTTTGGGAGTGGCCTGCTCACTCTTAACTCCACTGAGAGCCCTTTGGATGTCATTATCTAGTGGGCAGTATTGTCACCATCCATCTGCATTCAGTGTTTGTTTTTTATTGGCTATGGCCTCCCTAGACCAGGAGCTTTATGACGTCAGGGACCTTGTTTATTTTATTGCTAGTCATATCCCTGAGACTTGGGCATATGCTGGCACAGTGTGCTATGGTCTGAATGTTTGTGTCCCTTGAGAATACATGTGGGCCTTTGGGAGGTGATTAGGCTCTGCTCTCATGAAGGGATTAGTGTCTTTATGAAGCAGGGCCCAGGATGCTCTGTGGCCCCTTCTGCCATGTGAGGATGCAACAGTAGCAGCATCTGTGTGGACTGGGCCCTCACCAGACTCTTGATCATGGACTTGCTCAGAGCTCTGAGAAATAAACGTCTCTTGTTATAAGTCACCCAATTTATGATATCTTTGTTCTAGTAGGCTGAACGTACTAAGACAGGAAATACTATGGGACTGAACCTTGCAACTGTTTATTTCAATTCTATCCTATTTTATAGACTACATGGATAAATGTTACTTCACTCCTTGAAGTTCCTGGGAATAAATCATGGAGATTGTTCAACCTTTGTCAGAGGACTGAGAAGTTTTCCTACCTGACTTAACATCTGGATGTTGAGAGAAAATGAAGAAGCTATTTGTTTAGGTTCTATTCCATACAGAGTGCTTGGCTGGGCAGTCCCTGCTTATAATGCCCAGCTTTGATTTTTTTTTTTTTTTTCTGGTACCAGGGATTGAACTCAGGGGTACTCGACCACTGAGCCACATCCCCAGCCCTATTTTGTGTTTTATGTAGAGACAGGGTCTCACTGAGTTGCTTAGCGCCTCACCGCTGCGGAGGCTGGCTTTGAACTCATGATTTTCCTGTCTCAGCCTCCCGAAGTGCTGGGATTACAGGTGTGTGCCACCATGCCCAGCTGAATTATTTTCAAAAAGTGTTCCAACAATCCTGAGGACCTAGGGGTCATGGCGAAGAGGAGGAGGTTAATGTCAAGGGCCAATCTGTTTAGCCTATACCTTACTTGAAGTCCTTGAATTAATTTAACTCCTTTGTCAGAAAACCAAAGGCACTTGTTCATAGCTTTGGTAAGCAAGAACCAGTAGAGGATGTTTTGTTTCTTAACACCAGGGTCAGTTTCCTGATACGCATGCGAAGTTTGTGGTTTGAAGTTGTTCCATTGATCTGTTTGGCTACTGTTAGTGGTATACAACACAAGCTATGCAGTATAGAAGACATTTACTATAATGGAATAATATTGCACATATTATTAGTAATGATGGTTGATTGAGATCGTCATCACTACTTTTGGTGCATGTATGAAGACACAAATGGTGTGACTATCTGGTTTGCAACCAGAGAAATGGAAAAATTGAGCTCTGTATATGTACTATGACTTGAAACGCATTTAAATAAAATAATTAAATTTTAAAAATTGCACATATTATAATATGTACCATCGTATAAAGAACAAACATACAAACAACACGAACAAAAAAGACAGATCTTTAACAGAATATTTAAGATTGAATGGACAGTAACTTTTATTTAAAATAATAAATTAGTCAGGGTGTCTATTTTGACACTTTCCAAAAGGCAAAATGTATTCCAGGAAATGATTTAAAAGTCATTGCTAAGAATTGTGATAAACTGCTCAGCTTCTTGCTTACTGTAGCAAGAATATTTTTGTCTACAAACGTCTAGTCCCTTTTCTTTTGTTTCTTTCTCTCGGTGCTAGGGATTGAACTCAGGGCCACACACTCTAACACCAACCTACACCCTCAATTCTTCTTATTTTGGAGGAACATGCCCTGGGCCACTTGCTTTCTCCAAAGAAATATTCTGTCTCCAATCTGTGACAAAGAAAAGAAATCCTGAAAAGAAGAAAGCCCTCTGAAGTTTTGTGGAATTCAAATATCTATCACCAAATCTTTAGTTAACAAACTATTTTATCAATTTCTTGGTGTTAGCCGGGCATGGTGGTGCAAGCCTGTAATCCCAGCACTTAGGGAGGCTGAGACAGGAGAATCGCAAGTTCAAAACCAGCCTCAGCAACAGCGAGGCACTAAGCAACTCAGTGAGACCCTGTCTCTACATAAAACACAAAATAGGGCTGGGGATGTGGCTCAGTGGTCGAGTGCCCCTGAGTTCAATCCCTGGTACCAAAAAAAAAAAATTCTTGGTGTTATTTAAACCGATGACTTAAGACAATTCATGGGAAGGAAAAGATGGGAGAGAAAAGTGACTGCAGGGACTAACGTCTTGGAGCACCCACCCAGCAGGATGGAAACACAGTCCTGTGTACATACATAGTGACATTCCTGTCAATGACAAGCCACATCTACAATAGTGGTCCCAGAAGAGCATAATGGAACGGAAAAATTCCTATCACCTAGCGACACCACAGCTGTCACAACGTAGTAGCACAATTACTCACATGTTTGTGGTGATGCTAGTGTAAATAAACTTATTGGGCCATCAGTCATATAAAAGTACAATACACACGTTTATGTACAGCATATCACATTCGACTATACTGTACTTTTTATTATTATTTTAGAGGGTACTCCTACTTATATAAAACAAATGACTGTAAAACAGCATGATGCGTCACATCTCGAGTTTGCCATGTCTCTGAGTTGCATCAAGAGGCCACGCAGGGGGATTGTGTCCATCTAGATTTGTGTAAGTGCGCTCCGTGATGTTCACACCAAGGCAAAATTGACTGAGGGTGTGTTTCTCAGCATGTGCTTTTGTCCATAAGTGACACGTGGATGTAGCTCCAGGTAAGGGGCCAGAGGTCCTGAATCTACTGGAGTTTCACTTCCCTCCACAAAATTACCCTCCCACGCTACAAAGGAGAGAAAGTGCTTGTGCTAGATAATGGAGATACGGGAATGAAATGTGATCATATATGCAGCAGTATCTTGGTCTGGTTTCCTTTTGTTGGTTGGTTTGTTACTAGGATCTGAAGCCAGTCGTGCTTCACAACTAAGATACATCCCCAGCACCCCCCTGAGACTGAACCCAGGGGCATTCAACCACTGAGCCACAACCCCGCCCCTTTATATATTTTGTTTAGTGACAGGGTCTTACTAAGTTGCTTAGGGCCTTGCTAAGTTGCAGAGGCTGGCTTTGAACTCACAATCCTCCCGCTTCACTCCCCAGCCGCTGGGATTACAGGTGTGTGCAGGGCTCCCCTGGCCTTGAATTTGCGATCCTCCTGCCTTAGCCTCATGAGTTGCTGGGATTACAAGCATGCACTACTGCTCCTGGACTAGGTTTTCTTCGTTCTTTTTTTTGCGGTGCTGGGGATCCAACCCCAGGGCCTTATGCTTGCTGGGCAAGCACTTTACCACTGAGCTACATCCCCAGTCCCCTTTGTTTTCTTTTAATTGAGGTATAATTTATATCCAGTAATAATATTGAAAAATGTAGTCATGCAACCAAGCACCACATTCAAAATACAGAACAATTCTATCATCTGCTAAAATTCTCCTGTGCCCCTTGCTAATCAACCCCTCCTGCCACCCTAGCCCCTGAAAACCATCACTGTTCTAGCATAATCACTTTACCTATTTCAGAATGATTAAATTTATTTTCTTCTGTAGCTCTATGCTGGGAATTGAACCCAGGGCCTAGTATGCTAGACATGTGCTCTACCACTAACCTGTATCACCTGCCAAAATAGTTCTTAATAGCACTAATAATAGCCACGGTACTGGGTGTGTGCTGGGCCCAAGGTGTTATGCTAGGCTCTGCATTGTGCCACAGAAACCTCCCAACAGCCCAGGGAACAGGAAGAAACTGAAGTTAGGAAGGGCAAGTAACTTGCCCAACATCACTTAGCCAGTAGGTGACAGAAGCAAGAGATGAGCCCAAGTCTTTCTGATGCCAAAATATGTGCTCTTCACCACAGCACTGCTGCTGGTTAGATTAGGGACATAATGAAGGACTTTAGAATGTGAAGGACCCTTAGAAATGACTTAGTCACATGACCCCAAACCACTCCTATTGATTAACCACAGCATAGCTGCTGTTTGCTCCAAGTTACATAAGTGCCTTGCCCACTTTGTAGAACAGCGAGTGGGAGAACCCTGGCTTGTAAATTCCTCATGTGGACTGAGACCCTTATGTGGTTAGCACAGTCTGAAGTTGCCATGCACTTGGCCCTGAAAGGAATTCAAGGGCTAAGGAAGGGCACCATCTGTGAAGTAGGCACTTGGGTGTTTTGAGCACTCAGGTGCTCTTTCTAGGGGTGAGTTGGGCAAGTGCCATCAAAGCTGTCATATAACTTTCCAAAGTCCAGCTGTCACTTCCAACTGCCAGTGCTGAACCTCGTGCTTCTGGCATTCCAGTCTGGGTGTGGCAGGGATGGCAGTGCCTGGTACAGACTGTCTGCTGGCTGAAGACAACATGGCCATCTGACCCTCTTCCCTCCCGTTATTGCCAGCAGCTTATGTTACCTCGAACAAGTCTCTCAAGGATCAGAACTGTTTAAGTGCATTGATTAAAAGAAGTAAGTAAATAGGAATTATAATGTGTGACAATGACTCTGTATTTTTAGAAATACGTTCTTCTAGGCTACAATTCGCTCCCCTGCCAACCACTTTGGTGAAATTATGGGCCAAATGCTGCAACAATTCAAGAGAATGAGAGGAAATTTGCCTTGAAATAGGAGGAGAAACTGACCTGGCTGGTTTGGTAACAGGTCCAAAGAACACAGTGTCCCTTGGATGCTGATAGCTGCTGGAATGTCTGTTCTTGTAGGTCAGGCCGACCCTCTGGCCAGTTGACTCATGGCAAGTGGAAATGGTCACCACATTTAGGGAAAGCCCACTCCATCCTTACAGTGAGATGTGCTGAGGTGGAAGACGAGGGAGATTTCTACCTACTGGTGAAGGAAGGAATGATGTTCATCATGAAAATGACACAAATGAAGCAGGCTATAAAACAACACCTACCATAGGATCACACTTACAAATTTTCACAAATATAAATGAGTACATAGAAGAACATCTGGAAGAGCTGGGCATAGTGGGCACCCCTGGAATCCTGGTGACTCTGGAGGCTGAGTCAGGAGAATTCCAAGTTTGAAGCCAGCCTCAGCAGCTTAACAAGACCCTGTTTCAAAAAAAAAAAAAAAAAAGACTAGAGATGTAGTTCTGTGGTAGAGTACCCTTGGGTTCAATTCCTAGTAATAATTTTATACAGAAAAGTTGCAAAAATCACCCAGGGAGTTCCTATATATCTTTCACCCAGATTCCCCTAGTGTTAACATTCTATATAATCATAGTGCAGTGACTGAAACTAGGAAATTAACGTTGAAATATTTTTAATAACTAACCTAGAGACTTTACTTAAATTTCATAATTTTCCCAATAATGTCCTTTTTTTCTGGCCCAGGATTCCACATTGCATTTAGTTGTTATGTCTCCTTGTTTTCTTTCTAAGAGAGTTCCTCAGATGTTCTTTACCATTATATTTGCATTAATTTTTAAATTAAAAGATAATAGGGAAAGTTTTTCTTCTTCCCCTTGTTCTCTTCTTTCTGAATAATTTAGTCTAAAGCCATTAGCTTGGGCCAACAAGTATCAATCAGTGGGAGTACAAGTTCCAGTGGTTTGTCACAGGGTACTGCAGCCCAAGAGGGGTGAGGGAGCATCTGGGAATATGAGTGGCGGTGGCCCAACAGGGTTTTCAGGGTCTGTGTAGGGTGAGGAGGGAATCTACACCAAGGAAGGGAGTGAGTGAGGAGGGTGTCTGTGCAGAGCTGTGATGGTGGGAACAAACTGAAAGAGAGATTGGTTACACACAGGGCTCATTGAGTAAATAAATAAATTAAGGAAGTGCATTGATTAAAATAAATGAGTAAAATAGGAATTATAATGTATGAAGACAGGTATCTGCCTATCAAAGAGAGAAATTACATATGAAGAGGAAGATAGCTAGAATTAATTGTAGTGCTGGATTACAATTAAAGATAACTGCATAAACTTATGGCTTTTGTATATAAAAATAGATATAGAAATAAATATAGATTTTCTTTTTTTTTTAAATTTTTTTAGTTGTTGATTGACCTTTATTTATTCATTTGTTTATATGTGGTGCTGAGGCTCGAACCCAGTGCCTCCCACATGCGAGGCAAGTGCTCTACCACTGAGCCACAACCTCAGCCCCTAAATATAGATTTTCTAGCTCTATCTTCCATAAGGCAGGGAGGAATAGTAATGAGCACAACTTATACCCAGGCTTTGGCTTCTAAATACCATTCTTCCCTGAAAGAAACCAAGGCTTTTTGGAGAAATGGCTGATTTTTAGACTTGGCCAACAAAGTACAGGATAAAACTGAAATAAATGTATTTTTGTGTTTGAAGAATGATAGAAGCACGTCAAAAGAACATAGCCATCAGCATGAAGGGATCCCTGCTTGCCAAATCTGGGAGAATTTGAACATCAAGGTTAACATAACAGTTAGAAATTATGATCCACTTAATAAAATGGGAATAGAGTGTATACCGAAATAAAAGAACAATAAATGGGGTGGAGAAAAACTTTTTCTGACCATGGAATGTCAAATAATTAATGTAGAATGATAATGGACTCAGAAAATCACTTTTGCAACAATAGTGATTCATCCAAGAATCATCAAGGGATGCTAAAAGCAGTGGGTGAAAGTTGAATGAGGAACAGACATTTATGTAACTTCAAAGTACTTTGCAACAAATATTTGATAATCACAAAGGGAAAAAAGAAGTACCAATACAGTAGAGAAACCTGGAAGGCAGCATTTAATCAAGTAACCAAGATTAACATCATAAGCAATGGGACAAATCAACACCTAAGGGCTGGGGTTGTAGCTTAGTGGTAGAGCACTTTCATACCATGTCGGAGCCGGGCGCGGTGGCTCAAGCCTGTAATCCCAGCACTTAGAGAGGCTGAGACAGGAGAATCGCAAGTTCAAAGCCAGCTTCAGCAATGGCGAGGTGCTAAGCAACTCAGTGAGACCCTGTCTCTACATAAAACACAAAATAGGGCTGAGGATGTGGCTCAGTGGTCGAGTGCCCCTGAGTTCAATCCCCAGTACCAAAAAAAACAAAAACAAAAACATACCATGTCGGAGGTCCCAGGTTTGATCCTCAGTACCCTCCCACCCCAAAGAAAAAATAATTGAAGACCTCTCAATATAAAACACACAGCATTATTACTTTTGTAATATTTCTGACACCTATATCTATTCAGGAGGAAACATTGAACAGAAAATGAGGAACTTCCTAGAAAACAACTTGTCTGTAATCTTCAAAAACTGAAAATTCAGGAAGAACTGAAGAACTTTCCAGATTAAAGCAAATTGAACAGCCATGACAATTAAGTGGTATACATGATCCTGGATTGAATCTTTTTGCCAAAAAGGATGTTATTGGGACAATTAGTGAAACCTGAGTGGAGAGTCAGGATTAGACAACAGTAATGTATCTATGTTGGTTTCTTTTTTTAAATTATATTATTGTAAGAAGAAAGTACTCATGGAAAAGAAACAATTATTTATGTACCCAATTCTTGCTACTTCTCTGACATTTTTCAACTAAATTGGTATTACCACCATCTACTCAGAAACTAAAGCTTGAAACAAGTCATCCTTGAGTCTTCTTACAACCTAAAAACCCATTTGGAATAGTCTCAATATCTATTAGTAGACCAATGATATTAGGAAATATCTGTGCCTTAGAATATTATATTGGCATTCAGAGGAATGGAGTAGGCCTGCATAGCAACATAAAAAAAAAGTTATAAAATAGAATATGAAGATCTCATTTTTTTTTTCTTCTTTGGTGCTGGGGATTGAACCCAGGGCCATGTGCATGTGAGGCAAGCACTCTACCAACTGAGCTATATCCCCTGCCACTGAAGATCTCATTTTTGTCAATTTTTGTACATGTATAGACCAAGGCGTGGAGAAAGATATATTCAAATTGTTATCTCTTCTCTCTTTGGGGTGAGATTATGGCTTTTCTTCAATTCTGTCCTGTTTGGATTTTTTTTTTTACAGCCACACTTTTTTAAAAATAACAAAGGCAATATTACTTTTGAAGAAACTTTTTAATAACACATGATGTGGCAGAGGCTTCTTAAGGAGGCAGAAGCTATTTACTTTCAAAAAACTTCAAATTTAATAAGACTATCTTTGTTCATTTTCTTTTTTTATAACTTTCATAATAAAGTTTAATAATGGGTTTATTAACTGAATTTCATTAGTTTTAAAATTTTTTTTGTTTGTGTATATATACATATGGAAATATAACATGTACAATAAATAAAATACTTGGAATTCTTTTGTCTCCTAGTAACTTCCTCAATACTCAACTATGTGTATTCTTATTAATTTAAAAGTTATTCTTATTAATTTAAAATCCTAGTCAGGCTTTTGCCAAATTATGTACAATGGCTTTGTTATTAAAGGAAAACAGGTTTGTTTTGAAGAAGATGAAAATTTCAAGCCGGGTGGGGTGGCTCACGCTTGTAATCCCAGCACTTAGGGAGGCTGAGACAGGAGAATCGCGAGTTCAAAGCCAGCCTCAGCAA
>PVHX01000068.1:0-297524 GCA_004024805.1 Geosciurus inauris
TTTATTGCTGAATAATATTCCATTGTGTATATGTACCACAGTTTCTTTATCCATTCATCTATTGAAGGACATCTGGGTTGCTTCCACAGTTTTGCAATTGTGAATTGTGCTGCTATAAACATTGAAGTGGCTGCTTTACCGTAGTGTGCTGTTTTTAAGTCTTTAGGGTATAGGCCAAGGAGTGGGATAGCTGGGTCAATAAGTAGTATCTAATTTCTGGAACCAATTCATCACATTATATTTTTTAATTAAAGCAAAACTAAATTTTTAATTTTATAATTAAAGCAAAACTAAAACAAATAAAAATCAAGATAAAAAGGGGGAAATGGTATGATTAAAGGGTATCTGAAGCAGTGACGAAACCCTAAACTAAGGAGACATACTGCAGTTGAGCAACAAAATTAACTTCCAGAATAAAGCAAAAATAAGATTGCTTTTATATGGAGAAAAATGTTCTTCATTTTCCCTGAGTATTATTAATGAAGACAGGTAATTCTTTTCAGGATTTACTATCATAATATATTTGGTATTTGTCCTTACTTGGGCAGTACTTATTGCTTAAACTAAATTGTACATGGCCTTCAATATCTGCTTTGTGTGGATTAAAAAAATACATTATTAACTTCTTGATATTTGCTTGCCAATATAAAATACCATTTAAAAAGTCATTTAAAATGTTACTAAATTATTAAAATGTTTTCTGATCTCAATATCCTTAAGATATTGTCTGTCAGTAATAATCAAATTATTTAAAAATTCAATTAGCAATCAGTATAATACAGACATTATACAGGATTACATGGCCACATAGAATACACACTGAGGTAACATAAATGAGATCTCAAACACATAACAGTCTAAGTAGCATGTGTTGTTTATCAACTTAACACAATTGTTTATATAAGAAAAAACATTGGTATTACTCTTCAGTAGTAATAATGAAGAGTTTAATTTATTTAGTTTAATTTATTAATGCATTCAAAAAAAGAATGCATTAATAAGGGTAGGGAAACCATGATAGTATTAATAAAAGTCACAAGTACCTTTCCTGAGAAATCTTAAAATCAGATGAACATAAAAGGTCAGTTCTTCTAGGTTTACTTTCTAATAGCAAATGCACTTTGAAAACAAATAACCGAAATTGTTTATTCTGCTTAAATTGTGTTTGTTATTCAACAGCAGAGAGCTTTAATTTATTTTCCAGTCCAGGAAAAAGAATCACACCCTAATTGTCAATTGTTAAAATTAATGCAGTTTACACAACACTGAAAAACAAATCCAGGCTCTTACTTGTATTAAGGTTGGCATATATTTTACAAATACTTTGTGGCCAACTAAACTGTTTATAAAGTAGTGGAAAGCTTAAAGAGCACAATAGTATTGGTTTCAAATTCTAAACAAAAATTTATATCAAATCCAGCAATTTCATAAAATGGGCATATGTTTCCCAGGAACATATTTTTAAGGTAATTAGACTTCGGTTAATATTTAAGATAATTAGTTGCTAATTAGCAGTTACTTCACTTAGTGAAGAGAAATTGATTTTCCAAAGAATTAGGGGGTGAGATTTAAACATTTGAATTTTGATGAGAATTTTAAAAAGTTACTTGAAGACACACTCTTATTTTTTCTTTTCAATATGAAAATATTTGAAGTATCTATTATTATAAAATTTCAAAGTCCCTCACCTATTTTTCACAACTAGCTTGATAGAACAAACAGATTTCATTCATATTATTTTAAATATATTTTTAAGAAGAATGCCATTTTCCTCTCAGTGGGCACAGTGATTTTTTTCTATTTCTGCTCAGGTATTTTGTTCACCAATATATATAAAAACATTTGCATCCTCATGTACTTCCCCACATGTTCCTGTCCATACAGTGTCCATCCAACAGAAACAATTCCATACTTGTTTCTGTTTTCAGAACAGCCAAAGTTCTCACTGTGCTCTCTCAGTATCTGCCCTGTATTAGATAGAGAAATCACAAGTCTAGGTAGGATAGTTATTTAGAGTTAATCTTTCCACTTGACAGATGTTCCAAATTGAAACTGCAAACTGGAGCACAAAGCAAAATATTCTGAGACTTCTTCCTACTCCAATTATTTGAATCTTGTGTGTGTATGACTAGAGTTTTGAATTTGTTCTATAGCAATATTACTTTTGCATTGGTTGCTGTTTTGGTATACTTAAAAATTATTAAGTTATCAATGTGGTGATGTACACCTATAATACCCACTATTTGGGAGGCTAAGGCAAGATTGAGGCCAGTCCTAGCAAGTTGGTGAGACCTCATCTCAAAATAAAAATTAAAAAGGCTTGGGGATTAATCCAGTGGTACAGTACCCTGGGTTCAATCCTCAGTCCTATTTCTGGGCTCTCTATTCTGTTGCACTTATCTATTTTTCTACCCTTTTGTCAATAAAACACTGACTCTATTACTATAGCTTTACAGTAAATCTTGAGATTGGGTAGTGTCAGTTCTCCAACTTTGTTCTTCTCCTTCGATAGTATACTACCTATTCTGGGTTTTTTGATTCTCCATTTACATTTTAGAATTAGTTTTTTGACATTAACAAAATAAATTGATGGGATTTTGATTGGTATTGCATTAAATCTATAGGAAAATTTGAGTAAAACTGAAATTTTGACAATATTATGTCATCCTGTCCATGAACTTGGAATATCTCTTCATTTATTTAGTTATTCTTCAGTCTCATTCATCAGAGTTTTAAATTTTTCTTATATGGAGCTCAAATTTTCTTATACCTAAGTATTTTATTTGGAGGGGTACTATGTAAGCAGTATTGTGCTTTAGATTTCAAATTCAACATTTCTTGCTGATATATAGGAAAGTGATTGCCTTTTATAAATTAAATTTGAATCCTATAACCTTTCTAAAATCATTTACTAGTTCCAGAAGTTTGTTGCAAAACATTTCAAGTTTTCCATACATATAATCATGTCATCTGTAAACAAAATTCGTTTCATTTCTTCCTTCCAAATCTGTATGCTTTTATTTACTTTTCTTGTATTAACACATTATCTTGTACTTTCAGCACAATGCTGAAAAGGAGTCATGAGAAGGCACATCCTTCTCTTGTTCCTGACCTTAGAAAAGCTTCTCATTTCTCACTGATAAGTGTGGTATTAGCTTTATATATTTGTAGATTTTTTTATCAAGATAAAAATGTTGTCTTCTTAGTTCCCTTCCCTTCTTCACATTAGCATTTATACATGATGGGGGAAAATGATCAATTTCTCCTGCTTTTTAAAAAAGAAAGGAAAATCTCTTTTTCTTGATTCAATTTTCCCTCCAACTCCCATTCCTCTAAACATTGCATATATATTCACAATCTGTATATCCTCCCTTACTTAAATGCATGAGCCCATTGCCATCTCATTTCCACCTATAGGAGTCCACTGAAATGATTATTAAATTTGCTAATTATGTTCTGCAGATTATCTTTAATCTTTTTTTCTGCTGTTATTGGACCCCATGGTAACATTTGAAAATATCACTAATCTCAATTATCTTGAAAATTCTTTTCCCATGCTCAAACCTCATTTGGCTTCCATGAGCACTAGAAATTCAGAGTTCATTCTCTCTCTCAGTCTCTCTAGCTCTTCATCTATTCCAGCTCTGAATGTTGAAGTCATTAGGGCATACTAAATGCTCTCCTTTTACTCTGCACTGCCTTGTCCATCATATGAACTTCCTGACTTTATCTACATGAAATTGTGCTACAATATTATATGTATAATGAATAAGGAATGGGTAGCTTCTTCTTCAAACTTATAGTTAACTTATATTATTATATGTGTAGCTTCTTCTTCAAACTTCAGTTAAGATGGGTTTTCCAAGGTAACTTAAGCACAACATATACTAAATGGCACTGATAATTCCAATTCTCCCTCCCCTTTCAAAATGTTGACCCTTTGGTATTTCCAGTTAAATAAATGCTACCAGCCAGAAACTTGGGAATCATCTTTGAACTTTAGATTTCTTTCTGGTAAGCTAATTTTATTCTTTAACTTTCAAAATGTCTTATAGCCAAATTTAATGCTAAAACATTGTTCCAATCTGTGACCTAAAATGAAGGATAGGAACAAAGGAAGGGCAGAATTGCTTGTATAAAAATAATGGAAAGGCTAGGGATGTAGCTCAGTGGTAGAGCACTTGCCCAGCAAGTTTAGAGACCCTAGGTTCAATCTGTAGCACTGCAAAGAAGAAATAATAAAAAGGAGAAAAATTTGCTCAAAAATTTTTCAAGAAAGTGTGTCATGGCCCTGCAAAAGAAGTAGTAGTGTTATATATAAGAGGTGAAAAAATAAGACCCAATCACATGGTGTAGGGACACAGCTGGGGTAAATCACAACTAAGGATAAACTCATGATGGCAGCAGAGGCTAAGAAAATCTAAAGATAAAGAAAGACCACTGTTTTAAGTTTAAAGCAACTCTAATTCACTCTTCTGTGTCTCCCAGCTTTCATTAAATGTTTGGTATAATCTATAATATTACTGGTTACTAGAAATAAAGAAATTAGTTTTTATGGTATATTTGGGACAGGGTAAGAGAGAAAGGCATAGTACTTGAGGTACACAATCAAGACCAGTAATTCAGAAGAGACAGAGATAGCAGGTCAATGAGGGATTCATTAGTTTTGTAAGGATCTTGGAGGTACCACAAACAGAATGGGGGAACTAGATTTCTGTTTTGAGGACCACAGTCAATTACTTTAACATTTGAATGTTGGAGTCAACTTCAGAAGGATGTAGATTTAGGAATACATAGGTGGATCCTTGAATTATATAATAATATATGAAGCCTACTTCCTGAGATTCTTTTTATCTGGTTTACCCTGTTTCTATTCTCACTATGAACACCGAACTGGCTTCCTAATTTTCCTGGCCTTTACACTTTATCTCCCTTCCAACCCATCCTTAAGTCCATAATTAAAAAATCCTTCTGTAATACCAATCAGAATGAACCCTTTGAAATAATGCTTTATGAGATTTTCCAGTAGTTCAATAAGCAAGAATAAAACTCATGTGGCTTATGATTTAATTTGGACTTACTTCCACATATTACTAAAGTTTTATATTCATGCACTATTATTCATTATTTTTCTATCTTTAACAACTGTTAGATTGAAAAAGCTAACTTACATTTCTTCCTTCATTTTCCTAGTTCCTTTATTTTAGTAATATCCTATAAAGTTTGTAGCATGTGTGCTCAAATCTTCCTGTTTTCCTGAGCAAATCTAAATATCTATCTGTATCTCCAGACTGTATAAGAACAAATTTCTATTGTTTTACATCACACAGTTTGCAGCACTTTGTTATCATAACCATGAAAGTTTGCTATATACCATTTTCCTAATGGTTTCAAGGTATTCTTTTAAATATATGTGGTCTTTTCTGATTGAGAATCTTCACTCAAAATTTTTCACTTAGTTGACTCCATCTTTGAAATTTCATTTCACGTGAATGTTAATTTCCCTCTGTTCCCCTTTTCCAAAGAGGATTCTCATATATACTTTCATTGAGACTTCTATTTTTAAAAAGCATTTAATGCAAATTAAGCAAAGAAATAATTGTTTATTGTTGTTTCCCTCCACTATAATGCAAATTCTATGAGGACAGGACACACATTCATCACTCTGTCCTTTACAGCTGAGACCATATCTAGTCTGTGGTAGATATTAAATAAAAATGTTAAATTTGTAATAATAGCAAGCCTGAATTTCAAGGTACTAACATTTCTAATTTAAAGAATATACCTACTCAGAAATAGGCAGACACTAAAACATTTATCCTTTAGAGAGCCCACAATATTAAATACATATTTCTTCCTTAACATGTCAGGTTAATGAACAGAAGGTATAGTTCTTATACCTCCTTTGGAGGGATTTAATTAATTCCATCAATGTCAGCCATCCACCAGAACTTTGATCCTACCTTAAAACACATTTAGAATTCCTACTTGAATCAGTTTTCCTTCATGGAGAGAAATTTCATTTTTATTCAGCTTTTACCTACCTGAGTCCCTTTCCTTAGACACTTGCCCAAGTTATTTTTTACACATATAAATAGAGAGAAAGAAGTTAGTAAGTGACAGAGAGAGAAGACAAGAGTTACATGTGAAGAGAATAATTATACAAAATATCACATTGTTCTTGGTTTCAGAAGAATGGCCTGGGGATGGGTGCTAGCAACCAAGAAAGGTATGATAATAAGCTAGAAGCAGGTCATGAATGAGCTTAGGGAAGATTATGTAGCAAGGGGACTGGGGAGACAATCACGGAAATGTGTGTGTGCCAGAATACTTATGAACAGACAAAACCTGATCAGATAGAAAAGGAAAGGGAAAAAAAAATCTCTGGGTTTACAAACAGAACTTTTTAAAACAAGTTGTTCTGACACAGCTGCAAAATTGGCTCCACATTAAAAAGAGTATTTACTAATCTTGGCCTTCCTTACCTGTTCCACGGAGACTCATTAGAGCAACTGTATCCAAGTATGGCCTTTCCCTGGTGCTAAGAATCAAGTACTGAACTTCAGACAGAGATTCTTTTAAAGGAAGATGCACAGATGAGTAAATCCTTGACAAAATGGTCAAGAATTTTAAAGTAGAAGTAGCTGAGAATAAAAAGTTTACTTTCAAGTGTACAATCAAAAATTCACAAATGCTTTTTTTTAAAAAAATTTTTATTAGTTGTTGATGGATCCTTGTTTTATTCATTTATTTATATATGGTGCTGAAAATCGAACCCAGGGCCTCACATATGTAAAGCAAGTGCTCTACCACTGAGCCACAACCCTAGCTCCACAAATGCTTTTTTTAAAAGAAATTCTCCTTTAATTTGAAATGCATTCATTTAATATTCAATACCAAATGGTTTCCACTTTTAAAAAAATATCTAAATTAACATATGTTCTTGGGACTTCCATCAGTTAAAAGAAGCAACTGTTCTGGTGCTGTGGCAGATCTTTCATAGGCTGATATGAAAAGCCACATGTTGAACTCTTCGGAATTATGTGTTCCACATAGGTGAATATCACTATGATATATATATGTGTGTGTGTGTGTGTGTGTGTGTGTGTGTGTGTGTGTGTATTTTTTAATACTAGAGATTGAATTTAGTGGTGCTTAACCACTGAGCAACATTGCTGGCCTTGTTTATTTTTATTTTTTCTTTTTTAAAATTTTGAGACGGGGTTTTGCTAAATTGTTTAGGTTGCTGAGGCTGGTCTTGAACTTGTAATCCTCCTGCTTCAGCCACCCAAATCGCTGGTATTATAGGTATACACCACCACACACAGTTTACCTATAATCTTTTAAAGTTCACTTTCATTTTTAATCAATGTAATAATGGTGCATTATTGACAATTTAACCAAGTTTTTCTAGGATTTTTAATAAGCCATATTGCATTGAATGCTTTTAGTAATTTTCTATATATGGTTAACAATGTATAACTCCCAGCAAATGAAGTTTTTGACCTTTTCAATTTCCTAAACAATGAAGAAGTTAATTTCTTTGCATTAAACATTTTATATTTTACTTTATGATCATGTGTTGAGAATTATGAGAGATTAGGGTCATTGAATTTTTGAGAAGAGCATTAACTCCTTACTCTTAGTTAAATCATAAACAAGTGAATTTGTGATAATTATTTGTGATCAAAAGTAGTGTACTATATCAGCAAGATATTCTCTGTAATAAAATATTACAAACTCATAAGAAAAAAAATGTGTTTCTCATAAATCTTAACTACTTTGTCTCCACATGAAGGTCAACTGGATCTCTTCAGTGATATTAGCTAAGCTTGTTCATGAATCTGTTAGAGTTAAGGATCAACTTACACAGGAGGAATTCATTCCTCATCAAGCAGCTTTTCACTTGAGCCACGTAGCTCTCCCCGAAGTCTGCCCCATCTCCTTGGACCAGAGGGTTCGCTGTGTGTTTTCTTGGTGATGGCAAAAGGTTAGAACAAGGCCATTCATATAATGCTTTCTTTCCTTTGATTGAGGCACATTCACATACGTCAATTAGCTAAAGCTATGATAGGTGTGTTGGGGTACAGACAATCAGACTAACACCTCCTCTGTATCTGTAATTTGTTCTACTTTTACTGTTCATTTAAATGAGACCTTTTTTGGAAATAGGCAGCCTACGCATGCAAAGTAGGAGAATCTGATATTAGAAAAAGTGGCATTTATTAAAGTAGTAGGTAGGTAAGAATGATTCCTGAATATATGGGTGTTCTGAAAACTAAGGTTTGGCTTTATGCAGAAAAGCAGATTAATAGATCCTCCGGCCCTATGAAAACTACAGTCCTCAACTCTGGGGCTGAAAGATTTATTTCTCCACAGACCAAGGTTTCAGCAGATCAATTAATAGAGCGTGTTCTTCTCTTCTGCTGCCATGTGAAAGAAGAAAAATGTGTTGATTATGCCATTTCAGAGTTCTGTATACACAAAGTCAACTCTATGGGCTGGTCTAACCTACAGTGCAGGACTCAGAAACTGGGAACCAGAAAATAGTCAGTCTCTGTCCACTTGGCAGCACGAACTATCTTGAAGGCCAGTGGTTGGCAGACGGGATCTGGGGCCCAGAGTGGCTCTTGCTTCACAGCTTCTGATCAAAGGAATGAGGCTCTTTCAACTCAGTGAAGTTTGAGAATCAAATTTCTATACGCATGGCCCTAAAATTTACAAAGGGCTTAGAGCAATGTAATATTTCCTTTCCAGGCAAGTAAAGGAGCACCATTAAAACATTTAGGTCTTACAATATTGTAAAAGAAGGACAATATCATTAATATCATCAAGTCAACCATAATGAGTTCTCTCAGTGCAAGGCTAATTTTTATTTTGGCTTCTTTTCCTACAGAATGATTTTTCTGTGTGGAGCCTCTGTTAGGTTAATGGCAAACATTTTATGTAGTAAGAGCAATAAATCAGTCCCTTATTAGTCACCTGAGCTCCTATAATTTTGTGATTTTTAAAATAGGAGGGAGGAGGTATCATTCTCTGACTAGTGTCATGTAGCCAAAGAGTTTATTTCTAAAATGGGTAGCTAAATATAATCAATAGCCCCTCTCCAGTGTGGTGTGATAATGGTGCAGAATAAATCATGGTGCCTTAGAGCTGACAGCAACTTGGAACATCAAACCTAACTGTACATTAGGGCATGAATCTATTTTAAAATACCCCTAAAAAAATGGCATCTTTCTAATGAAGTACGTTCAGTGAAAAGCACTCTTTGCAAGCAAATAAATAAATAAATAGAAAAATAAATAAATAAATAAAAATAGAACAGGAAGCCTGACAATATCCATCAAATTCCCCATGGCTTATTCCTTTAGATCTATAATATAAACTATTTTTAAAAAGAAATAAAATGGGAACTGATAGACAGTTAAATCCTCTGAATAAAAAATTAAACAAATTTTAAATTTTAGTTTAATTCCACCTTGTATTTGTGTATTTGTATCTCCTCCTCCAGCATGTGGTTTTGAAGAAAGGAAGGAAGATGTGAGAAGTGAATAGTCAGCTATATTCCTGGTGTTGAAGAAAGAATTTGGTTTTCTGGAACATAGCCTGAGATAGCAGAACAAGGCCTGGCAAGAAGCAGGTTATCTTTGGCTGGAAAGTCACTGGCACTATCAAGAAATATCAAACTGTAGATCTCAGGGAGAAGAAGAAAGACTCAAGCAAAATTGAAAGCCAAGTGGGACCCAGAGAGTGGTAGAGCAATGGAAAGATGGTCTTCTGGTTAATAGAGTTAATGCACAATTTCCCTCCTCTTGTAGTTGTGGTATATATTATCAGTCTTCATATTTCATTGAAATTAAGAAATCAGGAAATATTCTCAGGTTTTGAAGTCAGGTATATATATTGTTATATATATTATATATTGTTAGCCATACATTTGCTACTCCCTTTCTAACTAGAAGGAATAAGAATTTTCTAGCAGTTTCCATCTTTGATATGTTACATTTATAAAGATGGCACTTTCCCTAGGCCTTTCTTCATTAGAAATGAATAGGTGGACAACTATCAAATGGATTCTCTTATAAATAACTATAAAATCTAGACGATGAACACAGAGAAAAAAAATATGAAGATTCTAGAGACTGAATGAAAACAAGCAATCTGTGAAAAGGGGTCAAAACTCAACACAAGCATCCGGCAGAGTAGTTTCTTTCTCTTTCTTTTCCTCTACACTGACAGAAATGCAATCTTGACCTTAGTTGTAACTTCAAGCTGCCCAAATTATCATAGAAAATTTCACCACTGTTCTGAAATCAGAACACAGAGTCCTCAGGCAACCACAGTTTTTAAAAATTGAGAGGAAAGCACCAGAAAAGATACCCAGAGATACCTAATTGTACCACAAATTCACTGAAACTTCATGCTGTTCCTGGAACCATTTCTGTTTGAGGAAAACCATTAGCTTTTGGAATAAACCTTGAAGAACTGAACTGACATCTGAGTTGCTTCCCAGATTTGAACCTAACCAAGTCAGTTACCTGATAAAAGGAAAATATTAATGCTTCTTAGCCTAAAATATAATCTATAGTCCAAATAATATTCATGATATCCAGATGTACAAGACAAAATTACTTAACATAAAGTGAGTAAAGAAAATGAGAGCCAGCCTTAAGACAATCAATAGGTCCCAACCCCAAACTAAGAAGAATGCTAAAATTTATATAAGATAGACATTTTGAAACAACAATTTAAACTCTACTTAGAGTTAGAAATAAATAAATGTAAATGTGATCAATATGAATGAAAAGATAGTCTTAACAAAGATCTATAAAATATAAAAATGACCAAATATTACATTTAACTTAAAACATGATTTATAAAAAGAAATTCACTGGATAGAGGAAAAAGATAATGAAGATAGCAAATTAAAATAATACAATCTGAAGAACAGAGAGGAAAAGAGATTGAACAAAATCAACTGATCCTCAAGGCCTGAGAGAGTATTTCAAAAAATAAATTATACAAATACCTAAAGTACCAGAGAAAGAGGTTGAGAGAGTAGGGAAGAAAAAAATTTCAAAAATAATTTTGACAGAAATACAAAAATATCTGAAAGCTTCCAAAGTTAATGAAAGACATACATTTACAGATTTAACAAGTTTGGTAAACCCCAATACAATAAAAACAGAGAGCTATGCCTAGGGACATTATAGTCAATCTGCTGAAAATCTTGAAAACAGAGAAGAATAACACACAAATTACATAGAAGAAACATTAATTGAATACCACCAACTTTCTCATCAAAAATTCTGAGAGAAGCCAGGCACAGTGGCACAAGCCTATAATCCCAGAATTTAGGGAGGCTGAGACAGGAGAATCGCGAGTTCAAAGCCAGCCTTAGCAATGGCAAGGCACTAAGCGACTCAGTAAGACCCTGTCTCTACATAAAACACAAAATAGGGCTGAGGATGTGGCTCAGTGGTCCAGCACCCCTGAGTTCAATCTCCAGTACCAAAAAAAAAAAAAAATTCTGAGAGATAGTGGAGCAACCTTTGTTAGTGTGCTGAAATAAGAGGTGTTGCTCAAAAATTCTATATAAGGAAAGTATTCTTCAAACATTAAGGCATTTTTCTTTAAAAAATAATTAAATGCAAAATTTTTAGTCCATTTCTAAGCTTGGTCTTTTGTTCCAATTACCTATTGTCTTATACCAATGATATCAAACATATGATTGAAGCAGCTTTATAGTTTAAATCTTGAAGTCAAGTGTTGTACATCCCCAGAATTTGTTTTTATTTCCTCTCTAGACTGATAAGATTGGCTGGGTATGCCAGTAATCTCAGCAACTCAGGAGACCAAGGCAGGAGGATTGCAAGTTTGAGGCCAGTCTCAGCAACTTAGTGAGATTTTGTTTCAAAATAAAAAGTAAAAAGGGCTGGGGATGTAGCTCAACTGATTAAAAACCCCCTTGGTTACATCCACAGTACCTAAATAAATAAGTAAATAAATAAATAAGATTGGTAAGGCTGCCATAACAATGTAAATGACCTGGCTTCATGTAGTGCAATGCACAATGTTTCTCCAGCCACATATTTGGAACAATTATAGGACAATTACTTTGTTTTCATTATTTTTCTTTTCTTTATTTATTTTGCTTTTATATAGAAATTAATCTCAGCGCCAATAACACCGTTATGGCCAGAAAGAGAGTTTGTTTGTTGTCACACTGCTGATAATCTAATAACAACACTTGCCATGTTAAATGTATTCACTATCATTACATGACCCATGCAGGTTCTTCTGGATAGCGGCATACTGGGTATTGAACTCAGGGGCACTCGATTGCTGAGCCACGTACCCAGCCTTATTTTTTTTTTTTTTTCATTTTATTTGGAGACCCGGTCTTACTGAGTTGCTTAGCACCACACTGTTGCCAAGGCTTTGAACGTGGTGATCCTCCTGCCTCCGTCTCTCTGAGCTACTGGGATTATAGGTATGTGCCACTGTGCCCAGCCCAACCCATGCAGTTTTGGCACTGTTTTCCTCTCTGTTTAGAATTTAGGTACAGAAATCATCTGCCTCAAATATTTTATATTTAATAATTTAGGTTGTTTTAAAATTAAAGTGACAATAAGACTATGTTTGCACCTTTGTGAACTTTCTTTACAATTAAAAAGAAAAAAATTAGGTACAATTCCTAATTGATTATACTTTTAAGGAACAACCTAGTTTCTTAATATGTCTATAGCCTTTTGCACTCTTTGCACTCTGTATTACTAGACTAATGATGAGAAAGTAGATATGTGCATACAGTGTAATAAGGTTTTGTGCTAAATGCAATTAAAATGATCTTATATACTGTATGGATAAAGATTTTATGGTTCAGGTAGGTAACAGTGATGGACAAACTGAACCAGTCAAGCTTGCATGCAGCATGACATCTAGAACAAACCAAGAGAAGCTTTAGTAGTCAACTACTGTATTTCAATTCTTGATAATTACCTAGTTTGATAAAAGAAAACATTATCTATTACATAATAATACATAAGAATATAATAACTCTGAATGTTATACTGTAGTTTTGTAGAATTTAATTGCATTATGGTACAAAACTCATGCATCCCCTGATGCATCATTGATTATGTTACTCACACCATCATATAAACACAATTTTTCTAGCCTGCCCTGGGTATCCAAAGATGTTTTCCCTTCAAAGGTATTTTATTGTTGTTATCGCTGATGTTTAAGAAACACTGATTTATAACAACAACAGAAAGTGAAATCTTTCTTGAGAACTACATTCTTTTTTTTTTTTAATTTTTTTTTTTTTAGTTGTAGATGGACACAATGTCTTTATTTTATTGCTTTGTATGTGGTGCTGAGGATCGAACCCAGGGCCTCACGCATGCGAGGCAAGCGCTCTACCACTGAGCTACAATCCCAGCCCCTTGAGAACTACATTCTTAACTTTTGTTTAAATAAGAAATATTGTCAGGTATAAATCATTCTGGATGATTTAACTGTTTTTGCTTAATATAAGTAAAGTGGCTATTTGACACAATGAAATATTAAATAGAATTCCAAATGAGAGAAGGAAAAACATTAATTTTCAGTCATTACAGCTACTGCCTATGTGTTGTGATCTTTCAGAAAATACAATTAATCACAACTCCACCTGGGTTTGCTAATGAATTTGAACCTGTGAACTTGTTGGCTATGATTTCAATCACAGGGCATATGTAAATAATGATTAAACTTTACAGATTTCTGTCAAAGGGTAACAAGTGAGTCAGTAAGAGCCATGTTATTAACATTAATATCATTACTATGTAAATACCACAAATTGGAAACTAGTCTAAGTCTTAAGATAGGGGAAAAATCCTTTATATTTTTAGCTTATAGAGTCAAGTTTTTGGAAAGCATATGAAATATATCTAACTTGATCTAACAAACCCACAGTAAGGGCAGGGAGAAATGTGTCCCTGGGATCATCCCAGGCAGTCAGGATTCTCTTTATCTCATCCTTGGTTCCTGTAGTTGGTTCTCTCACTAGATTAAGTTCAATTTCCCCTCTGCGTGGGGTAATAGAAGCTCCAAGTTCATGTCCTTAAACTTCCAGTAAGAGAGTCCTAAAACTTCTTCCTTTTCTCAACTCCAATTATAAATTTCCCAGGGAGGAGTGTCACTGCTTAGCTGGCCTTGTTTGCTCACTCTTGAGCTGACTACTGAGGCTAGAGGTTGGAGGCATTCTGAACCTAGCCATGTGCTTCAAGGGTTTATGACTCTACAAATCATCATGGGTATGGAAACAAATTATTTAAGAAATGGTGGCTTCTATTCCAAACATCTTTCAATAAGATATGTGATGGTGGGAAGTAGAAATAAATGTTCTTAAAAGGAGGGATTAGTTTTCAAAGAAGAAGAGAGAGATGGGAGGGACGAACACACGCATTCTTCACAGTGAACTCTTGGTGCTTCAGAAAAATCTGGACATTACTACATATACCTTGGGTGCACAGGCATTGGGCAGTTTCTCCACTATGTGTAATAAAACCCACTGTTTTCCCTTTTTCACAATTCCATTAAGGTCTTGAGTCAACAAAACAGTGGATTTGGGGTTCTTTTTCTCATGCAGTCAAGAATCCGAAGTTAGACAATGCAGTGCTGATATAGGGTCTTCATAGTGTCATCAGTGTTCTCTGCTCCCTTCATCTTTAACTTGTGTGATTTACATGTGTTTTTTTATTTAAATATTTTTTTAGTTATAGATGGACACAATACCTTTATTTATTTACTCATTTCTATGTGGTGCTGAGGATTGAACCCACTGCGCCACACGTGCTAGGCAAGCGCTCTACCACTGAGCCACAACCCCAGCCCTGCATGTGTTTTTAAACAGAATTTCTTGAATATATAAATCAGCTTTTGCAACTTTAGCCTTACAACAGCAATACTATTAGGAAGAAGAATAACCAAAATGTGGGAAGGTAAAATCAATATTAGAGAAAAAAATTTTCATGAAAATAGCTACCAAATTTCAACTTACCTTTATTAACCAAAATTGTAATACATGGGCCATAAGGTCCACTAAGAAAGCCTGAAAGAGTAGCTTTCTAGCTAGGCAGATTGATGCCTTATGCTAAAATCCAGATTTAATTGACAAAGAGAAAGTTCAGTAATAGAATAATTTCTCCTAACTTTCTTCTATCTTAAAGCTCAGGCTTTCTTATTGATTTCTAATCTCAACTACCATACATGTCTGCAACTCTACAAACCCGATTAGTAAAAGGTAACAGAACCACTTTTAACATACTTGCAGTGCCTGAAATAAAATAATGATGAAGTTAAAATTAAAAGAACAAGCAACTTTTCATTTTTTAGAAAAAAGAAAATGGAGAACTAATTTGCACTGGTTAACAATCCATAACATACGCCATATCTCACTGGACTGGGCAAATAAAGACTCATTCCTTGGAACTGGTCTGACTTTCCTGTCAACCACTGTGCTCTCCCAGGTCCTGTCCATGATAGGAGTTTATCCTCTTATGATATTTCTGCAATCATGACTTGCACAAAATGAGCACCACAATTCCTGTCTGCCGGAAGAACCTGAAATGGCTTCAGGATTGGAGCCAGTATAGACTTCTCACTCCTTTTAAAATCAGGAACAATAAAATCCTGCAGGAATTCTCTAAAATCATACTTGTTGGTCAATTTTGCTTGTCGGAACCAATAACCGACACCAGGAATGGTGTCTTCATTTTACTGTCTCGGCTCAGTATTCACTTTCTTTCTTAGCAATAGGCCTACCTATCCCTTGAGGGGTTTGCTTCATGTTATTTGTTTTGGCCTTCTCTGAGTTATAAATGATGAATTGAAGAGGGAAGGCCACACTAATCTTTTCTGGAATGTAACCTCTGACACCTGGCTACATCCCTATTATACAATTTCACTGAAATTCTTTATTCAGGCAAGTGGGACACAGCATGGGTGCTTGGGAAAGGTCTGGGATATTCAGCATTCCTGGTTCCTTTGGCTCATCTGAAGCTGCATTACCAGCTCCCTCATCCTCTGCCTCCTCCTTTTTCATCCTTCCTCCTTTTTCCTTCATTCTGTTTCTTCCTCTACCATCTTTCCTTCCTTTCTTTGTTCTCTTATTTTCTCTTTACTTCTTTTCTTTTCCTTATGACAAAATACACACTTAAATAATATTCAGAATTGAATCTAAAACTCACAATAAGTATCAATCTCAGGAAACACATATTCATCTTGTGCCAGGAATTTAAATCAGAAACTCCAGAATCTCTTAGAGAAATTCTGTTTTGAAAGTGACATTGAAGTTTTTCACATTTCCAGAGTGTGTACTCGCCTGTTTAAAGTATGCTCTAAGAGTTTCCTGGATCAGCCTGTTGGTATGAGTTTACTTTTTCAGAGACAGAGTTTCACAAGGCAGAATTTGGCTAATCTTCTATAGCAGTGTTTTTGGCTGTTTTTGCTATTATATTTATATCCCACTCTTTTGAATTTCTGATGTTTTCCATTCTTTATTTTTCTCTATTGAGAAAGTTCTTAAAGTTGTCACTGTCTTTTAAGAAGTACTTTAAAAATATTCTTTATTTGATACAACTTTTTGAACCACTAAATTCACCAGCTGGATCTAAGGGACTTGAAACACAAAATCCACCAGGTATATTTAAACTTGCTGGTTGGATTTAAATACCTGTCTCACATGGGCAAACATGCCATTTAATACTCATTGGCCCACACTGACATTCTGCTTGAAAACAGGCCCTTCAATTCCCATCCCAAGTGAATTTTGGAGCTAATAAAAAAATCTATACTGAATAGAATTATAGAAAGATTTATTCTTAAATATTTTGTTAACCAAAGTTAATTTTATGTAGAAAAAGCTAATTATAATGTTTGATTACTATGGAAAGTTTTCTTCCTTCCTGTCAGCTTCTTTTCCTAGAGTAGATTGGACCCTTAATACCATGATCTTGACACCTCTTTATACCATGTTGATGAATATAGTAAGAAATGGAACTATACGATTCTTAGGAAACATCATATTTCATAGATTGACAATAGTTATTCACCTTGATAACACTTTTCTCTCAAAATTTTAAATAGTGTCATTTATGGCTATTATATACATATGTAAATTTCAGTTTGAATTTTTCCTTCAAGTCTTTTGACTTCCTCTTTTTTTTTCTTAAAAAACCCATATAAGGAAAATTATGAAATATTACTCATTTAAACAGTGTCACGTATCTTTTCTAATATCCTCCCAATAGAATTATATCAAAATTTTGGTAAAATTAATATCTAGTAATTACATTATTATGATCATAAAATGCACTTCAGAACTAAGTCATAAAATATATTGCAATTATTTTTCCTTTTCTCTGTTTTATGTTCCCTGGTATTAATAATTGGTTTCTTTTTGTTATTTAATGAACTTATTGATGAATTGATTTTGTTTTTTCCTCTCATCCTTTAATTGTACTTCCTATTTCTAGATCCCATGGTCTGTTTTGTCATTTCAGTGGATTTTCTTCCTGGAAAAAAGTCTGAATGAGGCAAATATGTGAGCTCTTCTTGCCTCAAAAATACATTTATTTTACTTTCATACCAGATTAATAGCCTGGCTTAGTACAGAATTTTAGGTTGAATATAACATCATTTTTATGAATGAAAATTATTCTCTACTTTTTAATGTTGCTGGTAAGAATCCTGATACCATTCTGATACTTAACCATTTGTATGAAAAGTTGCTTTTCCTTTCTGGAAACTTACAGGATTTTCTACTCTGTTCAGCATTCTGGGTTTTACGTTGATGTGCTTTGGTTGTAGCTTTACACATTTTGTTTAGTAACCTCTTATTTTCTGAAAATTATGTTTCTGTGCTGAGGCTTTTTCGTGAATTTTTAAAATATATTCCTTACTACAATTTTCCACATTTCTTTCTTTCTGTGACTTCAATTAGTTAGAAGTTGGAAATTCAGGATTGGTTTTTTAATTTCAAAAAAATTCTATTTCTATTCATTTTTTAATTTGATCTATTATATATATATAATATATTTATATATTTCCTCAAAACTGCTCTTTTTTGCTCTTAGGAGCCCTTTTTTTTCCACTATAGGTTTTACTTTTTTAAAAATGAGCATCGTTGTTTGTTGTGGATGCATTTTTTTTTTCTGTTAAATCTTGACTTAAGGCTTAAAAAATAGTTTGCCTTTTATTTCTTGCATATTTTCTGTTTCTTCCAAGTTTTTTATCATTACTTAATTATGTATTCATATTTAAGAGGACATTTTAAAGGCATGTATATATTTATAGAACTTACTACGAATAAATGAATCATCTAGCTGATGCCTCATAACATCCTAGATATAGGTGACATTTTTTTCCCCCTTTTGGTCTGGTTAAATTTCCCAAAGAAAATTCCAGTCTTCTTTCTGGTGGTTGAATGTCTGGCACATTTGTAAGGTCTACTTAGGAGTTACCAATTTAGTTTTCAAGCTTCTGTTTTTCCTTTATTTGTTCTTTTGAGGGAATGCCTTTACAATACCTTTCTTATCATTGTAGTGGCATTTTGAAAGAAAGAAAAATTAAATATATGAGCTTACTTACCTAGTTAAGTGGCAGAATAGTCACTTGTTTCTAA
The DNA here is from genome assembly GCA_004024805.1 of Geosciurus inauris. NCBI lineage: Eukaryota > Metazoa > Chordata > Mammalia > Rodentia > Sciuridae > Geosciurus > Geosciurus inauris. The sequence goes on from PVHX01000068.1 coordinate 18,671, forward strand.
GCCAGGGGGATCTACATGACAATTAACAGCATTACTATGCTTCCAAACAATTAGAATCACTATGCATAGAGATACTAATCATTGCTTGTCTTTTTCACTTCTTTTTAAGGGTCCAGTAATAGTAATTCAAACAGCATTAAAACATCTTTCTTTCTGATTATGGAACAGGCTGTGTTGGATGGGCATTGGCTGAAATCATGCTGCAGATGGAAGGATTTAAAGCAAACTCCTCCCTTCATATATTATTTTTCAATATATTTACAACTGGTGTGAGATGTTTTCTGGTCAAAAGTAGTTCAATTTCTTTATCAATGATATTTGAGACTGTACAGGGAACATAATAGAAATTAAATTTAAGGTTGAGACAATGGATTTCTGAGAGAAAACCCATCATAAGCCACAACTAATAATATTCTTACACTGTTATGGTTCAGATGTTAGGTGTCCCACCAAAACTCACGTGTGAGACAATGCAAGATGACTTAGAGGTGAAATCATTGGGTTTTGAGAGCATTAACCTAATGTGTTAATTGTCTGATAGGGATTAACTGAGTGGTGACCATAGGCAGGTAGGGTGTGGCTGAAGGAGGAGGGTCATTGGGGGCATGCCTTCAGGTTTACACTTTCTGAGTTGAGCTTAGTCTCTCTCTGCTTTCTGATCATCATATCCTGAGCCATTTTTCTTCACCATACTGTTCTGCCATGATGTTCTGCCTCATTTGGGCCCTGAGGAATGGAGCCAGTCGTCTATGTATTGAGACCTCTGAAACTGTGAGCCCCCAAGTAAACTTTTACTCTTCTTGTCAGGTCTTTTGGTCATAGTGAAAAATCTAAAACATTGCACATTGTTAGAAAATGGTATGTCTGACTGACAACCTGAACCTGTCCTGACCAGGCAGCCTATTGATATTTTTGCCATGTAAGAAAATGAATGTTTGGATCCTGTATAAAGGTAGCATTGTTGCCTCCTTTAGTATGTTTAAACTTAGTTTGAATACACATAATGCAAGAATCATCTGTTTGCTATGATGTTCAGCTTTGAAGTGCTTCGGAAATTTTATGTAGTGATTTTCATTTGCATCAATGGTGCCAAAACACCATCTTATTACTGCATAGAGAAATAGTAAGCTTCTTGCTCTAGTGTTTTCTTGGAATAGCTCTCTTAGGAAAAGTGCATATGGAAGCAACCAAGGAAAGTGATGGAAACACAGATGTTTTGTCAAAATACACTAAGTTTGAAACACAATTCTCCCAATGAGTAACTGAACGTGACTTTGGACAACTTAAATATTTTTCAAAGGCTTACTTTTCTCATTGATACAGTGAAGTTCATATTAGCACTGACATTACAAACATGCTGTTAAGACAATTTCTGCTGTGTAGCAAATGCTCAGTAAATTTTAGTAATTATTTTTATTTTGTCATTAGTATTGTTCAGGTATACTTAGGAAGGCAAAAATACACTACTCCACTGAATCAGGATCCCCTCCTGTGCAGGACTTTATGTATATACTTTTGAAAGCAAAACACCAGCACATTGAATCTTTGTACCAAAGCTGTGACTATGACCTCTCTTAAGGCAAATCTACAATGGTCTGGAAAAACTCAAGTGAATGCAATGAAAAGGAATAGTCTTCTCTAGTTCCTCCCCATGTGCCTGGCACCCAGATCTGGATTAAACATTCCTAGTACAGAAGGCACTTAGGAATCTGAGGGCCCCTTGAGCTACTATGAGAAAATACCCTGTCTAAAGTGAGCCTGTGGATTTTTTTTTTCAGTAACGCCTGTATAATCCTAAGAAAGAAATAAAGAAAAAAAAAAATAAAGCTTTAAACAAGCTAATGCCATGCTTGTCAAAACTGTTCAGGAGAGTCTATAAAATAAGATTATAGGAAGAGACAGATCCCTTTGGAAAGAAAGCTAAAGTAAAATAGGAAATTCTAGCAAAAAGCTTAGAGGCCCAAAGCATCAAATGTTTTTCTGCACAGATGTCTGGAATTTAGACAAATGCTAGAAAGGAGTCAGTCAACTTAATAGAGAAAAATTCTACAAAATTTTTATTGATAATATTCAAAATATGAAAAGATTTGAATAGTTTCCTCCTTTTTCTAAATTTATTTTTGTTTAAATAGCTGACCAATGAAAAGAATAGAATTACGTCTCTGGATAACAGTTTACTTAATCAGGGTTCAAAGTCAGTGTTCCCTATCATCCAGCTAATTGCAAATGTTCATGTGTGTTATGGACTGAATGGAGTCTGCCCCCAATTCACACGTTGATTCCAAAGTGAAGGTGTCCTGAGGGCAAATGCTATAGGATGTCCTGAGGGCAGGATCTGATTCAGTAGGGCTGGTGTCCCTGTTAGAAGAGGAGTATACAGCAGAGTTCTCTCTCTATTGGCCACACAAGAGGAAAATTCATGTTACCATACAGCAAGGAGTCCATCTACAAGGCAGGAAGAGCAGCCTCATCAGAAACTGACGCTGATGGCACCTTGCATTTGAACTTCTAGCCTCCAAAACTATGAGAAAACAGATTTCTTCTATTTAGGCCATTTGGTTCTGTGGTGTTTTGTTATGGTGGTCCTAGTGAACTACTACAATCTGTAAAATCCATTTTAACTCATTAGTGTACAAAAACAGATTGCAGGCTGGGCACAGTGGTGCATGCCTGTAATCGCAGCACTTTGGAAGGCTGAGAGGAGGAACAGGAGTCCAAAGCCAGCCTCAGCAACGGCGAGGTGCCAAGCAGCTCAGTGAGACCCTGTCTCTAAATAAAATAGGGCTGAGGACATGGCTCAGTGGTTAAGTGCCCCTGAGTTCAATTCCTGTACCAAAAAAAGAAAAAAATATAAAAGAAAAGAAAGAAAACAGGTAGCAGGCAGGAGTTTGCTGACCTTAAGCTACATGGTCAAGAAACCATTTATAAAAAGTTGTCTTCAATGGGACCAGGAAAATGGAGTAGCCCCAAAGAAGGGATCTTAGTTGTTTTTGAATCAGATACACGGAGCGGAGCCAGAAGCTGCTCACAGAAATCTTTTCCACTCATTACATTGTGTAAAGACTATATTCTCTCTTTTGAAGTCAGAAATCATGTTGTGTCTCCTATTAAGAACTTACACTCAATCTTCTTATTATCCTTGCATTGTTCTTATCTTGTCATTTAACATTTCTGGTTTCCAAACTATCATAATCTCCCTAAGAGGAAAAGCAGTGCCTTGTTGCCATTTTTAAATAAATAGATTATTAAATGACCAACTCTAGAGATATTTTGAGATTTCGGATGGTTTATATTCCCTGTTATTTCAGAGCTAGCTGAAGGTTTATTTATTTATTTTTTAATATAGCATGCATACGCTGTGGATGTGCCTCAAGTTACTATAGTTTCAATCGTGTTTTAAAGGGTAAAAACACATTTCAAATATATTTAATCTAAATAGAAAAAAAATTTTAATTGTCTTTATTTTCTCTTATCACTCCTTAACAGAGATGGAAGGGGTTGAGGGAGAAGTTAGGTGGAGCTTGGGAGGGTGTTCCTGGACGGAGCCTCATCCTAAGTGTTTCATCTTTCTGGTTGCATGCTGTTCAGAATAACAGTAGAAGGGAAAGAGATGCTCATAGATGCATTAATAGGTAAGTCACCTTCTTCTAGTTTGATAGCATGTCCCAAACCTTGCAGCATTGACACTGTGACCATACTATGGTCTTTTAATGGCAAGCTGCTCTGGAGATTGGAAAGCATCTCTTTATTGTGACACTAACTGAAAGTATGACTCAGTCTATTATCACGTGATATGCCTAACGTTTTTCTACCCCATCATACCCAAATATTTACTAAAATACAAATCCACTTTGTCATTAAAACAAAATATGACATTTTTATAAACTTCCATATGTCAACTATCTGGTCATCCTAAGGGTTTCTCATTACAAAGAGCAAAAAACTGAGGAAAATAAATCAGAAACATTTTGTTAGAATAATTACTACATGCATCCTACCTTAGAAAACACTATTTTGGGATATTATTTGTCCTCCAAATCAGTTTTTTGCTTCTTTTAAGTTGATAGAATTATTACCTGGGCACCAGGCTATTTAGTATAAAGTCTTTGCTCCCCAGTCTCTTTGCAATGTTGACCAGCCATTAGACTTAGGGACCAAGAAGTGTAAGCAGGGGGAATAGGTGAGAACTTTCATTCCTCTCTTAGAGCCAAGAAACCCATGAAGAATCTCAGTGAAATTAAAATTTTAAGGCTAAAGACCAATCTGGACATTAACATCCAATCTGATTTATACCACTGGGAAAATCAATAGAATAGGGCATCTTTAGCTCATTAACCCCTTTGGGTGGTCCTACTACACTTTATCAACAATTGCTCTATCAGTTGTCAGAAATTTGTCCATTGTAAGGAAGATCCTTCCCAGCCCCTGGGGGAATTTACCTAAAAGTACTTTAAAGAAACACGTCTCCTTTCACAATACTGCAAGCGAGATGATGGCTAAATGGATTGTTCAGCAGGTGAACTATGGGCATGGATGAACAATAGGATTCAAAAATCCCTTTGACTCAACTGGTAGGTTGAAGGGTAGGTTCTGCAAGAGAGGAGATAAACAATAAAACCTGAGTCCAGGAAGTTATCATCAAGCAACGAGCAAAAATAATTTTTCTAAAAAGTAAAATACATGAAAATGGTTCGCCCTGAATAAGCCCTATTTATCACTATCTCCAAAACCACCCATTTGAAACTTCATTGGCTGAGTTCAATGTTTTTAAGTTAAAATTTAAAATGATTATTTAAGATCTGTAATTGGAAGTTTGAGAATTAGTTAGATTCTGTCTCTACCTATGTCAGCAATCATTTCTATATGAGGAAATAATTGCAGGTGGGAAGCAAGCATTAACTCAAAATTCATGAGGATACAAAGGAATGAAAAGGAGTGTCAGTCACAATTGTGTAACGGTTTTATTCTTGGCAATTCCCATTCTATTCCTAAGAGCATAATGGATTATTTTTGCAGCTAAAACTCAACTTCAAATAATTAAACTAACACCGTTAATCTAAGGATATATTTGATTTTTGAAAAAAATTTTTTAGTTGTAGATGGACACAATATCTTTATTTTATTTATTTATTTTTATGCGGTGCTGAGGATCGAACCTAGTGCTGAGGATCGAACCTAGTGACTCACGCATGTTAGGCCAGCACTCTACCACTGAGCTACAGCCCCAGCCCAGGATGTATTTGCTTTTTAAAATCTAACTTCTCAATTGTTCTACTTAGAGAGCCAAATGACATTTTAAAAAAAATAACACAAACTGTTTGAAAATACAAACAAGAATAAGAGTTATATTAGAACTGCAGATAGAAACCTCTTGTAAAAACTGTCTGAAAATATATTTATTTGTTGATTTTGATAAGGCTTGAACTATTTATTATTTAAGGGGTGATTTCTCATAGATTTTATGCCATAAAATGTATATTTCCCTCATAAATGAACACAGTTAATAGAAAAATTCCTCTCATTGAATGCGATTTTGCAATGTAATTTACTTTTTCATTTTCAAAATGTGCTACATATGATTTTTATAAATTTGTTCATTGATACTATTCTGTTCATCAATCAACACTTATTCTCTTGAGATAAAATTGTTTTAAATTGATTATTAAAAATAAAAACACTTATGAAGAATCTTTCTACCTTAACATTTAGTTAAAAATTTAGCTTTTGTTTTTAACCAATTTTTTTCCTATACAAACAATCATTGCTTTTAATTGGTTTTTAAAATAACTGAGCTTCCACAAGTGTAGTACCTCAAAACCCTTTTAATTTCTTGAATGTGTGAGAGTAAATTACTAGTATAATGTCTCAAGGTTCTCAGTACATCACTATGTAATTCCTGCTGACAAGGATATTCTCTTACCTGACCACAGTACAACCAATACTGATACACTCTACCTCTAACCTACACAGCACATTCAAGTTCAGTAATGTCATAGAATTCAGTTGCCTAGGATTACTTGTTCCATTTAGTTGGCATGTTTCTTTTCGTCCCTTTCAATCTGAAACAGTTTCCCTTGACTTTCATGATTTTGATGTGAGAAGATTACAAACCTCTAGAATTATTTTCAACAGGAGTTATTTGATATGTTCTCATGAGAACATAGATAAAATTTAGGTTGTACATTTTTTGGTTGCAAATTGACTCAAGTGATACTGTGTCCTAGACATTCTCAGGTAGTCAAGTAGTACTCAATTTTGATTATTCCATTACTGGTGATATTAATTTATCACTTGGATAATAATATATTTGCCAGGTTTCTTTACTTTAAAATTATTATTTTCCCTCTTTATTGTATTTGTGGGGAGGAATTCAGACCATGTCTGTTTTAATTTCTTATGTATTTTTTATCCAATAATTTGTTAATCCACTGTGAAATGGGGATTTTCTGTTTTGACTATCCTTTTACATTGGGTAATTGGCCAGAGAGAGGATGAAGAAAGGCATATTGTAAAGAAATGGCATTTCTTCTATTAATTTATGTATTTATTTAATTATTTTCATATGAACTCATTCATTCCTATTTCATTGACAGAGTTATAATTTCTTACTATTTTTTTAATGTTCAAATTGCCTACATTTGATTCAAAGGAGCCTTTTCAACATAACTTCTTAATTCTCTTGACATATCCCTCATTCTATAAAAAGTTCCTTCTCTGCACAAATCAATTCAAAATGGATCAATAACCTAGGAATAAGACCAGAAACCCTGCAACTGCTGGGAAGAAAATGCAGGCCCAACATGCCAACATGTTGGCTCAGGAACCAACTTCCTTAACAAGACTTCTAATCTCAAAATTAAAATAAAAATAATAAGGATGGCATCAAACTTACAAGCTTTTTCAAGAAATAAGAGCATGAAAAGAGAGCCTACAGAATGGGAGAAAATATTTCCCACCGGCTTCTTAGATGGGGCATTAACATCCAAAATATACGATGAACTTGGAAAACTTAACATTAAAAAAAAAAAACAAATAACTTAATCAATAAGTAGGCAAAGGAACTAAACAGGCACTTCTCAAAAGAAGAAATATAGTCAAAAATACATGCAAAAATGTTCAACATCTCTAGCAATTAGACAAATACAAATTGAAACTACATTGAGATTCCATCTCCCTCTTGTAAGAATGGCAATTATCAAATATAAAAATAATAATAAAAATAATAAATGTTGGCAAGGTTGTGGGGAAAAAAAGGAATATTCATACATTGTTGGCTGGATTGCAAATTAGTGCAAACACTCTGTAAAACAGAATGGAGACTCTTCAAAAAAACTAAGAATGGAACCATCATGTGACCCAGCTATTCCATGCCTCAGTATATACCTAAAAGTTCGAAAATCAGCATACTACAGTGATGAACCCATGTCACTGTTTATATCAACCTACATACACATACACACACAATGGAGTATTACTCAGACATAAAGAAGAATGATATGGCACTTTATGATAAATGGATGGAACTGAAGACTGTCATACTAAGTGAAATAAGCCAATCCCCAAAAATCAAAAGTCAAATGTTTTCTCTGATAAGTGGAAGCTAATTCAAAATAAGGGGAGGTGGGTAAAAAATTGAAGAAAGACCAGTGGAGTAGACAAAAGGGAATGGAGAAGGAGGGATAGGATAAGGAAAGTATGGAATGAATCTGATCTAATTTCTCTATGTATATATATGAATGTACCACAGTGAATCTCACCATTATGCACATCTACAAGACAGTAATTGAAAAAAAAAAACCCTATAACTCAAAAGCAGAAAGATCGTAGAGTATAGAGAAAGGAACAGGGAGAGGAAGGAGGCGAAGTTAAGAGGAAGTCCTGGGGACTTAATTAGAACAAATTATATTCCATACTTTTACTATTATGTCAAAATGAATCCTGATGCTATGTATAACTAAAAAGAACCAATAAAACATAACTGAACGTGAAAAAGGAAAAAGACTGCTTTACTTTCTGTGAAAACAGGATGTCACAGAATATTCTTATTCATTCCATGCTCTAGATAGAATCAGACATTTTTGAATGAGCCTTGGTTCTTCAAGAGTGGTATTTAGGAATAAATACTGGTTGCTAGGAGCACCCATTAACATGACAATGTAACTGCTCCCATACATGTATGTCATGATATACATGTATGTATCTATGTTTATATGGCTGGAGATACACCGATGCATATGTACACACATATACACTACAGATATTAACATTAATCTGTGATTCTCAGTATTGTGTATAGAAGGTTAATATAGATTATGTGTATATAATTCACTTTTATCTATAATATGAAATAGCACGAGTTCACACTAATACTTCAAATCAAATCCACAGATTTCGTTTTTGTTTTCTCCTTTTACATACTTGATGTTGTTTTCAATAGTAAACATGTGGATGCCATTGCAGCATGAGGGCCTCTGAATGGTCCTACAGAGAGAGGATCACTGTGGTCTCCTGGACTTTGAGCTTAAAAGATTCTTATTTCAATTATTTTCAATATTTTTTATTTGCCACATATGCTCTGCATGTGAATGATCTGTCAGTGTCACCATTACCTATCTTGGCTGACTTCTTCATTCCTCCCCAGCTCTTAAGTAATTTGCTGGATGACTTGAATCCATGCCTAAAGCAGGTGGCTCTTCTTCCTCACCATCTTTGATAACCCACACTCAGCAGCTCCTGCAGGGCCATTTCTGAGTGGACACACAATTCAAGTTGCTTGAGTATCAGCAATCTGCACTGGGTCCCTCCCTCCATCATTGGGAATGCCTATCTTCCATAACTCTATAGGATATTTCTTGGACTGTTTTATTCAAGAAGGAAGAAGAAAAAACAAGGAGGAAAAGAAGCAGGAATTGAAGAGAGGAAGTGAGGAAGTGAGGAAGGAAGGAAGGAAAGAAGGAAAAAAGAAAGGAAAGAAATTTAAAATTATATATTTTATTGTCTGTCAAAAATATGAGTTAAATATATGATGTCTTACATATTTCCTTTTATAACTAATGTGTCTAATGTTCTAAGAAAATTTTTCTTAAGAAAAAAATTAAAAATGGATTAAGAATAAGAAGAAATAAAACCCAGAAACCTTTATCTAAAAGAACATTATACTAGATTAAAATCTATTTATTTTCGCCTTGGAAAATTCTCCAAGTAATTCCAAAAAAACAAAACAAACAAACAAACAAAAACCCAAGGAAAGAAAAACAATCCTCCGCACTTCAGTGAAAAATTTCTCTTCCAACTGTTAAAGCAACTTCCTTCCCAGATTAGAAATGTTTCTCTGATTCAGTAATAATGACTACAAAATAAAATTTACTTAAGAGATCACTATATAAATATTTAAGTTAAACCTTAAATGGACCAGAAACAATTCTAAAAGTTTTCCATTCTTGTAACTCAGAAACCATTTTTAATTCATCATAGTTACCATGGTCAGAATCTGCAACAAAATGTTCATGGATATGAAATAACAAAGAAGTGTTGAAAAATTGACTCACTGAGGCTTAAGAGCTGGGTGGGGGCAGTTTCTGCACACTGGGAGCCAAGGACTTGTGAGAGAACTGGGAGAAATGGAGAAAAGAGAGCAAGTCAAATTGTGCAAATGCCAGTTTCATGCCCTTTGGTACAGGGCCTTCATTATTAGAGCTTCCACCTTTCTCAGAGAGACTCCCTATATTGCCATTACACTTCATTTATGTTTACTTTCATCAGAAAACTTTAGACTTCATTCAGTTTCATAATTCATATTCATTGACTCCTCAGCTTATCTGCAAGTATTCTTGGAAATTTTCCAAGACAAATAAAACACTCAGAAAAGGAGAGAAAGGCTTTATAGTATGGTTTTGAAATTATGCAGCTAATATAATTCTTCTTTTTCTGGTAATTCATTTGATCTTACTCAAAGAACCCTTGAGAGTTTTTTTCTTTATCTTTGAAATTTAATAGTTTTATTCAGTGTATTTCTCATGGTTGATCAATCTAGATAATTTCTCCCAGGCTCCCAGTGGTCCCTTTTTCTACCCAGATCCAAACCTTCTCTTATTTCTGGAATATTTCTTCAATTATAATTATAAAAAGTAATTTTGTACAAATGTGTTGTTTTAGTCTTTGGGGACTCCAATTATGCAAATATTATTCCTTCTTTGCTTTTCTGCCATTTTGACCATACCACTTCTGGCATTTTACACTTCTTTAATTTTTGTATTCTGAGTTTTTAATCCTGCTTGTCCTAAATTAGTATTAGGAGGATTTTAAGCATTTTATATATTTAAAGTACATTACATGAGGTTTGATATACATAGTCAGTTACTTCAGGCAATCTGACTAGCACATTCATCCTCTCAGTTTTCCTTTTGTGTATGTGGTAAAAGCACCTTGTCTTGGCAAATTTTTATCTTTGTTTGATTTTATTCTTTCTCTTGGATATGATTTACTTGCTTTCATTTCTAATATAGGTTTTTCAGTGTTGACCATCTATTTAGTGAATTAATTCACCTTGTTTTATTTTCCTTTCTCTTTTTCTGGCTTTGTGCTTTTGGTTTCTACATTTACAATTAAAAGGATTTTGTTTTTCACACTCCTAAATACTTGTTTGTGTAAATTTAACTTTGAGGAAAATGTTGCTTTCATCAGAATATTTTAGTGAATTTCACAATTCATGTCCATAGGTCATCTTACAGCTGTATTCTACTACCAGTTTTTGTTTTTATGTTTTGGGGTGATGAAGAGTTTTATCATCTATAGAGTATTAAACTTTATTTTCTGATTTTCGCAATAATTCTATATGTATTTACTGAATTTTCTTTGGTTCATTTTCGTATACTTTGGGTGTTTTATAGAAGTTGTAGCTCCATGACATCTTCTTTTGTCAGTAGATCAAAACTCTTCAAAAACCTAGAGTTTTATTATTGTTGTTGTTATTATTATTATCATTATCGTTAATGTAGTTTGGGAAGACTGTGTGTCTTATATTCAGTTCTCTTTTCTTTGATCAAACTCTAAGTTTTCCCCTCTGCTATTTTCCCCCCTTATTATAAAGTTGTTCCAAAGTCCTCTTCTATCTTCTCTTTTCCCAATAGCTTTTCTTGGCCTGTCTTTGCCTGCAACAAAAAAAAAGTGTGCAGTGGTACAATTATGTGGTAGATAGTTCCCTGAAATTTCATATTTTTCTTTTTCATTTATGGTTATTGTGAAGCTTGGTCATGCCTGGTCTTCAAATCATGCTTTATTAAATCAGGTTTTAAAATATATATATATACATATATAATGTTGTTTTATGTTACTTTTCTTCTTATAGCTTTCAGTTTTTCTGAAGAGGATAAACAAAATACCATTCCTGAAGACTATTTCATCAAAATCAAGTCAGACATGCTGTTCATTCAAGGAGAACATTTTATATCGCCACATTATACCCCTGTTATACCTGTTATGTAGTTACAAAGGAGTTCAATCTTAAGAATGCAAACCAAATAGTTTTTACTAGTAATAAATTAAGTTTGAATACATTAAAACACTTACATGAAACAACACTATATTATCCAAAATGAGGTAGGTGTAGGTCATTATAGCATAAATTATTACTCCATTTTAAAAATTGCTAGTTTCTTGTTTTCTGGCAAGAAAACAGTGAGCCATTTTAGAGACTTGGCAAAGCCAAGTGTATTTTAGCACAGTTTCAAGATAAAAACAACTTGTCATGTCAATAGCTGAGGGAAAGAAATTAATGAGATGTAGTTTAATACCAATATATTCTATTTTGCTATGAGACTGGGAGAAAACAGGAGAGGTTTGATTCTACATTTCATCTTACTAGTGACAAATTGTAGTGAAATAATATTTGCCTAAATAACAAACTAGGTTTTATTTTTAAATTTCTTCTCAATTGCACCCATCTTCTTCATTTTAGTATCCTCACCATAAAAAACAAGCATCATTTTCCCCCCCAAATGACTGTAATATGAAATCCTATGACTGTTATTATGGTGGATGCCCATTTATTTGCCTTGCCAGGGCTTTGTCTTCAGACCATACTATGGCCACCCCTCTTACTTTTTTCTTTTTCCTCATTGTCCAAGGGGCTAGTTTTCTTAATTTCTACCTTAGTGATTGCAACAAACAACTCTACCCTACAGGGATTTCTCTTCCATGAAACCTGAAATGAAATGAGGATGCTGCCTCCTCTATTCTTACTCTTACTTATTGCTACTGAAAATATAAAATAAAAAAAAAAAAAGAAGAAGAAAGAAAGAAAGAAAGAAAGAAAATTCAGTGAATTTTACTGATAATCACTCAAAGGAAAAAACAAGGCTTCACAAAATTAAATACCAACGTTACTGAATTTACAATTTCCTACTTATTAGTTCCTTGAACATGATTAATTTTCCTTTTTAAAATTTAAATTAATTAAAATGGAAATGAAAACTACATGATTTTGTCTGGCTCTCAGATTTTAGTTTTGAAATAGGGTTTATCAAACAAGTCAAGTCTTTGCATTTTTGTCTTTAGCAATTCATTGTTTGAAACATTCCTATAAAATATTCTACCTTCCATACAGAAAGTCTAAGCAATAATTCCTCCTCTATTGAAATGGGCAATCTGCATGTCATCAAGCTTCAGACTAGTGCAGATTTATCCTCTGGATATCTTCTTAAAAAGTGTCACTTCTCTAAAGATTAAGTTACAGTTTGTTGCTCTTATTTTCTTCAGTAGAATTTTTTGAGTAGTTTTGGGTTCATAACAAAATTGAATGAATTGAATAAATGTACAGTTTCCATACATCCCTTACCCCACAGCCCCGATATCTCCCCACTATCCCACATTAGATCGGAACAGTTTTGTGGTTGATAAACCTATATATCACTACCACCCAAAGTCTGTAGTTTGCATTAAGGCTCACTCTTGGTGTTGGACACTCTTGAGTTTCATACATATATAATGCATGTATCCACCATTGTACTATCTTAAAATACAAACACTCTGCTAAAACTTTCCTGTGCTGTTTATTCTCCCCTGCCTCCTGCTTAAGCTGTGATAATGGCTGAATCTTTTACCTCTTTTGCCATTTACACAGTTTTGCCTTTTCCATAGTCTCATATAGTTGGAATTGCATAAAATATAGCATTTCAGTTTGGCTTCTTTTCCTTAATAATATGCATTTAAGTTTCTTCCATGTAATTTAATGATTGGATACCTTATTTCTTTTTGGAGTTAATTATCAATTTATTGTCTGTATGTATCACAGTTTATTTATCCATTAAACTACTGCAGGGCATCTTAGTTACTTTCAAGTTCTGACATCAGTTTGTTTATTTTGATTGTTAATGCTTAATAACTTTAATAATTTATTATTTGATATGGGTGAGGTACAAATCCAGTTTCCTAATATTACCAGATGATGAACAGTAGGCTGCTTTTTAAACTATTATTCTCATGGTACTCTATAATTATCATATTGTTATATTTCTCTATTCACATCAAGAATCATATCTTTGTGATCTCTAAAAAATTAAAACCTTAAAATATCTTAGATCAGCCATTTGGTAGTAGATTCTGTGATTACTCAGATCTTAAAATTTACTCCATTTATTCTTGTTTTTTCTTATATTTGTAAAAAATTACCAAATTATGACAGAATGACTTGCTTTCTCCATCCTAAAGTCACAAGTATTTTAAAAATGAAAGTGACCCTTTGGAATAAAGAGATCTAATTTTGAAAACTGATATTTCTACTTCTTTTCCTAACATTTTAAATAGGAAGAAATAAAAAAGTAAAATATACATGATTTTTACTCAAGGAAATTCTATTTTAGCATTTAATAAAAATGAATCCCTGTCCACCACTAGCTCAAATCACCTATGACTATTGAACTTTCTGGCACTAAGTTATAAAATCCTTTCCAAAAGGCCTGCAACTTTCAAGATATCAGTAGTAATTTATCCACAGGCCAGGATGGTTAGAATATTTCCTGCTGCTTTATGTCTGAAGACTGAAATGCCTGGAGCAAAGTGACTTTGGGCATCAATATTCTAATGAATAGCTCACATAAAATGAAAATGCTCACATAAAGAAGTGCATTTCCTTGCAGTGCAGAAGAAGATAGAACATCCTTCTTTGCACTGATACCTTGGATACCATAGGTTTTTCTACTGTTGTATTCCTTTCCCAGCCAATGATGGAAGGCAGGAATCACACTTTGTATTCACTGAGTGATAAGGACCTGTTACTTGCCTTTTCTACGCTTAAGGATGAGAAAATGCTGTTGTATTGTGTACTTCTTAGAAACTTTCTCTGTCCTGTACCTCAGGTTTGCCTTATTCTTCTCCCTAGGATAAAGAGTTCTTTTTGTTTTCCCCTGTTCTTATAATATAGTAAATTGCTATGAATAAATCCCAATACAAAGACATGTTACTATAGACAGTGCAGTACATGATTAAAGTCAGCCTTATGAAGAAACTCATAGAGAACATAAAGTGTAAAATAATTTGAATATGTGTATTGCAAAAATCAGTGTGTAGTTCTGGGGTGCTTGACAAATGGGTTTCTGTGTACATGCACAATGCCTCAATTGAACTTACTTGGTCCTGAATGGTTACAACATCAGAACAAACAGTATCCTTATAAATGTCCTGAATCAAAAACACTTCTGATTTTTTTTATTCCATTTGTAATTTCCAGATAGTTTATCTTATCTCTTACCTCTGAGGTAGTTAAGACTAAGCAAATAACTCAGGTCTTGCATGGAAGTACTGAAGCTGACAAATGCTGTATGGAATTTCACAAGCTGCCTTTTTTTTTCTTCTTTCTTGCAGAGAACGCTGAGTGTGCAGTACTTGAAGAATCAGGAAATACAGACACCTGGTTACAATTTATCACCATTTTCTTTGGCCAGACTGACCTACAAGTCTTGTGATCTTTTATTGCTCTTGACTTCCCCCATTAACTCCTTCAAATGCATTACTGTATTATATTTTCAAAGTTCATAAGGGTTCAGAAAATTTGGGATTTAAAACGCTGTACAGTGTATACATCAGGAGCTTTATTTTACCACAGATTCTTTATTAGCATGAGCAGTTACCCTACATATGTTTCAATATATTTTCTCCCTTCTACTGGTTGTTGCTTTGTGAAGATTCTGGGAAAAGCATGTCAAGAATTGTTTCTGTTTAATGGAAATCCTGTGGCCCACTGCCTTGCTAAAAAAGTAGTCAGTAAAGGAGACCTTTGCATCTATAATCATCCTAGTTGGTTGACCAGAAAATCTGGCCAGAAGCTACAACTACCCACAAAGTGTTTGAAACTTTCTAAGTCCAACATCCTCAGACTTTCTGATGGAATGAATAGAATCATTCAGATGCATCTACATGTATAATATTATTAAGAAAGAAATTTTTATTTGAATAGTTGTCCATTTTACCACCTACAATGTTACCCTTAGTAACTAGGATTACTGAATTTCTATAAGTTCTTGAAGAAAATGCATTCTTTTTCTGTGGTAAAGATTTTAAATCATTGACTGCAGTCAACAAATTCTCCTGGGTATCAAATACTATCTATTACCATATTATGTATTTGATACCCAGGAGAATTTGTTGACTGAAGTCAATGTTGACTGAAGTCAATGTTACTGAACCTTCACTTTCCAATAACACAGTAATCTTAGCTTCAACCATTTGTTAAATAAAGGAAGTTAAGATCAATGTACAAGATTGATGACATTTGAAATGACCTTTTCCCAACCACCATTTTAATATTGATTCAGTGAAGGATCATCAATGGAACCTCAAAATTCATTATTCCAAAGTAACATGACATTTGTAATATCTTCGTACATTTCACAAGGCAAGTAATAATCACAAAATGTAAGAGTAACTCTTTAGCAGAGCACTCTGATGGAAACCACCTTAAAACAGCAGCTTGATTCACAATAGCCAAGCTATGGAACCAACCTAGGTGCCCTTCAACAGATGAATGGATGAAGAAAATGTGGTATATGTACACAATGGAATATTACTCAGCTATAAAGAAGAATGAACTTACAGCATTTGCCAGTAAATGGAAGGAACTGGAGGCTATCATGCTAAGTGAAATAAAAAAAACAAAGACTGAATAGTCACTTTGATACGTGGATGCTGACTCGCAATAGGCAGGGGTGGGGTGGATATGAGTAGAGGTTCACCAGATTCGACGGGGAGTAGGGGAAAGAGAAGGGGAATGAGAATGGATAAAACAGTAGAATTATTCAGACAACTTAGCAAGATCCTGCCTCTAAATAAAATATAAAAATGTGCTGGGGATGTGGCTCAGTGGTTATGTGCCTCTGAGTTTGATTCTTGGTACAAAAAAAAAAGTAACTTAAAATGGTTTAACAGTAAAATAGAAATTTAAAAATAAAACTATCTACAGCTGTCCCATAAATGCAGCTTAGACATGTACTCTATTTTTCAAAATCAATTACAAATTGGCTATCAAAGTAGTAAATATGCAAACAATGTTGATAGAAATATAAATTAATATACACTTTCTGAAGGATGACTTAACAATATGTCTTTAAATTTATAATTATTTGTATACATTTTCTCTAACAATTCCATGGGTGGAAAAGCACTATAAAATAATCAAATAAGCAGTAAAAGTTACAGAGACAAGGAATTTAATCTTCACTCTATGTTAATAAAAATAAACTTACCTCAATTTCAACAATAAGAGATTGCTTACGTATATCTAGAGAATGGAAAAGAATATAAACATTAAAATAGAACAATATTTCCCTAAACTTGTATTAAGAAACAACAATCCTTGGAAAATATTCTATGAAAAACATAAGTATTTAGGATCTGATTAATTATATGAAGTTAAATAATTATTTAGAATCTGTAATAACTATAAAATATGGTCATATTTTAACATGTATTTCTTCATATACAAGGAAACAAAAGGTATTGTAATGGAGTGCTTCAAAAGGTAATGACCTTGAAACTCTATTTTTATAAATAATTTTTCAAGATCTTATGGAACAGAGCAGATAAATAAATAAAATTTAAAGCTGTGGTAAGTATTAACTGTACATAATTAAAATGTTTATGCTAAAATATGTAGAGATAATATACAAAACCATATTATATGTGTATGTAACTGCACATGTGTATTTATATACACATTTGTGTATTTAGCTAGAAGTATACATGCCAGAAATTAACAATCCTGGGATGAGAAATGAGAAGTAGATAATATTTTTTTCTCACAGTTTTTAAAATTTTTTTTTAATTTTTATTTTTATTTTTCTCAAAAGTTGAATTTTAATACATAACAGAAAAAAACAAATTTTCAGAAGCTGTACACACTATTCACTGAAAACATTTGTTGAGGCAAATAGAAAAAAATTGTTACAATCATAATTTTTCTAACTTTGCACAAAATTATAAGTTTTTAAAATTTTTTTACAATGCAAATAAGTCACTTTGTTACAAATATATTCTTTATGTTACCAGTGTTTTTTTATCTTTCTGTCCTCTGGTTCTTTTTCTTCCATCACTCTGGTTTTCTATTTTTAGACTCCACATCCTAAAATCAACCTCTTCAAATCAGTTTTAAAATCAATTAGAAATTGTTTTAAACTCCACATCCTAAGATCAACCACTTAGTGTTATTTTAGACCCAACTGAAAAAATTCTGTCAGTGTTTCTTCTTTATAACATCATTTCTCTGTTTCTGCATTCATATATTGCACATCTTGTCAGTTTGGTTTTGCCGCCCCAACTTCCACATATGTAGCCTCACCTCTCCTCCAGATTTTTGTGTTTCTATAACATGTTGCCATACACAGCTGCCAAAGTCATCTTGCAAATATATTGCTTTGACCACATCACTTCCTTCTTCACATCCTTTAAAGATGGTATTTCTTTTCATATGAAATTCAAGTTGTTCATATACATTTCAAATGGCCTTTATCTGCACGTAAATATTTCATGATATTGCTCATCTATTTGCTCTACTTCATGCTTTTTTTTTGCTTAATATGTCCTAATATTAAAAGAATAAAAAATGATCATGTTCATGTTAATTTTAGTTTAATTTGTTTAAAAAATGTTTGCTTTCTGCTAAGTGACTTTTTTTTCAAATTTTATGTTTCCATAATAACAGGAGGAAATAACTACAACATTTATTGTCAGTTGTATATATGTGTGTGTATGTGTGTGTGTGTGTGTGTACAGGACACTGAACAAGTTGACTTATTACATATCATCCTTTTTAGTTTAATTGGAAATTAAGTAATACTAAGTTCAAGTACAAAGATTTAATGAGCTAGGAATGAGAAATTTTCTGATTAACTCCCCATTCTGTCATTTTCTTTTTTCCTGCAATTTATTTGACCATCATTTTATTGGCAATATGGTTTTGTTCCCGTAAGTGAGCTAAGGAGCAAGAGGCACTGCTTCTCTTTGCGATCTCCCAAATGAACCCCTAGCTTATTGTTGTTTGCCTTTTTTTTTTCCCAGACTGGGGATTAAATCCAGAGGCACTCTACCACTGAGCCACATCCCCAGCCCTATTTCATATTTTATTTAGAGACAAGGTCTCACTGAGTTGCTTAGGGCCTTGCTAAGTTGCTGAGGTTGGCTTTCTTGGAATCCTCCTGCCTCAGCCTCCTAAACTGCTGTGATTATAGGTGTGTGCAACCATGCCCGGTTCCTGTTGTTTGCTTTTAAGCTAACTTATGTAGAAAATTAATTTAATTCTTGTTTCCCAAGTGGCTAAACTTCTCTTACTATAAAACCGGATTTTAAATTTGTTATTTTATTTTTTTCTTTTAAAATATTTTAGTTGTAGATGGACATAATACCTTAATTTTATTTATTTATTTATTTGTTTGTTTGTTTATTTTTTGTGTGGTGCTGAGGATCTAACCTAGTCCCTCACCTGGGTGAGGCAAGTACTCTACTACTGAGCTACAAGGCCAGTTCCTAAACTTGTTATTATATTAAGTAAGGGAGGTTAATATTAATGAAAGAACAAAAGCACTACAACCTACTATTAATATCACATCAAAAAATAAGGCATTATGAAACAAAAAGAAAAGTTGAAAGGGCTTAATTCCCTGAATAGAATCTTATTCTTTACTTAGATGACGAATTGGCTACTGTATCGAATATGTCCAAGAATCCAAAGAAAGAGGAAAATGATAGGCACAACCATCACGAGCAGCGCTTTAATAATTACTTGGAGATGGATTATCTTTAAATGCACACATATATTTGTTCACACCAATAATTAAATGCAAGAAGTTAATTCACACTAGTTAAACACAGCAAGCACATCACACAAACCTTAGGACAACCACAAGTCCCAAAGTACCTCCGATGCCACGTGACTTCTCTTAGCTGAAGAGTGAACCTTGTTGTTATCTGGTTGTTCTCTTCAGCCAGTGGTTGGACGTCAGGGAATGGTGGAGTCGATCTGGGGATGGACAGCAAGGTGGCCAGTCTCACTGATGTCCTCGGAGCAGAGCTCTCTAAAGTGGCAGGACGAGCAGTTTAAATACAGTTCCAAGTTGGTGCTTATTGGTATCACACTCAAGCATTGCTCTATCTGCCTCTAGATGACGGTTCTTATCAATTGTGTCCAGACATTACTAAGCACTCCTATGGCTGATGTTCCTTACACACACACACAAATGCATGACAACAAAACCATAGTCTAACATTTTTCCTTTACCATTTTTATATCATATTAAGTTGCTTTCTTAATATGTTTTTTAGTCTGGGGCTCTACATTCTATACCAAATATAAATAATTCGAATTCCATTTACCCTAAGATTTAATTTTATTAGTCCTCAAAAGCCCAGTTATCCTGGTGTATTATTTCCCTGGGTGACAAAGAACACCACTGATGGTGTGACTCAGACAACAGAAACGTCCTACAGTCTCACCCTCCTAGAAGCTAGAAGTCCCCACTCAGTGTCAACACATTGGATTTTTCCTAAAGCTTTTCCTTTGCTTGTTCTTTGCACATGGCCACCTTGTTGCTGGGCCATGGGTCCTTGTGCACATGCATCCCTAACATATTTTTGTGTGTTGGAATTTCCTCTTCTTATAAGGACATTGGTCTAACTAGATTTAGGTCCATTTTAAGGGCCTCATTTTAGCATAGTCACTTTTTTAGATGCCCTATCGGTTAAATTACTCATATTCTGAGGTACTCACAGTAAAAGCTTTGATATATGTGCTTTGGAGAGATACAATTCAGCCCATAAAACCTGGGAAAATTCCAAATATTAACTCCTACCTAAGATTTTTATTTTCTGAGATCAGCTATTTCACTCCAGGTGATAAATATTAAGAATAAAAAAATCAGATCTCAGTTGGGATCTCTGAGGAAAGAATATATTTGGTTCTTATATTAACTACTATATGGTTAGTTATTAACAATGATTGCCAATATCTTTGATACTGAAAAAATAATTTGAGTGTTTCTAATTTTCATTTTTTGAGACAGTGTTAGCTACTATGATTTAGTGGGCTTCAGACTAGCAATGATATCCAAGTGACACAGAGACTGCATGGTGCTTTTCCCTTCACATTCTTCTATCTGGGACCTTTCATGGAAAACTTGAAGATTATAGATCACAGAAAGACACAGGAAAGTTTTTAAAATGGAGTTGCATTCTTAGTGATGCATGAACATATCTTTGTAAATTGAATTAAAAAAAAGGAAAGCCTTTTGAAACTTATCAGCATAATGCCTATATTTAAAATATGACACAAGATGTATCCAATAATCTATTTCTTTCTTTCTTTTTCTTGTTTTTGGTACCAGGGATTGAACTCAGGGGTACTCGACCACTGAGCCACATCCCTGGACCTATTTTGTGTTTTATGTAGAGACGGTCTCACTGAGTTGCTTAGTGCCTCACTATTGCTGAGGCTGGCTTTGAACTCACGATTCTCCTGTCTCAGCCTCCCAAAATGCTGGGATTATAGGCATGTGCCACTGCACCTGGCTCCAAGAATCTATTTCAAAGTGAAATTTTTATTTCTTTCTCCATTTCTTTTTCAAAAAGCTAAGAAACAAGGTTTATATGTTTGCACTTTTGAGAGAGGAGAAACCTTTATTATCTTAAAGGTTTAGTAAATCGTACTTCTTAAGTGTAAGCAACAGAGAGCGATTCTGCATTACATCAGCAGAGAAGTTATTCAGCTAATTCACTGAATTGAGGTTGAAGAGCTTGGTTCACAAACAGAGGCTACCATTACTGGTATTATACAGCCAATCTGCTGCAGCTGCAGGCTTTGTTAACTCTGCTGCTGCCCAAACCATCCTGGTGTCACAAAATCTTTTGCAGTGATCTTACCTCCATCATCCACATGTTCAGTATTCCAAATCCCTAGCACATGTGTCTTGCTGGTGAAGCTTCAGATAAGTGCTAATACCCTAGCTGAAAAAAGACAGTCAGTTCATCTGTGTAGTGGAAGTAGGCAGTGGAAATCATCCTTTTACCAGGAACCCACAGGGTAGATGAGCAATTCCACTCAAGTGCTCTAGGGAAGCAGGCTCTATGCCTAGGAGCTGGAGGTGGTGGTACTGCATTGGTCACAGTGCCTAGGAAGTTCCCCATGTGGGCCTGGGGACATGGGAGGGAACTCTCAAGTATGCTAAATTTCAGTCAATTTTAATCCAAAATTTTGGGGGAAATTCCAAATCTCAATTTACCAAGATGTAACATAGTTGTCTTGTTGTGTTAAGGCTGTTATAACAAACTGTAAATGGAAAGCCTATCAACAACATAAATTTATAGCTCCAACGTCTGGAGTCTGGAAGCCCAAGGTTAAAGTGCTGGCAAATGGAGAGTCTGCTGAGGGCTGCTTTCTGGTTCATAGATGGTACTTGTGTCATCTGTGGTGGAAGGGCAAATAGGTCTTTGAGGCCCCTTTCATAAGGACACCAATCCCACCATGAGAATCCATTCTCAGGACCTAATCCTTCCCCAAATGCCTCACCTCCTAAGAACATCACTGGTGATTAGTTTTCAACATACGAATTTTGGAAAAACACATTGAGACTATCATAATGGTAAAATAGTAGAAAGAGAAGTCTTATTTATTGCTTATTTGAGCCAGAATTTCAAAAAATCTGGGAATCTAACTGCCTTCATCACAAATCTCAGTAGCCTAATACATAAATTCAAATCTAGAAATCTTGAATAAAATAAATTGAAAGTCCTGTGATACTAAATACATACAGACTACGAGGACACATTTTGGTGATTGCAATGTAAAGGTTATCTAAGATTAAATATACCAAATAATAAAAGGGATGATTGTCTTCCTAAAATAAATAATATTTTGCTAAATTTTTGTAGGTTTTCCAGTGGTTATTGTTGAGAAATCTGAAATGAGTATCTATTGAAAGAATTAACATGATGTATAAACATTTACCCACCAACTAGAATTAATTGTTTTGACAATTTTTTCTACATTTGATTCATCTGTTTTTATTCAATTGATAAAACACACTATAGATGGATTTTGGCCTCTTCTTCATATCTGACCACTTTTTTTCCCATTGAGTAAGCATGATCATGAAGTTAGTGTGTGTATATATAATCTTTTAAATACATTTACATACATATGTTTATATTCTCAAAGAGTATGTGGTACTTTTGCATGTTTTGCTATAAATATACATTAATAGTACCATAAATTTTTGTGTTTTTAAAATCCTCATACAATTCTTTCATCACTGTTTTGTGATTGACTTTTAATACCTAAATTTTAATTAATTTATTTTAAATTGTTACTTTATATCCCATCTTATAAATATATTTATCTACCCCTTACTGATGCAAATTTTTTTTCATCAGCCATACTGCAATAAATATTTTGCCCATATCTTTTTGTGCCACATACCTGAGATTCTTCTGGATATAAATTCTAGGCTTCAAGAGATGCATCATTTTTTATCATTCAAGGTGATTACAAATTATTTTCCATCCTGTATTGATTTTTTAAAGTTACTCAAAGATAAATTTATTTTTTACATAATTCTTTTTACATAACAGACAAATTTTTTTAATGTTTGAATGCAAGTTCAAGTTACTTTTTTTCTTCAGTATTGTAGTTTGTATAATCATTTAATATGCCAATCTATTCATTTCTTTTTAGAGTAATTTGGTTATATAACCAAAGTTCCTTTTGGAAGTTCTGGGACAATTCTTAATCAGAAAAATAAAAAACAGATTTTCTCTTGGAAAAAGTATCTCCAAATTTACCAGCACAAATTGGCAGAGCCAGAAGCATTCCTATAAAAGTTTGGGAAAACAAAACCTATTAAAATTATGAAAGTTAGGCAAAAATTTTTTAGTTATGAATTGTAAAAATTACTTTAAGAATTTAATAGGACAGAGTGCCTCATTGTTCCCCCCAAAAGTATCATTAATTAAATTTGAAGGAGAATTTTCACAATGGCTACTACTTGGAGATACGTGTATATAAATAGATGACAGGTAGGTAGGTAGATAAACTGATTTATCTACATTCAGGATTATATGCTATTGACCTACATTTCCATGAGTTTTCATTTTATCCTTTTAAGTAAAAACTTTCTATTTTATCATATAGCTCACATCTGTTTGATCAAGAATGGACAGAAAGCAATGTGAGTTTAGCAGTATTTCTGTTGGATTCTGAAAATAAGACATATCTATTTTACAAATAGGTAACTTTGTGATCTTGATTATCTAATAAAAGATGTTGGGGGTGTTTATTATCCCTGGAGAAACTGTCATCAATCAGGATTCAATTTTCATTTTTCCTTCTCTTTTATGAAATGATTTTCTAAATTTAAGTTTTACTAAAACAGAGTGGATTCAGTGAATTCATACCTTTCTACTCCTGAAATTTCATATCAAAAGCAGGAAAATGAGTTTAAGTGTGTGTGTGTGTCTGTGTGTGAGTGTGTGTGAGGGGGGCTACCATTCTGAAGGAAAAAAAATTCCTTCTTATAGGTCAAAGGTACTAGTTGGTTTGCAGCCAGATATATTCTGCCCACTCAGACAAGGGAAGTATTTGAGGTCTAGAGGTAGATTTCTCTGGGGAAAGTAAAGTGGTTTTGTTAATGTAAAGAAAAATGTATTTGATTTGAATATTTGTGTGTTCCCACTTATGCAGTGTATTGACTTTTGCTGCAACTCTGTTATAGAATTTTGCCCAAATTCTGAAGGTGAAGTTTCTAATAGGAGAGTTTTCCAGAGATCAGTGTGATGAGATTCCTCCTAGTTTGCTGAACCCCTGTAGATGCTGGTATTTAAGCAGTCTGATGATCTGCTGTGATTTTGTTAAATAGATGATCACTTTAACAAGACAAGTTGACCTATATTATTTTGTAAGACATTCCTAATATTAATGTGTTATGATTCCATAAAATTGGAAAAGGGAGAGATGGATTTGACTTAATAGTTGGAAAATGTCAAAGGAGAGCTAGGATCTGAAAAATGAAAGATGGGTAGCACTACTACAGTGGCAAGTAAAGGGTGGTTTAGTCAGAGAGAGGGCCTGAACAAAGGTAGAAGAGTGATGATTATGAGGCATGTGAATTGCTAGCGGCCAGGTGATTTTGCAGCTTAAATGAAACGAGGAAACAAATTTCCTCCACTCTCCATTTTATCAGCAGAGGGAGAAAGACTCGTGATTCATGAAATATTATGCAAGTTAATGTCCTATTAAAATATAAATATAATTTTTATTCATAAAATATAGTATATACTGGTGCCACACACCTGTAATTCCAGCAGCTCGGGAGACTGAGGCAGGAGGATCGCTAATTCAAAGCCAGCCTCAGCAACTTAGTAAGTCCCTAAGCAACCTAGTGAGACCCTATCTCTAAATAAGAAACAAACAAACCAAAAAAAACACCTGGGGATGTGACTCAGGAGTTGAGCGCCCCTGGGTTCAATCTCTAGTTCCAAAAAATAAAATGAAATGAAATAAGAAAAATAAAATACAGTACATTAATTAGAATATAAAATGAGAGAGCTTTCTGAAGAATAAAATATGATAAAAATATGATTTTTATTTTGATGTAACTTAAAAATTAAATAAATAACAGTTGATATGTCTCCAAACTCTATGTTATCTAGCCAACTAATAAGGATAATGTGCATTAGTCCATTTAAGGACATATATTCTTTGTGCGTGTATCGTTACATTTAAGATACTCATTATCTCTACAAAAGTACATTTGCAAGGTCTTTAAAGATTATTTGAAGTAACAATTTGCCTGAGTGTGAAATATAAGTACCTTAACCAAATTGTGATTTGAATCAATAGCAAATTAACAGTCATCTTCAACCTGGTGAACACAAAGAAAGATTCTCTATATCTTTCTCTCTCACTCAAGGGCTCCAGCGCACACTCTTTCTCTCTCCCCCACCTCCATCTCTCTCTCAATGAAAAACAAAGGTTTCACTTCCCAGTCAAGTCTCCTGTTGAAGCACATTAAATCCTCCTAACTGTGATCTAGCTGAGGCCCTCTTGCCTAAAGTAAAGCACTTCTTTTTTAACCAAAATTGAACACACTACTCATTCAATTTCATGGTTTTTCAACACGTACCTTAGAAATGATGAAGTAAGGGAATCCAATTCCAAATCACCTACCAAAGCCTATTAAAGTGTGCTTGGTTGCACATTTTGGCTTTATATGAATAACATGCTCCAGAGAATTGAAGAACAAAAGCAACATGAACTTTGAGCTGAATGAAATACAGGGCTGTGGTTGGAGTTTTCTCGTGTAGCCCATTCAGAACTCCATATGATAGCCAAAGTTTTGCTGATACATCTGTCATAGATCAGCAGTTTTGAATATTTAAGTGGACAAAGAAACTCAGAAGTATTGCATCTGGAAACTTTCAGGAGTTCAAGTCCAATAGAAGAGTGCTATTTAGAAAAATGTATCATATGTAGGTTGAGGTTCTTGATATTTAATTAGTACTATTGAGATTTCACTCCTGCAGTGCACAATCTGCCTTTCTGATATAAAGTAGGAACATTTATAGAATAAATATTGATGGTTTATTCAGTTTAGGATTTCAGCTTGTGAGGGCTAATAGAGAGCCAAACAACCTAGAAGTAGTGGATTTTGGCACAGACAGGAAGAAAAGGACTGCTGAGTGATTGACAGGTTAGATTCTGAGGAAAAAACACTCCAGTTCCTTTAAAAAGGTACAAATAATATTCTGAATATTCAAGAACATCTGAATTTTTCAAGTGTTAGGTATAAATTGAGTAAAAGAATAGCACAACTAAATTTAAAAGTACAGTTCAAATCAAGAGAATCAGATAGAAATTCTTAATATTCAAATTATAATTCTACACTATTAAAAGTTTTATGTTCTATTTGAAAAAAATTCAAGGCTGTATGTTGAACAGATCAAGATCAAAAATCTTTGACAAGAGCAAGATGTATCAGGATCATGCAAACTGTTCCTGAATTTATACATATTTGATCATTGCACATTTAACATTCAAGAACTGCAATTGGGTAGGAGAAAATGGTGGAATAGAAGGGTGTGATTTCCAGTTGTTCTGTGGCTTTGGATTCAAGCAGTGGGAATACAGCTTCCTAGTAAGGTCGGTGACAGAAGGAATACACTGAAATTCAAGGTCAGAATCAAAGAGACAGAAATTTGGGTTCTTTGGAAATGGAATGGGAAAGAATACCTTGAGAAATTATCAAATAATGCCATGACACTAGTTTACTGAAGAAGGGAGGAGCGAGCCAGGCAGAAAGAAAGACTGAGTTTGTAAAGAAAATTTGGCACAGGGAAACCCATGGAACAGAGGAATAGGCTTAACTTGAGTTAAGGCATTCATTTTTTTTGCAGTAATTAATGATGCACTTGGCATAGCAGGCATTGGACATTAATTCTAATGATGTATATTGATCACTACTGTTGTTGCTGTTGCTTGTTTCTCTTTTTTTCTCAGAGAGGCTAGGAAGAAACTAATTCACTGAGTTAACAGGGTAGACTCTGCAGCTAAATACTCCCACACCTCAGCAAAATGTGTGCTTTCCTGTACACACAAACCAAAACCATCTAAGCTTCAAAAATACTTTAAGAGAGACTAAAACTCCAAACCAAGGACTAGGCTCCACAAGGAACAACTAGAGCGTGACATCAGGAGCCACTGTTGGAAACATACTTCTACAGAAAAATCATAGAAAGATTACAAAACAATGGCTCAGAAAAACCCACAATGTTACAGCAACTCTACACGAGTGTATAAAATCAGAAATTCCTTAAAGGCAAACTGAGAGGCATTGGTGGCTGAAACTAACTCTTGGATTACAGGAAGCCTACATGTTGAAGTTAAGATGTAAGAACAACACAGTACTTATTACAGCAGAGAGAGCTGCACACCTCACAAAAGCACAGGGTTCCATCTCAACAGATGAACCAATCTAAGACCACTGAAAACATAATGAAACAGGCAAACAAATTTCTCCCCCAAATTAATAATTCCCCAACAGTGAAACACACATACATGGAAGGGAATGAAGTTTTAGAGAAATGACTTTTAAAATTGATTATTAAAATGATTAATGAACTAAAAGAAGATCTGGGGAGGAAATTAAGAGCATATGCTGAAGGTGAAAGATCATTTCAATAGACATAGGAATTTTGAAAATCAACCAACCAGAAATCCTTGAAATGAAAAACACAATGAATCAACTAAAAATTCACTTGAAAATATCACCAACAAATTGTATTATGTACGAAATCTGTCTTGTATATCAATAAGCCTCAAAGACAGGATATTTGAGCAGGAACACTCAGTTTGCTCTAGGGGAAAAATAAAAATAAAGGACCATGATCAGGATACACAAAAACTCTAGGACATTAAGCAACTAAACTTACGACTCATCAATTAAAAGAGGGCACAGAATCACAGTCTAATGACATTAAGAACATTTTCAATGAATTAATAGCAGAAAAATTTCCAAACCTTTGCAATGAGATGGATATAATCATACAGGATGAATATGGGACTCCAAGTAGATACGATAAAAAAAGAATCTTTCTGCAACACATCATAATCAAAATGCTTAACAGAGAGAATAAGAATAGAATATTAAGAAGTCAAATAATCCACTTACTGATGACAATATCCTGTATCTAGAAGACCCAAAAACCTGCACTTAAAGACTTTTAGAGCTAGTAAACAAATTTAACAAAGAAGCAGCATACACAGTCAGTATACAAAAATCAATAGCTTTCTTAAATTCTAATAATGAATTGACCAAGAAAGAAATCAAGAAAACTACTCCACTCACAATAATCTCAAAAAATTAACAAAGATACTTAGGAACAAACCTAACCAAGGAGGTGAAAGATCTCTGAAATGAGACTTATAGAACACTGAAGAAAGAAACTAAGACCTTAGAAGATGGAAAGAACTACATATTCATAGATACATAGAACTAGTATCATCAAAATGACCATATTACCAAAAGCAAGTTGCTGATTCAGTATAGTCAACATTAAAATATCAATGGACATTCTTCACAAAACTAGAAACAGCAGTTCTGCTCAAGAACACAGGAAGTCTTTCCATTTTCGAAAGTCTTCTTCAATTTCTTTCTTCAATATCTGCAATTTTCACTGTAGAAGTCTTTCACCTCCTTGTTTAGGTTTATTCCCAAGGTTTTGTTTGTTTACTTGCTGTTTTTTTTTTTTTTTTTGAGGTTATCGTGAGTAGGATAGTTTTCTTGATTTCTTTCCAGCAGATTCATTATTGGAGAATAGGAACGCTATTGAATTATGAATGTTGACTGTGTATCCTACTACTCTGTGCTGACCCAGAATAGCCAAAGTAGTCCTGAAAAGCAAGAGTGAGGCTGAAGGTATCACAATACCTGATCTCAAATTATACTACAGAACTATAGTAACAAAAATAGCATGATATTGGTATAGAAACAATATTAAGACCAATGGAATAGAAGGGAAGACAGAGACAAAGCCATATAAATACAGTCATCTTATCCTTGACAAACATGCCAAAAGCATACATTGGAGAAAATAAAGCCTTTTAAAGAAATGGTGCTGGGAAAACTGGTTATCCATATGTAGAAGAATGAAACTAAAGCCACACCTCTCACTCAGGAAAATACTAACACAAAGTGGATCAAAGTCTAGAAATTAGACTAGAAATGGCGAAACTGCTAGAAGAAAGAGAAGGACAAAACATTGGTCCAGGCAAGCTGGGCACGGTGGTACACGTCTATAATCCCAGCACTTTGGGAGGTTGAGACAGGAGAATCATGAGTTCAAAGCCAGCCTCAGCAAGGGCGAGGTGGTAAGCAACTTAGTGAGACCCTGTCTCTAAATAAAACACAAAATAGGGCTAGGGATGTGGCTCAGTGGTTGAGTGCCCCTGAGTTCAATCCTCGGTACCAAAAAAACAAAGCAAAAACATTGGTCCAAGCACAAAATTACTTAATAAGATTCCCAATGCTCAAAAAATAAAACCAAGAATCAATAAGTGAGATGGCATTACATTAAAAAGCTAAGAGCATAAGGAGAGCACTTGAGGAATGGGAAAGAATCTTTGCAACCTACCCTCATGATAGAAGATTAATAACAAGGATATATAAAGAACTTAAAAAATTTCACACCAAAAAACCCATAATAACCCACTTAATAAATGGACCAAAGATCTAAAGATTTCTTAAAATCAGAAATACAAATGGCAAAGAAATATATGAAAATATTTTCAACATCTTTAGTAATCAGAGAGATGAAAATCAATACTACACTGAGATTTCATCTCTTTCTAGTTAAATGGCAATCATCAAGAATACAAATAATGATAATTTTTGATAAATATATAGAGAAAAATATAATTACACAATTTTGGTCAGACTTCAAATTAGTATTATCACTTTGGAATGCAGTGTGGAGATTCCTTAAAACATTAAAAATGTTGTCACCACACAACCCAGCTATACCATTCCTTGGTATTTATCCCCCCAAAATAAAATCATTCCATAGTAACACATGCATACAGATATATATAATAGCACAATCCACAGCAGTCAACTTATGGAACCAGTTGAGGTGCCCATCAACAGATGAATGGATACAAAAATGTGGTATACACATATACATAATGGAGTTCTACTCAGCCTTAAGGAAGAACAAAATGTCATTTTGCTGACAAATGGGTAGAATTAGAGAGCATTATGTAAGTGAAAAAAGCTGCACTCGAAAAAGCAAGGGTCTAATGTTTTTTCTCATATGTGAAAGCTATATATAAAGTATAAAGCAATAAAAAGAGGGATCTTACAAAAATAGAAAGGAGATCAGTAGAGAAGAATTGGGGGAACAAGGGGAAGGAAATAAGGAAGACCTGGGGAATGAATTTGACCAAATTATGCTATAAACATGTATGAATATATCACAATTTGTTCCAATTTTATATGTAACAATAATGTACCAACTTAAAAAGGAAAATAATAATTAAAAGGATGACCAATTAAAGTAAAGGAAGAGGGTCAGGGATGGAGGAGAGGAGAGAAGAGGAAGTATTGGCTATTGAAATGAGGTAAACTATGTTCTATGCATTTATGGATATATCAAAATAAACACCACTTATGTGTAACTATAATAAACACACACACACACACACCACACACACATGTTCTGGGACCTACATGGCTCTCAAAAGGCCCAACTTCCCAATGCTGTTGTAGAAGGATCTTCTAGTAAAATAATACAAATTCCCTATATTTGTTGTTGTGCTATCTAGATACTAAGCTTATTCAATTATGTTTTCTGTTTCAATCTCTTTCTTAAAATTCATAATAATTTATTTGAATGAACATGATTTAGAGATGTGCTTCACTGCAATTCATTACAATGTTTACATGGAATTGAGAATCTTATTAGAATCCAAAACATTTATAGTCCTGTTTTGAGATGCGGCAACATAGAAAAATTTGCTTTTACTATACAATATTAATCCTACCAAAGCACTTAATTACATTTTTAATGTCATAAATGATGATATAGAAATTCAAAAGACTCAAACAAGCAAGACCAATAACCTCATAGGCCTTTTGAGATTCCATGGATTAATTTCATTACTCCTTGCCATATTCACATTTTATTTCACATTTAAATATTGGCATTTTATAACTTTTAGAAGGATTTTTTGAACAATCCTGACATTTCAGAGAGTCTGGAAAGTTGGTTGTGTTGCCTGTCAAATGCTTGCCATTAATGACATTTCATAATTTAACTAACACCTTTGTGTATTGACCATTTACTGCAAGACACGTAAGAAAACTGTCTTGTTTATTCTTTAGATGAATAGGGGAAATTATAATTTCAGAACTGAAAAGAATAAGCTCTCTTAGTTTTCTTCACTATATACTTCCTGATTAGAAATAATTTCACATATGACTGAAGAATAGTATCACTTGTTTTAAGAACATCATCCCAATAACTTTCAATGCTTCTGTGAGAAGAATCACCAGAGTTTTTGTTTAGGCATGTTTAAAGTTTTCAGAAGGTGAAGAATAAAATGTTGACATACTTAATGGATGACCCTAAGTTTTCATGTACAAAAGTAAATGGAGTTTGGGAGAAATATCTCACTTAAATAATCATAAATCTACTGCAAATTTTGAGGCACATCTACAAATATTGTGTACTTGGGGAGATGGCTTCCCTCTCCCCCAATTCAGTCACAAATAAGAACTGAAGAATTTTGAAGGCTAGCTCTGGGAGGAAGTATTATTTCAAACTTTTAATAAATTTTATTATTTCAAATTTTTAATAAAATTGCTTATGCCTAAATCATAAGAAATGAGGAAAAACTGCAATTTAGTACTGGGAAAATACCAGGGAGAGATTTTAGTTTAAAAAGTTTCTGTTGAGTTAAAATTAGTTAAAATTAAGAAAGTTGAGTCTAATTATGTTGTCTTAGAAACTAGTATCTGTCATCTGTTAACAGGGAAATGTTCATATTTGTTGAGGGATCCCTGGGGCAATCTGGACTAATGGGTATTATAAGGTAAAATAGACCATTCAAGTTACTATTTCTTTTTCCATAAATATTGTCTTTTATCTTAAAAATGCATAGATATTGAGTTATGTGATGTACTAGTAAAGGATTATAGGAGTAAGATTTAAAGAAATACATTCCATATACATCATATATCTTCCTATGAAGATGATCTTTAAAACTCATGTGATATCTTATGACTCTATAATCATTAAATATGTAATATATACCTAAGAGCATTTACTGAAAAATTACATTTTATGAATGTAATTTTAAAGATGCACTCATGTAATAAAAATCCTGGGTTGGTTTCTGTCACTTATACAGGTATACATATTTACTAGTAGGGTTAAAATATATATAAATATATATTGAATCATTATTTACAGTCTTCCCCAAAACAAAAGTTGAAGTGGTTTCCAGTTGATCAATTCTTAGTTAGGATTTTATTATAAACATGTTCATTTGCATTTGTTTTGTTCTCTTTGGCCAATTCTACAAAGGTTTAACTAAATATTATTTTCTATTTAAGATAGGGGAACTCAGCAGATTCCTCAAAGTAGTGCTTTCTCTTGATTAAAAATACCAATACCCTGATTTGATCATTACACATTACTTTCTGTCTGAAACAGGAGTATGTAAAAAATAAATAAAATAAAACACACCTTCTATAATATTTAGTCATTATTGATTCTAAAGGAAGATACAATTGATTTAAAGTGTCTTTGGACTGTGTTTATAAAGCAATTTTTTTAGTTCTTGTTTATTCTCAGGAGCTCTTCTGGGACCCCAGACCTTTATTGATTTGCTTTTTTATTTTAGAAGCTAAACAAAATGATCAGTTTGAAAAGAAAGCAATAGATTTCAGTGACAGAGAAGGTCAAGCTATTGTGGAGCTTCCTTCTCCAAAGTGGGAGGACTACCCAGTGGCAATGGATAAACATTTTATTTTCTTTGATTTTCATTTTTTGTGTTTTCTAATTTTCAAAATAAAATTGTAGAATTTAAACGTCAATACTGTTACTTCTAAAACATAAATTTAACTGTATTTTGTAAACAATTCGTAGATTCTCTATTGAGTAATAAGTTCAAAGTTTGCTTCTTTTTTGACCCTCTAAATATTGCCCTTGGCTAGAAATAAAAGAAAAGAAATGAATTCAAGTATTTATCAATAATAAAAAGCATTTGTATAGTTAATTTGCTTTCTATTGCCTTCTATAAAATGCAATCAATTTTAGATCTTGGAACCACATATATCTGCCCTTTGAGTCTTTGATTAGATTTATTACACTGCTTTTATGACAGCCACAATATGAGATATCAGAGTTACTTGTAAATAGAGTTTGATATTTTGCAGCAAGATCTATTAAGAAAAAGTTCCAAAGTTTAAATATTTAACAAAATCAAAAAGTAATAATAAAACATTCCACATTAAAAACTCCTTTAGACTAATCTTACATGAAAAAATATAATGTCTTATCTTTAATTTTTCTATGTAGCTAATTTGTTCAGCTCTTGTCATTTTAATAACTTCGTTGAGGGAAAGGACTTCTGGAGGAACTCTAAGCAAGTTCCACTAAGGAGTGTTTTCTTTAATTATTACAAATACGAATTACCCTTATCATTACACATTGTATGCTCATGTCAAATTATCTTAATATGTTCCACAAACATGTACAAATATTATGTGTCCATTTTAACAAATAACAGAAAAACAGAAACCCTTTTGTAACTTGACTACTAGAGAAATAAATATTACCATCAGCAGAGATGCTAATGGCCCCAAAGACTTTAAGACACTGTGTATTGTGTCTGGACTGTGAAATTGTTAACTGATTTTCTTCTGTTTGGAATACCAGAAAAAAAGTTTTGAAATGAGGAAAAGAAATAGCCTGGATTTATTTCTGTTCTCACCAAGTATTTCTTCTAAAACAGAAGAGAAAATATACAGTTCAACTTGAAAATATCCTGAAGAGAACATCAAATGGGTTTATCTGAAAGAGAACCACATCTCCAAGGAAAGCAATGAGTTCCACTTGCTCTCTTTTGAGAATAAACTTTAAAAATTCCATGAGCTAACTCATTTTTTTCATGATTCATTTAAAATTATAAATAGTTCACTAAATATAAAATCTAATTTTCCATTTTTGCCTCCAGAAAAACTTGATAGTATTTAGGGCATATATATGTATGCATCGTTTACAATCTCATTCATTTACATATTCATTCATTTATTCATTTAACACATTTAATTATTTTTCACTATTCATTAAACAGTGCAAGGTATTGGTGAACATAAATTGGAGTAATAGATTTGTGACTCTTGCATAAGGACAGATTAGTCAAAGCAAGTTTTTGAAGTAGAAATGTCATGTATTAGAACACAAATAAGACTATTGAATGTCTAAATTCTCTTACCATAGTCATATTATCCATCAATATCTCATTCTTTTTCCATTATTCTACTATTATAATGGTAGAAAATTCTACTATTATAATTTTTAAAAATGTATCTGTTCATTATGGATATATGTTTGAGGGCTATTTTTATAGAAACTCTGGGTTAATAATAGCTTAAGAAAATTTTTTGATAGCACTACAAACAAACAGACATATAACAAAAACAAAATTATGGTAAAGGAAGCATATATTCCTACATTTTCCACTCTGCATACTTCTTGTCCATTTAGCCCTCCTGAGTGAGAGAGACTCTCATGGTGCTTTTGCTGCTGTGATACCGAGACATCTCTCCACAGAATGCCTGATTAACCTCCTCCTCCTTCACACCCTCTGTTCTCATCAATCTTAACCTATTCTGAACTGATATACTTCTAATTCCCATGGTAACTGCTTGATCTCACAACCCCTGTGCACCCCTGTGTATGGGATGAGTTCACTATAGAGAGCTACATTCTATGACACACACATTTTTAGCCGTGATTAGTTGAGAAGTTTTTGTACTTTTCACTGATAAGTACTTATGTTAAATTTAATTACAGGCTTTTTAAACATACAAAAGATTAATAAAATAACAGAATGAACCCTCATGTAGTCATTATATAATATCTATAATTACCAATATTTTGCTAATTCTACTTCATCAATCACCCTATCCCACTTTAAAAAGAATGTAGTAATGTTTATCCCCCCCTCCGCTTTTTTGGTACTGGGGATTGAACCCAGGGATGCTTTACCATTGAGCTGCTCCCCCAGTCCTTTTGGTTTTGAGACAGTCTTGCTAAATTGCCGAAGCTGACCTTGACCTTCTGATCCTCCTGTCTCAGCCTACCTATTCACTGGGATTGTCACTGTGCACCATTGTGCCTGGCACCCTGTTATATTTTTAAGAGCATTTTAGAGCCTATCCCAGACAATTGTTATCTCACTTTTTATAAATCCTTCAGAATGTAACTTGAAATGATAAATATATTATAATACAACCACAATGCTGACGGTACCTCTCAAAATTAACAATACTTCCTCAATATACTCAGTTCTCTTAAAACTGTCATTTTTCCAATTGGCAAAATTATATCAATAGTCAGACAAACTCTGGGTATGCCAAAACCAGTATTTCATTTGTAGAAATTTTAGGCTAAATAGAAAAGTTGTGCCATGATATCTAGTACAGTGCAAAATAAGCACAGGGAAAGATTGGTGTGGGGTAAGTTTTCAGTTCTATAGGGAGACTGGGCTCAGATTAATGGAACCTGCTATATACAAGCTGTGTGGTGCTGAACAAATTCCTTATCATCTTTGAGCCTGTTTCTGCATATATAAAATGGAGTTGTTATGAACATATGTATAAACAGTTTGCATGGTCCTTAGAAATAGTAACAAGTCCATTTGTATTATAACTTACTGTAGATATTTTTCTTGTGTGTATGAGTATGTACATGTATACATGTGTGTGCTTTGTTTTAGAATATGAATATATTATTAGGCTATCAGGAAAAAAATTATCACAAGAAATCTCTTATTGAACTTAACTTGGAGAAAGAAGGCATTTCCAAATAGATATATATTATGGTTTGGGTCAGGAATGTCCCCCAAAGTCTCCATCATTTGTTGAAGGCTTGATCCCCAATGCAGCAGTGTTCAGAGGTGGGGTTTTGAGGAACTGATTGGATCATGAGAGCTCTGACCTGATCAGAAGGTTAATCCATCCATGGATTAGTAATTTAATGGCATTTTGAGGAGCTGGTAGAAACTGTAGGAGGTAAGTCGCTGGGGGTATGCCCTGGAAAGATATTTATTGTCCTTAGGTCCTTGGTCCGTCCATCCCTTCCTTCCTTCATCTTTCCTTCCTTCCTTCCTCTTCCTGTCTCCTCCTCCCTCTCTCCTGACTTCCATGAACTAAGCAGCTTTCCTTTGCCAAAAACTTCTTCCATGATGTTCTGCCTTACCTCAGGCCCAAAGCAAAGGAGCTGGCCAACCATGGACGGGAACCTCTGAAATCATAAACTCAAATATATCTTTCCTCCTTTAAGTTGTTTGTGCCAGGTATTTTGGTCACATCAATGAAAAGTGGACTAATACTGCATTAGCTAAGGTTTTAGAGATATAGTCAAATTAAAACTGATCTATGACAGACTAAAAATGGATAGAAGGGGAAAGTTTATTACTAAACTTCATACTAGTTACAAAGTTTGTGTCCTTTGACCACTTGACATGGATATTCCATGTATGAGAGTATGTCTGATTTTTCTATGAAATCCAATGAGTAGAAGTTTGAACATCAGACCTAATTTGTTTGAAATCAAGGAAAATCATAATTGTGTTTCTTTACTCAAGGATATGAGAGTGCCACCTAGTGCTCAAAATCGGTGAAGTGCAGACACAGGGCCCTTAGAAACCCAGGAAAGGATGGAGCTGGCATGTACCATGAATACAAAGTTTACAAAATAATGAAAAGCAAAACAGGTATCAAATTTCATGTGATTTTTATTGTACAGTATAATGTAAAATTTATTTATTTATTTATTTTTTGGTACTGGAGATTGAACTCAGGGACACTTGATCACTGAGCCGCATCCCCAGTCCTATTTTGTGTTTTATGTAGAGACAGGGTCTCACTGAGTTGCTTAGCGCCTCACCATTGCTGACGCTGGCTTTGAACTCCCAATTCTCCTGTCTCAGCCTCCCTAAGTGCTGGGATTACAGGCTTGTGCCACCGCGCCCAGCTCTGTAAAATTTATTATAATGCCATAATTAAATTTATTTTTGATCATATGAATTATTTTTATCCCTGGTATATTCCTGATAGTTTTTCCTGAGATTTTATTTTGTGTACTGTAATAAAACATCATCAATATCTGATGAAATCCTAAATTGCAAACACAATTCTAATAACAGAAAAAGATAACCTGTATTAGTGAATAATAAGAGTAATAATGGCTATAACGACTAATATATATTTGACACTTGTGTGTTTGTTTGGTTTTGGTACTGGGCATTAAACCCAGGGCCTTGCACATGCTAGATAAGCGTGGTACCACAGAGCCACATCCCAGGTCCCTCGATACTTATTAATATCAATTAATGTGCTTTATACTTTACCTTTATTATTTCATTATCCCAGGAATTATATAAATGAGGTATTGTAGATCCATTTTACAGATGTAATTGAAGCTTAAAGAGATTATGCTCCCAGTATCACATTGGTGGTAAGTGTGGAAGACAGTATGATAGATGAAATATCCTAAGATGATATTGGGCTAGTTACATCCTTCTCAACTTCATAGTACATTAGTGATGCCAACTATCAAATAAAGGATGAAAATGCCCACCAATTGGAGATAATGAAATATATCATATATTTACTGGTGACCTTGTATTTGAAACCCTCTCAAGTTCTTATGTCATATAATTATAAATAAAAGTAGTACAAACACCAACTTTATCAAATTATCAAGAAATATGTTTTGCTTATGAAAGAACACTTGTTTTTTAACTATTCCATTATGTAATAGATATGAAATGTTATCTCTTTCATTCTAAACTAGATTTTCTCAGCTGTGGTCTAGATATTTCTTTATGTGAGGAACCTTACTGTGAATTGTAGCGTGAATAGTGTCTTCAGCCATCCATTCCCCAGGACCAGAAATGAATGTGTGTGGTGATCCTATTAGGAAGTCTTTTGTTAATATTCTTCACCTCTTTATTTTTATATGGAATTTTTCTAAAATATTGCTGAAAAGTTTGGACACTTACAATGGGGCAGGGAGTTGTGAATGAAACTAATTCCTGATTCTCTTACACTTATGGTCAATGGGAGTCGAATATTACTTTTAGTCAAAGTTTAAAAATTATCATGGCAGAAATTAATTTCAAAATTCTATCACTTATACTCTGGGATAACTTTTCTTAAGACACTGTAAAATCTACTCATCATATGTGATAAAAGCCATCTAGATTTCCCAGTTTTTTGTTTTGTCTTAATTTATGTTGTCTTTAGGGAACTAATATCTAATTCTAGGTGGAATGTTTTTATAAACTAATGACAAAAGGTCACAATTAGTTCCTTATAGCCTTAATACAATAATAATATTTCATTTTTGCTTTTTGTTTTCTAACTGATATGGTAGAAGAGATTGAAAAATTAACAA
The DNA here is from genome assembly GCA_004024805.1 of Geosciurus inauris. Classification (NCBI taxonomy): domain Eukaryota; kingdom Metazoa; phylum Chordata; class Mammalia; order Rodentia; family Sciuridae; genus Geosciurus; species Geosciurus inauris. The sequence continues at coordinate 57,389 of PVHX01000068.1, forward strand.
AGAAAATTTGGTAAAAAATGTAAGCAATTGTGGCACATGGGGAGGTCATGGATAAAATCTCAGACAATCTTAGTGCAATTTTTACCAAAATATGTGACCATGGTATCATGGTTTAGATGTGATGTCCCCCGAAAGCTCACGTGTGAGATAATGCAAGAAGGTTTGGAGGATAAATGACTGTGTTATAGCATTAATCTAATCAGTTAATTAATCCCTGATGGGACTAGCTGGGTGGTGACAGGAGGCAAGTGGGGTGTGGCTGGAGGAAGTGGTTCATTGGAGGCGTGGCAATGGGGTATATATTTGTATCTGGCCAGTAGAGTCTCTCTCAGCTTGCTGATCATCATGTGAGCTGCTTCCCTCTGCCACACTCTTCCACCATGACGTCCTGCCTCACCTGGAGCCCCGAGGAATGGAGCCTGCTGTCTATGGATTGAGCCATCTGTAACTGTGAGCCCTAAAATAATCTTTCCTCCTTTACTATTGTTCTGGTCAGGTCTTTCAGTCATAGCCAGAGAAAAAGCTGACTAAAATACATAGGTAAGGGTTCAGACATATTTTTTGAAAAGATGAAAAGAGCACTAACTGATTAAATTCTGACAGTTTAATTTTTTTTCAAAAGAACCATATATATATTTTTTGGTATTACTCAAAAAAACTCATAAGAAATAAATTACTAAAACTCAAACTAAAAAGCTTCTCAGCAAAAGAAACAATCAATGAAGTGAACAGAGAGCACACATTCTGGGAACAAATTTTTGCTACATGCACATCAGATAGAGCATCAATCTCCAGGATATATAAAGAACTCAAAAATCTTAACACCAAAAAAATAAACTACCCAATCAATAAATGGGCTAAGGAGCTGAACAGACACTTCTCAGAAGAAGATATACAATCGTTCAACAGACATATGAAAAAGCGTTCAACATCTCTAGCAATTAGAGAAATGAAAATCAAAACTACTCTAATATTTCATCTCACGCCAGTCAGAATGGCAATTATCAAGAATACAAACAACAATTAAGTGTGGGCAACGTTGTGGGGAAAAAAGCATATTCATATGTTGCTGGTAGGAATGCAAATTGGTGTAACACAGCTGGAAAGCAGTATGGAGATTCCTTAGAAAACTTGGAATGGAACAACCATTTGACCCAGCTGCCCACTCCTTGGTCTATACCCAGAAGACCAGCATATTAAACACAGCATACTACAGTAATGCAGCCACTTCAATGTTTATAGCAGCTCAATTCACAATAGCTAAACTGTGGAACCAACCTAGATGCCCTTCGATAGATGAATGGATAAAGAAACTGTGGTATATATACACAATGGAATATTACTCAGCAATGAAAGAGAATAAAATTATGGCATTTGCAGGTAAATGGATGGAGTTGGAGAACATCATGCTAAGTGAAGTAAACCAAACCCCAAAAAACCAAATGCCAAATGTTCTCTCTAATAAGTGGATGCTGATCCATAATGGAGGAGAGAATATGGGAAGAATGGTGGAATTTTGGTGAAAGGGGAGGGAAAGGGGAGGGGGCATGGGGACAGTAAAGATGATGGCATGAGATGGACATCATAGCCCTAGCTTCATGTATGACTGCATATATGATGTGATTCTACATCACATACAACTAGAGAAATGAAAAGTTGTGCTCCATCTGTGCACAATGAATCAAAATGCATTCTGCTATCATGTATACCTCAGTAGAATAAATAAATTAAAAAAAGAAAAAGAAATGAATGAAGTAGCTAGTTTGGAGGTAGCTTATTTTTAAAGGTCAAGTAAATGTATTTTTAAGTCCTCTCAATTTTTCATTAAAATGCACATAAATTTACAAAAAGATAACAATTGTCAACAATACTATAAGACTTGAAGTCATAGCCTGAGCAAAATTTCAGTTAATTCATGGCCATTCTTTTTCATGTTTTCGAAGTATTTTACTTATCCTCACTAAACAAAGAATTCAATTTTTCTGTTTCTATTTCTATTTGGTTCTTTTACCAAAATATTTTTTTTGGTCTTCTTGAAAAAAATAGTAGATACAATAAGTTCTTTTTGGCAGCTAGAAATTACCTTTTGACTTTAATATGTGTGTGATGTTGGAGATTGAACCCAGGACTTTGTTCAGACTAGTCACAAGTGTTCTACCACTGTGCTATACATCCGTCTTGTTTTCTGTGTTTATTTTTATTTTATTTTTTATTTTTTGGTACTGGAGATTGAACTCAGGGGCACTCGACCACTGAGCCACATCCCCAGCCCTATTTTGTGTTTTATGTAGACACAGGGTCTCACTGAGTTGCTTAGCGCCTCGCTGTTGCTGAGGCTGGCTTTGAACTCGCGATTCTCCTGTCTCAGCCCCCTAAGTGCTGGGATTACAGGTTTGTGCTACTGTGCCCGGCTCTGTGTTTCTTTAAGTAAAGTAACGTTTATTTCTTTTGCTTTAATATGTGTGATTTTTCTTTATAATTATGAAAACAGCACTAAGTAGACACAAAGCAAATAGAATGTATGAGAAAATAGAATTCACTGGAGTTTTATGTAATTTTGCCTATAAACAGCTACCCAGTGCCAAACTTGTTGAAAATAAATTACCTAATGGGACCCATTATAGGATCCTAGAAAGCTATGCAAAGCTATGTATAAGTTTAGATTCATTCAGTTTAACATAACTTTCTCAGGTAGAACAAAAATCCCTCATGATGTAGTAATCAGAGTAATAAAAAGGCTTTATGGGGCTGGGGTTGTAGCTCAGTGGTAGAGTGCTTGCCTATTATGTGTGAGGCCCTGGGTTCAATTGTTAGCACCACATAAAGACAAATAAATAAAACAAAGGTATTGTGTCCACCTACAACAACAACAACAATGGCAACAAAGAACTAGCTCCTAGTAAGTACTCATGAAAAAAAAAAGGCTTTATGTCTGTCAAGTCAGTTTTACAGAAGACTCATGATAACAGGTAACAAGCTATTGGACATTTTTTCTCAATTGATCTTAGAAGGAAAAATATATCCAAGCATACCAAAATATGTATTCTATATATTCAATACTCTGATACTAAAATAAGGGAATAGGTATAGCTGAATTTTATATAAGCTTTCAGGTGCTCAAGGAGAGCTAACTATCTGAAAGAAAACAGTGGAGTACCCTTTTAGAACATGAAGTTTCTTTGGTCAACTGAAAACTCACCTTATTTCAACTATGTTGTATGCTCATATACTGGCATATTGGGTTTTCTTCAAGAGAAGCATGAATTTACTTTGTAATGTGGAGAAACTTTCTATTAGTATTTACAAGCTCAATGCTCCCTTGTCTCATGAAACCATGTTATTAACGGTTAATCCACACAACACCCCTTGTTAAGTAGGTCATTATTATTATCTTCACTTTCCAGCTGAGGAAACACACCAACAGAGGTCATGGAGTGAGTCAGGCCAGGATTAGCAATGAATAGCACCCAGTTGTCAGTGCTTTCCTTGGTCCACCCGGCCACGTTAAATAGGTGAGATGGCTTGCTTGGATAGCCACAAAGAATGGGAGCTGGCCCAGAGCTTGTATAACCAGACTCCTCATAAAGGCAGCCTGTGTACTCCTTGCCTCTGACTTTATACTTGTTACCCTAAATTTGAATCGGTGGGGCCCACTAATATTCTTGACCTAGATCCTGAACGTTGTCCTTACTATTTCTCACCTCATGTCACCATCACTACTGAAACCCAGTGAGTTTACCTGTGGTTTGCTCTACTCTGAACCCATTTCTGAGGAAAGAAAGGCAAATAGTACTTGGAGGATTTTACAACCTGGGGTGATATTTCTGGAGGGACTGAAATCTATGTGTATTCTCTTGAAATAAGTAGACCAAATTTATATACTTGGATTTTTCTTATCTAAATTAGAATAAATGAATGCACATGTAACAAAAAATGATCTGAAATTCTAGGTAGTAGTTAAGGCATAGGCAATAGATTTGATATATTTTATGACTTACTGATTGACAATGAAGCCATGAATTTTATAAATAATTCAATTTCCAATTAAGAAGTGTTCTGCTATCGCAAGCATTTAAATCTTACAAGGAAGTATGATTGAAAGAATGGAAATAATGCAGGGAATTATGGGGAAAATGCTTAAGAACATCTAATAACAAATGGAAAAATTGAGTATCATTGGGATTATGTAGGTTCTACAGGTTTTGAAATGTGGAAAACAAGGGTTACCAGTAATATTTGTAAAAGCATATTCTTATTTTAAGTAATCTAATATCACACTGGGAAATATTAATATTTGATCGAAGTAGCATATAGAGCTTGACCCATTGCTAAAATATCATATCAATGTTATATATTATTTAATATATTTGATGGAATTTATAAAATTATAAAATATTTTTACTTCATATGATGAAATATGGTCCAAATCAGTTTTTCTTTAATTTGAATGAAATAGAAAAACATTCCCTGATGGTAAAGATAGTAATACAATATACTAAAGCTGTCAGAAGAAGAAATAGAAACTCAGATTAGTCTGGCATCTACAAAAACAATTGAATATGTTATTAAAAACATTTCCACTAAAAATTTCTCACCCAAATAACTTCACTGTTGAATTCTCCCATACATTTAGGAAGAAATGCAATAAGTCTACACAAACACTTTCAGAGAACAGAAAAATAATTATTAATTCCCAGCTCACTTAATAAGGTCAGCAAAGCATTTACTCTAAAATTTAAAAGAAAAATTACAAACAAGTTTCTTTCGGCAACATAATTGAAAACTCCCAATCGAAACATGAGCAAATAAAATAAGACAGATGATTCATTAAACCAGTTTAGGTTTATTTTAGTTCCATAAAATAATTTTAAGATTCAGAAAGCAGTCAGTCTAATTAATCATATCAAGAAAATAAAGTAGAACTATGACACTCTGATCCAATAGATGTGGGGAAGTCCTTTGTTAAAATTCAATGTTCTTAGCCAAGCATGTGGTGCATGCCTGTAATCCCAGCAGCTTGGGAGGCTGAGGCAGGAGGATTGCAAGTTTAAAGCCAGTTTCAGCAATAGTGAGGCCCTAAGCAACTGAGTGAGACCCTGTCTCTAAATAAAATACAAATAGGGCTGGGGATGTGGCTCAGTGGTCGAGTGTCTCTGAGTTCAGTCCCTGGTACAAAAAATATATACATATATACATATATACACACATATATGTACATATATATGTGTGTATATATGTATATATATGTATATATATATAAGCTCTTTCATGATTAAAAAAACTTTAGCAAAGTAGGAATAGAGGGGGACCTTCTTAATCTAATAAAATATCTCTATAAAGGTTTATGACAAATACCATATTTAACCATATGAAATATTTTCTCACCAGGGTTGGAAAAAAGTCAGGGTGCCTCATATCACTGCTTTTTTTCCACTTTACACAAAATCCCCTAGCTTGTGCTATACTGTATAAAAATTATAAGATTTGGAAATGAATAAATAGATATATTGTTAGCAATTGGCATGATTGTGACCACGAGATATCCCCAAACCATCTGTAGGTTGTTTGAATTCATAAGTAAAATTTAGTATGGCTGTTTGACACAAATAATTAGAAAATAAAACTGTTCAAAGAAAGCATTAAATGTAGCATCAATCACATCAAATTCTTACAAATAAATCTAATGAAAAATGTACAAAATATTTACACATAAACATTGCAAAATATTACTGAACAATTCTAAAAAATCAAACAAATAGAGAAATTGCTCAAGGATTATAAATCAGTTCTTTCCAAAATTATGTATAGTTCTGTAGGAGCACTCTCCATACCTTCAACCCATCCCTTCCATCTTTCCCCATTCTATGCTAATGGACTGTGTGCTTGACAGAGAGCACCCCTTTGTTTGTAACTTTGGACCTGATTGGTTCAGGAGTGTATATAAGCTTTTGTACTTTCTGGAATAAAAGGTGTTTCTGCGTCTCGCTCTGGCAGAGCAGTTTTTTACCTACATCCCGGGGTCTGGGTGAGTGACTCTGAGGACCATCACCATCCTGGGAGACACCATTTTGTCTTCCCTGAAGACCCCTCTTCATCTCTTAGGACCCCAACTCGTTGAGCAGACCCACGCAGCGTGACCTTTAAAGCAACATAGTTCATTGCAACCTCAATTAAAACCATTGCATGACCTCTCCAGAAATTCATACGTTAATTGTTAATTTTTACATTCATACAGAAATGCAAAGGGCCAAAATGAAGCAAGATAATTTTGAAAAAGAGCAATCAGAATACTTATGTTATCAGAGAGCAAGTATCAAAAACTCAATGATTAAGAACCCATGCTTTTGACACAGAATAGAAAAGCTAAGCAAGGAATTAAAAACAGAGTTCTGTACACAGACACTCAAGTAATATAGGTAAAATTGTATCATAGTGGTGGACAGTCAGGTTAGTTAATATTTATTTATTTATTTTTGTATCAGGGATTGAACCCACAGGTGCATAACCACTGAGCAATATCCCCAGCCTGTTTTATGTTTTGTTTTGTGACAGGGTCTTGTTAAATTGCTTAGGGTCTCACTAAATTTCTGAAGCTGCTTTGAACTTGTAATCCTTTTGCTTCAGCCTCCCAAGCCACTGGGATTACAGGTGTGTGCCACATGCTGGATATTGTACATAGATATCTTTATGACCAAGATAGTAATTTTAAGTCTTAAAAATTAAGATTTTCTGTTTATCAGAATATCTCATGAACACAGCAAGATAGTTTGAAAGACTGTGTGGGAAATAAAACATATGAGATATATGTGTATTTTACATATATGTATATATACATATATATGCATATATATAGCATCTATATATAGAGTATACACACATGCACACACACACACACACACACATATAGAACAGAAGTTCAAATAAAGAGAGAAAGAGAGTGAGAGAGAGAGATCCCAATAGGAAAAATAATCAAAACATTTCAAACATCAAAGGCATTTCACAAAGAGGATATCCAAATATTTAATAACCACATGTGAAAGAGTTCAACAGTATTCACTATCAGGTACAAACAAGTGAAAGCCACAGAGTGATACTATTATCTACACGTCAGAAATGCTGGGGGGCAAATATTGCTAATGAAAATGCAAATCAGTACAATCTCTTTAGACAGCTGTTTGACAGGATCTTCTGAAGCAAAACATGCAAACACCTATGACATAGCAATTCCACTGGATATTGAAAATAAATGTGTTCATATATACACTGAAGATATGGACAACAGTTGACTGCCTCATCATTTGATATAGTGACAAACTGGAAATGACTCAAATATCCATCAACAGAAGAATGGATATAATTTTAGAACAGTGATACAATGAAATATATGGTAATGAAAATGAATGATCTAAGAGCAACGACATGGATATATCTCACTGATATAGTATTCAGTGAAAGAAAATACATACCATGGAATTACATTTATATAAATGTCTCATACAGGCAAGATATTAACATAAATATCATAGTTTTCTTGGGGAAGGAAGAAGAGGTGAGTGATGGCTAGAACACAGGGAAAGTTCTATGTTCTATTATCTTGATTGGGTGGTGGTTACAAAGGTGTGATTAATATATAAAAATAATTAAGCTGAATATGTAAGTCTATTCACACATGAATTTGTTAGGCATTGTACATAAATAAGAAAAAAAATCAGAGATCACTTCAAAGACAGAGTACATAAAGCTTTTGTCTATTTTTTATGATTAGATCATAATGACTTTAAATTCAAGTAACAAATTCAATATAAGTGGATCAAGGCAAAGTGTAGACCATTGCTTAATGCTTATCATTGGTATGTGCTACCTTTCTTCAACCCAGGCAATTCACAAATTCTCAAAATATCATTATCATAAAAATAAGTCCAAAGTACACGTTAATATTGCCACGAACCAAATTCAAAATGTTCAGGTCAAAGCTTGACCGAGTTTGATTCCCCTCTTGGTTCAAAATACCAGAAGGACCCTTTCGTGCCATCTGGTTGCAGCAGAAACCAAACACAGAAATAAAACAGCAAATTATAAAGCCACCAGTACCACCTCCCACTTAAACACCCTGCCCTGTTATCAAATGTCCCCTTGGCTTGGTGGTCCAGCACTTTAATTTCAAACACCCTATTCTATGACAATGTTGTTGATGATGAAGATGATGATGATAATAAAAAATACGATTTTTCTAAATCCATTCCCTAGATCCAGGCACAGATATTTTTAGCTCTACCCTGAGCTAATTTTATTATGGGCACTCTGATTATTAATATCTTTCTGGCTAATGAATGTCTTTGAGGCCCCTCCCCAGACAATTCCATGCCCATGCACATTTAGTCACTCTATTTTAGTCATTTTCCCACCCAACTCTTTTGGCAAATTCAAGGTGAAAGAGAAGCAGTTCTGGTTCTGCTCAGATGCTGTCATGAACTATGCTCTCTGAATACTCTGGGCTCTGAACATTCATTTATTCATTAATTTTGTGGATTGGAATTAAAGCATAATAAATTTCTTTTTCTTCAGTTAAGTATTACATACTGAGGAAGCATAATGCACAGCACGACATTCCTGATTCATATATTAGACGAGTATATTAATAACACTTCAACAAATAAAATCTCATATTGCAACAATCGAAAGAATTTTTAAAAATTAATCAGAGAAATCAAGTAATTTTCTAGCATTGGAAAACTGGATTGTACTATTTAACAAAGAGATACCCCAAAATGTTATGTTTCAGAAATACTAAAGGAGAACAATTGTTTTTTTGAAACAAATGACCTAGGCTACAATTATTTACCAGTATATTTGGGAGGATATATTCTATTGTGTGTAAAACAATAGAATTTGTGTTGAATTCATATTAATTAGGGAATATCTCTTCCTATTTTCTATTGTGTGTAAAACAATAGAATTTTATGTTAAAACACATAAATGTATATACATGTATGTTAAAACACACATGTATGTACATTTCCACTTTTTATCAAATGAAAAGTCATAATATTCTCAGAAATTTAAGAGACCATGCCCTTGTCTAGAATTTCTTAAATAGGACAAAAGGACCTCAGGAAATCAGAGAAGTTCAAAAGGTCTGAACCTGCCAAAATTTATGAAATATTTAGTTTATGATTGTATGTGTTTATCTGTGTACATTTCTGTATTTGCAGCCATAATGAGTTTACAGCCTTCACTAGATTCTTTAAGGAATCCAAGAATAGTTTAAGCCTCATTTTCTATTCTAAAGTTCATATTATATGCTCAGGGTCACTTTGCAAAAGAAGAGTTCATTTCTTCTTTGCTTTTTGAACAAAATATGAATCTCTGGGATAGAATAATTCATAGCCTATAACTCTTCAAAGTTAACCTTTAACATCTCATATCTGGGGAAATGTGAGCCATGTCAAGTTCCAAACAACTTTAATTTCCATAGAATAAATTTACCAAATTTAATCAGTTTTGTCAAATACAGTAAAATTATTTCAAAACTAGTAGCATATAATTTAACTTGCCAGACTATTTTTCAAGGTCCTAGTATATTTATACAACCATTGCCAAATGGTATATTTCAATTAACTGTATACATTGGCACTATTGTTTGAATAGCTATAAATAACAAATAATGTCAAGTGCTACCAACCTAAATATTTTTCAATTTAAAAATTTATTGGTCTTCAAGAATATTGACAAGTTATCTGTTGTATATTTGTTTATCTTTTGTCTTATATTTTAGTCTGGTTTTATAAGTGTGGTAGTTAGGAGTATATTTCATCTGTTCTAACTTCTTTCTGCAATGACTTCCTACTGCAAAAACCAGAAATTAAAAAAGAGAGATTTTTCCAGAATACCTTCTTCCAGGTCAGTTTCCAGACCTGATTTGTATTCCTGAATCATATGCATGCATCTATTTGAATTTGTAACCATGTTAGATGAGGCTAGAAGCAGAGATTGCATGAGACATCTGTCTTACTGGTGCATAACTAGCAGTTGCTTTCTGATCCTAGAATTGCAGCTAATGTGCTGAAATACCATACTCATTAATTAGGGAATATCTCTTCCTATTTTCTTGGGTATGGCTGAGATGATAGTCAGTCTTAGGCCCCAACATTTCCAAGACTTGGAAGGACCCAATTCTTTGGATTAAATCAGTTTTTGTTGAAAATAGAGTGATTTGGTACAATTCATTTTGTTTGATACATAGGCACTCAATTTTTTTGTTGACTGAATATGGTTCAAAGGAAGCATAAAATACATTTGAAAAGAAAAAACAAAAACGCAATAAAGAAAGTTTACTCATTGCAGTTCCTAGGAAACAAATTTCAAGGCACAGATTTATACTCATTTTGTTCATTCACAAGTTCTCTTGGATCAACACCTGTCCAGGTCCAGGAGGGAATTTCCATTGTGATTAATTTGCCACAAAGACATCAGCTGATCATACTAGGGAGCTACAGGGCTAGGATGGTTTCTTAGTGTTGTCCAGGATTAGGACAAGTGGAGAGGCTTTGTACCCTTGCATCAGCAATAGTTAGAGGTAAACTGACAACTTCCTGAAGGATGTGAGCATGGGCTAAGTTGTGGTTGTCTGGGGTAAGGCGAGTACCAAATAGAACTTGCCAACTCATCTGAAAACTTCAGCCACCAGCACCTCCAGTAACTGGAGAAATGAGTGGTTTATTTCTTGGAGAAGGTAGGGGGTGGGTCTAGAAAGGTCAATGTGGCACCTGTCTTGCAAAGATAGTATAAAGGCAAAGCGGCTATACAATCTTGGACCAGAAAGCCTGGATTCACTACAATTTCTCCCACTACCTATGAGAATTTGGACAAGTGATTTATCTGGAATTGATTCTTCATCTATAAACACAAAAATAATCATATATGTCTATATATAATAATAACACACATGAAAGTATTATATGCTAAAAAGCACTGCAATCTACAGATCATAATACTCAAATTCCGGTTACTGTTGTTCCATAGAAAGTTTCACTTAAAATCACATGGTTCATTTTTAAGTCACTATTTACTTAAACAACACATACCTTAAAAACTAGAATGAAATAGACAAAATTAAAGAGAAAGCAAATCAAAGAAAATGATGGAATTTGGTTAAACTAAGTTTTATTCATTCATTCTTAAATTTATTTATTTATCAAACATTCTACTATTGTGAATACACTCCATGAAAAGATATTATTAGGACCCACATGCCATAGGAGAGTTTGAATGTGGGTAGACACTTGACCTTCCTTGACTTTAATAGAAAATAACTTATCCAACTCTGTGTTAGTGTTACTATACATGGACAGGCACAGAGGAACATTCCAGGTCAAAGTTATCAAGAGCAGGTTCCCCAAACAAACCCTGCACCCCACTAAACCTTTTCATCACTATTATGTAGCATATAATTTTCTTTAAAAAGACATTAAATTAAAGCCATGCTACCCTGTAAACTTTTCAACATACAATCTTCCACAAGTTATATTTGAGGATTCAGCACAGTTATTAGGGTCCTATGATGTATGTGCCAAAGATAATAAGGTAGGGTGTGTGGGGGTAATATTTCATAAAATCTATACGATTTGCTTTGTAATTTTTGTGATAGCTCCTGCTGTCAGGAGAATTGATGGTCACAGGATAGTCAAATATTTTTTATTCTCTGTCCAACAAACCCAAGGATCAGTTTGGCTGCCTCTTCTTCAAATCGGCAAATAAAGAAATAAGCCATCTTCAGACTAAAACCATGACACATTTCTCTTAAAAGGTGAAGCATGTTTGGTTTAATAAATACTAAGCTAAATACTCTTGTTCTGGCTATTCTCCTGGTGAGTTTTTTTTCTTTTTATAAAGAAAAAATATACAAATAGAAATGTATGAGATGCCACTACCCTAGGTACATGTATGAAGACATGAATGGTCTGACTCTACCTTGTTTACAACCAGAGAAATGGAAAATTGTGCTCCATGTGTGTACTATGACTTGAATGCATTCTTCTGCTTTAAAAAATAAAAATAAATAAAAATTTTTAAAAAAAGAATGTATGAGAGATGAAAGATGGCAAATTAGAAGAAGATGACTTTCCAGTTCTTCCTCACCAGATTCAAGCAGCAGGAGTATGACTTTCTCTGCAAGGTGGGTGACTGAGGGAATTCACTGAAATTCGACCTTGGATATTAAAATAGTCATAGAGATGCAGAAATTCAGAAGCTCTGAATATGAAATAAGAAATAATATGTTAGAGATCACCAGTTGGCCAATGTGGCCAGCCAACTGCAGGGGGCGGTGAGGTAAGAAACAGAAAGAGAGAAAAACACTGAGAAATAAAACTGACTTTGGGGAACCTGTGGAATAGAGGGCGGATGGTCTTAACTGACCCAGAGATGGTGGGGCAAATTGATGATTAAAAAGTGATCAGAATCATTCACTGTGACAGAGAGTCACAGTGGTAACCATCAGGAAGTGTCTTCCCAGCAGGTCTTAGAGGCAGGAGATCAGGAGCTCAGGAAGCACGCTGCCAGCCTCACTCAGAGTGCTTGTTGTGGGGCCCATAGTATACCTGGACCCACACAACTAATATGGGTGCAGAGATAGTGCCTAGGGAAATCCACACTTTGGAAAACCAAGTTCCCTTTGCTGTTGGAGGCTCACATAAGCAGCTGGGAAGAGGCCATAAACTTGTTAGACAGGTGCATCTGCACTCCAGGTCTGCTCCTGGGTAATTCACATTCATGGGGATGGAATACGTGAGACCTGTAGAGGGTTGGATCCCATACTCTAAAAGTGGAATTTTCAGGAGGTCTATTAGACCCAGACATCCAGCAGAGATCACATCTGTCAAGCAACAGCGGGTATTGATTTAATCTCAAATGCCTTCTAACAAAGTCCTAAAGGATAACAAAGACTGAAACCCTGCTTCTAGAACTTCCCATTTGGAACTAACATTAGCCTTGTTAAGGAAGTGCCTCAATTGTCAGTACTCCCCAGTCTATCATCTGAGAGCCACTACAACCAGCTTTGGCTCCAGGCCAAACATCTTCAGCCATTAGAAAGGAATGAGAAAGAGCCAATACACAGCAAAGGTCTTTTTAAGTGGAATGAATATTATATACATTACTTCCATTTATATTCTGTTGGTTAGAACTTAGCTTCATAGCCACACTTGGCCACACCTAGTTATAAAGAAAGTTGAGAAGTATAGTCTGACTGATGAGCTCTTTTCTCAGGTTAAAAAAGGGAACAGTTTGAGGAAGGGCCAATATTCTCCACCACATAAAACATCTGAATCTCTAAATACTTCTTATAAATGGAGTTTAAGTGTCTTCTGTAGTCTCTGAGGTCCTCAACCATACTTTTGAAAATTCTGCATTATCAGAGAGCACAGACTGGGAAGGAAGAAGCAACTTAGTGGAAGAATTCCTTTTAAAATTTTTCTGCAAGGTGGTTGGTCATTTAGATGCTGGTTCGATGTTTACATTGAAAGAATACTTCTGCTCCATGATGCTACCCAGTTCAAAAACCCTCATGGACCCCCAAATCCAATTTCCCTAATTTTAGTTAATTCATTATATTTCTGCTTGGGGGATGACACAAACAGGTGAATTCCTCTTTCACATGATATCCTACACATATCTGAAGACACCCCCACCCCCAATCATGTCTTCTTCAGGTTAAATATCCTCTCAGATTTAAGAATTTCTAGTATAAAATTGAAAATGTCTAGAAAGTCTTACATATTCTGCCTAGCTACATACTCTTTGTGGAAAGCAAATCAGCTATTTGAGAATGCTGAAGCAGTAGTTTCTCCAACAAATAGTAAATATTTATTTTTAAATAATAGTCTGTTTCCTAAAAGTTTTTGATATTTGAGACAGTTATTCTCTAAGACTGGACCACAGACCAGCAGGGTTAGCAGCACATGGGGAATTTGGAGATGAGCAGAGAACAAATGCTTGGACCCAACCCCAGACTTAAGAAACCAGACTCTTAAGGGTCAGAGTCTTGAAATATTTTCTGTAATACATGATTCAACATGCTTCAATAGAGAACTATGGGATTAAGGAAACAGATAAGCTGTGTATAATGGGGTTGTTTTGATAGAGGCAGACAGAAGTGTTAGTTAACTACTAGTAGCATCTTTATGTGTTTACTAAAAAATAGTAAGAACTAATTATTCAGTAAAATAAAAGTAAGCATTTCTGAACACACATCTAAGCTTCAGGTTGTCTTGCCTCTTAGGTAAGAATGGTAATAATCAACAAGCACTGTATTCCATGAGTAGTCACAAGTGTCTAGGAGGTCTCTTGATGATAATTTTCCTTGCTTTAACTGTTCTGTAAATAAAATGGCCATAATGAGTAAGTATAAAAAGGGAGCTGAAGGGAACATTATGTTTTTTTTTTTTTAAATAATCCTTTTCCCTGATTTCATTTGCTTGACTTTATTTTGCAATTGGAAATGGTGAAGTCTTCAATATTTTCTGAAAGCCAGAAACAACATTTACATGACCTACATAATTTACACGGTAAATTCCACCCCATGTTTGACTGAATTTTAACTTCAGAAACAATATTATCTTCCCGGGTTTTCAAACAAAAAAAGCTACCTTGCAGTACAAGTAAAAACAACAGTCTCCCATTTAGCTTTGAAAATTTCAATATCTTTAAAAAATGATGAATTTTATATATTAATCTAAATAATTATTCATTTTCAGTTTAAATAATCCTTGGAGCATCCACTCTACCCCAAGAACTGATTCCTACCATCAGTGAAACCAGAGGCCATTTCTTCCTGTATGGTTGTGTAGATCTGTCCACTGTAAGATACTCATTACCTTCCCAAAAGATTTGGACATATGTGAATTTTCAGAGAAATTTTTGGTATCATAAGAGATAATATAGCACATTCCAAACCAGGAAAGTAAGAATGGAGGGAAATAGTTTGGCCTAAAAGAAAACTAGTAGACAAATATGAATTTATCTGAAAAATATTTTGTTGCATTAATTTTGGGTTTCTGATGCTCTTATTTTTCACATAATTGCTAGGCTAGTGTGAGTCATCACTAAGCACTATAGAAAAAAATAAACCCTAAAAACATTTGGATTCCAATGAGTCCAGTGGTAACTATTGAAAAAACCATGTGGTCACTCCTAAAATATGAAGAGAAACAAGTACAGTGGATATAAGCCTACTTCTTGGATTGAGATTGATTTGAATTGATTCCAAAATCGACTTCAATATACCAATTTCAGATACTTTACTTAACCTAAGTGGATACAATTCCAAATCCAATTTCTTTTTGTGTTACCTCTGACAAATTAATAATTCTCTTGAAAGTGTTCTCATTTGTAAAATAATTACTAAAATATATCTTAGAGTTTTTGTAAATAGTAAATGTGATGATGTAAATATAGCAGAACAGCACCCCTATGTTGTGTACCCTTCAATTTTATCTTCAACACTAGTTGGCCGAAATGATGCTGAGAGGTGATCAATATTAGAAAGATATTTCCTCTGGAAGCTCCCGTCTTCCTCCTGTAATGGAGAAAAATAAGATTATTTTCACTGACTCAATGTCTGTTTGTCGCTCTTACGCACGCACACACACACATGTACCCACATGCTCACACAGCACAATGACAGAATAGTAGATACTACTTTGTAGGAAGTGAAATTATTTCTTTTTTCCTACAAATAGAAACAAAGGGATTAGGAAAAAAGACAAAGGACATATAGACACCCATCTTAGCATCCAGTAGGTCTGAAGGACACTTATTACAATATTAGCACAGTTCCTACCCATTCTCTGGATTCTGAATGTGCTCCTTTGGGAAGGGCCGTTGCACACTATGTGAGGAAGTACTGTATGCACACCCACCCAGAAGTGTTAGAAACTGCAGCAGAGTGCAGGTCACAGTGGAAACACTCAAAAGCAGCAATGTGACCAAAGTAGTTGGCTCCACTGCAGGTGACCTCAGACTCAGGGACTGGTCTGACAGAAGAATGAAGTGTTGCTCCCAAGTATGTTTCTCCCTTCCGGCACTGGGCTGCGAAACAGACACACTCTGGCCACCAGAGAGGATATGGAGAGTGGATCTAGAGACAGAAATTGTTCTCAAGATTTCCCAGCTGCTTCTTACAAATAGAGCTAAGCCACATGTAACTTCTGTTTTGCCCCAGACAAAAATTAGGCGGGTTCTTCTTAGATGCCTTTTAAACTGAAAACATTACATTTCAGAATTGTAATTATTTGCATTTTTGCCCTGAAAATAACATGAATATAAGTCCAGAGTATGGTTAATCCTAGAGAAAGGAGAAAACAGAGCATGCAAGGGTCTCACAAGTTGTGTATTTACTTGAAAGATGGTCTCCATGAGTCATAGTTCCCCCCACAGCTTAGTGGTATCACATTTCCACATTACATTATAGGCTGATTACTTACCACCTGGAACCATCAGCTTCCTGATGAATATAATAGAGAGAATATAGCCCACTTTACATAGTCATAGGAAGGAAAACGTGATTTTTAAGAATCTCACTCTTCTGATGTTGCCTTTCGAGTGCCAGAATTTATATATTCCTACAAAGTCTGGAGGAGAGGGACACTGTTTCTGTAGGAATGCCTATCTGTAAGAGGCTTTCAAGAACAATTTCTGTTCTCAAAAGAAGGCAAGAAAGTCTATGGTTTTAATGCTCCTGCAGGAGCTTTATGCTGATAAAATGTAGAGAGACAAAAGTGTTCTTTGCTTTGGAAAGTCCTTAAAGAGCTTCTGGATTTACAAAAGAAGATTTGAAAAAGTTTAGAGGAGAGAGTTGAAAGCTTGAAATGTTTTAATATCAGCTAGTTCTGATACTTATATTCTAACATAAGACCAGAAACCAACTGGTTTAATAGTTATTCTGTAGGAAAGCATTATGTTCCGCAATTAAAGACCACAGGGTGTTCCTGTAAATCTCTCCATTTACAAGCCTCTCTTCCTTCCCGAATTTCTGCCTTAACACCACTCAGTGGCTAAATGCCCAACTCTCAAAGCCCAATAAACACCCTTCCCTGACCCCCCTTCCAAGATACCCCTTCAAGCTGATATTCTCTTTGCTGGGTAAGTTGCATACTTAGCTCTTCTCCCTGGAGGCTGTCATTGGAGAAATTTAAGAAATTTAGATGGGAAGCAATTTATTTATTTGATATTAATATTAGTACAATATAGTTATACATAACAGCAGGGTTCATGGTGACATATTCATTCATTTGCATAACATAATTTGCTTTATTTCATTCCCTAGTACTTCCCCTTTTCCTTTTTTTCTCCTCCTCCATTTCCTTCCTCTGCTCTACTGGTCTTCCTCCTTCTTTACATTTTTTTAAACTTGGTGCATTGTAATTAAACATGAAATGGGATTCACAGTGATATATTCATAAACGCAAATACCATAATTTGGTCAATTTCATTCGACTGTTCCTTTCCTTAACCACCTCCCTCCCTCCGCCTTGGTCCCTTTCATCTGCTCTACTGTTCTTCCTTCAATTTTCATAAGACCTCTCTTTTTAATTCCTTATTTATCTCTAGCTTCTGCATATGAGAAAAAAAAATTGACCCTTGATCAGAAACAAACAATTTTTAATGAACAGTGGCCGACTAGGTGACATGGAGGAGAGACTTATGCCCATTAATATGAAGGTGGCAGCAGAGACCCCAGAGAAATTTCTGAAGTTGGAAACAAGTGAAGACATTTTCAAACAGCAAGCCAATACTAAATATTTTATACATCATTGGCTTATAATATCCACCTAATCTGTATCCTCGGACTTTGGGGAAAGTTCTGTTGTGCACAAACCTCATGTTATCACTAATTTGCTTTCTGGATAAACAGAGTGTAAACGAGGGTGTCTGTCTCACATTTAGTTTGATATGGTTCAGAGAGAAAAGAATTCTAACCACATAGAAAGTTAAATTTTAGAGAGGAAACTGATATTTCAGCAAAACTCAGGAATTTAAAGTAAAATAATTGAATAAATGAAATCCCCTGATACTCCACAGGAATATTTAGTGAGATGATGTATTCCTCAAGTTACCAGGATTATGATCTTTAGACAGTTCACTTTAAATATTAAAAGAAAAGATAATCCCTGAAGGTAGGGGAATTTAGGCAACAATCAGGCTGTTGACGTCTGTGCCACTGCCACATGAAGACTAAAGCAAATAATGAAAAACAAAAGTTTGTTATTATTACAAATAACAACAATTATCTGATACTCAACACCAAGGTATCTGAGTAGATAAGTACAGAGGAGCATGGTAAAGTCGAAGGAAGGAAAGAAGGAAAGAAGGAAGAAAGAGAGGGAGGGAAGGAGGGAGGAAGGAAGGGAGGGAAGAAGGTTAGTTTAGTTTCCTTTTCTTGTTATAACAAATGACCATAAACTTTGTGGCTTGCCGCAACACAGATTCACCACCGTCAAGTCTGGAGGTAAGAAGCCTGAAACCAGCCGTGCTGGGCTACAGTCAAGATGTCAGCAAGGCTGGGCTGCTCCAGGAGACAATCTTCTGCACTCCTTTGGCCGGCTTCTAGAGGAGTCTGGCATTCCCTGGCTTGCAGATCATCACCAACTCTACTTCCTTTTTTAACTTCTATGAGGATTAAATAAAGCAACATGTATACAATATCCTAGTTGAAGCTTGACACAAATAGCGTACTTTAAATATATGATTTTCCTCCCTGTAACACTTTCTTATTTTTAGCAAATAGAATGATTATTTTTCAGGGTGGTGGAAGTGTTGGGATTGGAGTGCCATAAGCCATTTCACATTTCCTTTGCCCAAATCTGGATACAGTATTTCTCCTTTCCTTCATCTCAACTTCTTTCTTTCTAGCCAGTCTTCCTTGCTATCCTTAAGGAATTTGGCGAGTGTGAACTAGGATTAAGAAAAGGGCTCAATAAAGATGAACTTGGAAGAAAAGTGGTGAGGGCATCAGTAGACCATCCTACTGAGCCCATGATGTACTTTCACTGCTCTTCACGAAAACACTCTTTAATGTTTTCGTGATGATTTACAAATTATAGGATCAGCAATTTAAACCTCAATACAAAAAGTTTCCAGTTCAGAAATTTATTTCTAAAAATGACTAAGGATGGAGACAAAGCAATGACTTAAAACCTGGTTCACAACTTTTACAACATCAGCAGAGTCTCAGTGGAATACATAGCTTTTATGGGTTACCCAAAAAAATGGCAACTATTTTGGCATTATTACATCACCAACATCACACATGTCCTTAGTTAATAATTTTTCATGTCTCCCAAACTGGACCAGTGCTTTGTAAATATATTATTTCATTGAATGTTTCATTTAAAAGCCACAAAACAAATCTATGAGGTACCACAATCACCCATTCAGTTCTAACATCTGAGCCAATTGTCTTAATCCCTGAGTTACTTTACTTTTGTTTCACCAGGGAGTTGAGGACTGCTGAGAAAAACCAGCATGTGAGTTGTATGTAGCATCATCTTAGTCACAGAAATTATTAGTTTGCAATATACTTGTGGAATTCTTCTCATTTGGGTATATGCTGTCGCTTGGTTACTTGAGATTAAATTTATGTTTAGCTTTAAATCCTTTAACTTGGAGAGAATAATGCAGTTTTTCTTTGAAAAAGTATTGGCTAGAAAGGATTTCAAGATCAGATTTTTTTTTCTTATTTTATGGGACATGAAGGTGGTTGTAGTTTGAAGTTTCTATTTGAAAAAGGAAGATTTCTGGAAATATGCACTAGGAGAAAGTTATAGAAGTAAATGGTTGATCTTAAGGTTCAGAAATATGGGTTCCATTCCTGAGAATATTGTCATATATGACATCCTGCCTCCAAATGTCCCAGGTGCAGGAACAAGAAGAACCTTTGAGATGAGCACCAAAGAGTAGTGGAGGGAAGTGACCTCACTCTGGATCTAGAAGATAATTCACCTAGACAGGCTGCCCACTGAGTAAGAATGAGTATTGTCTTATATGAGTCTTATATTATAGCCTAGGTCAGCAAACACTCTGAAGTCCTGGGTATAGAAGTAGTTACCTACCAGCAATTGGTGTCCCTATACTCTTAGTTGACAATTTTGTGGGCATACTTCCATTTTTTACCTCTGGACATACCTGGACCAAAAGGACACTGCTGGGCATTAGTCAAGGTAGGGAGGAGGGAAATTTTGTGACTGTATAGGAAGTATCAATACCAATATTTGCCACCATGTAGGAGACTAATTGTTTTGCTCTGGGTGTCTAGCTCTCCCCCTGCCTTGAACAGTATGTTGATTTTTCTCTGAAAAATGACTAATTCTCTGTCAAATTGTCATATTGGAGAAGGTGGCAAAAGTTAAAAAATACCAACAGCAATGTTTTTAAAGTCTCCTGTGCTCTATCTAAAACTAGTCTTAATACTGAGCTTTCAGTTACTTAAGCCAATAATTTCACTTGTAAATTTTAAGTTGTTTTTTTTCTGTTTGTCTCTAAGAGATTCTGAACTGATATGTGAAGTATTTCTTATTAATTATTAAATGTCATGATCTTAAATAGTCTATAAATTGGGATACTTTTTACATCTGGAACCTAGAAAGAATCTGCCCTTTAAACACCAAAATTTCTTCAAACACAACACTGTGATAAACACAGACTACAAGCAAGGCAAGGAATTGGTCCAGATGTTGTCCATAGTCTCCACTCCAGTCACTCCCTCTCCCTACCCATTGCTTTGGACATTTTTCTCCCTCAGCTTTTCATACCTTTGTTTTCCATATCTGCCTTTGGCCTCTATTTTGACAATTTGTTGGTCTTCCCCTCCTTGGCTTAATATCCTGAGGTCAACTCTATACCCTGAACGCATTCATGGGATGCCTGAGAAGTAAACCCTCTCTGCTGGCTTTGGTATAGCAAATCCTCAGTCACTTCATTGCACCTCCAACCACAAGGAGAAACACCTTACTTAGGATTTCTACTCTGAGTCTTAAAAGTATCACTTTCTCTTTGGAAAGATACTATTATTACCTTAAAAACATGCACATGTATAATGCTAAGGGAAACTTAAAAATCATTATGCACATTTCTTATTTTAGTGGAGTAGGATCTAAAGCTCGGAGCAACTGTGTACTTTGTTGAGACCACAAAATTAGGTATCAGAAATCATTACTGAAAGTGATTTTTATGGCAGTAAAAATGTCATTTATGTCCTTTCATAATGTAAACAATATCTTCATACTAAATAAGCAGAGAACTTTTCTGATTTGTATGTCCTTGGGAGAAAATAACTGAAGACTGACTGAAATTGGACACTCTTTCTCTAATAATGCTTTGTAACACCATCTATACAATATTTGAATAGAGATATTTAGTGACGCTCAACTAGTTTTAATCATCAAAGTTTTGGGGTAATCTTAATATGACTTTCTGACTTGTCTCTCTCTTATAGCTACTCATTTTAGAATCTACTTGCAGTAAGGACTTTAAGAACTGACTTTGAAATGTTTCTCAAGTAATTTATCTCTTCCTCAAATGTCTTCCCTTAATATCTAGTCTCTAATCAAGCAGAACTCTTAACTTGCCCAAGACACAATTTCCTCCATATTTATCCATACTTCATTTAACTTTTTTGGTCCACTTACAATGATCTCTTGTGAAATATATCTGAACTAGTTCAGAAAAATTTTTTTTGCCATGTCTATGAAAAGTGAAAATGGTTTTCTTCTCAATGTAAATTTGTCCTTTTTCTGATGAAAACCTAGGACAAGTGCTGGCTCCCAACTCATGAATTTTGTGGCACTAGCCATTGCTATACCTGTGCTCTGAATCACATCCCATCCTCCATTCTCAGGATCTGAAGATAATTTCCTTTTTCTATCTTTTGCCTCTTGTTGCTTATCTGATCCTTCACATTAGCTCCTAAATTGTTTAATCAACTCTTACCTTAAAATCACAACATTACACAAACAAAAGTGCCAACAAAATACCAAAGTTATCTCCCCCCAATTATTCTCTTGTCTGCTTCTCTTTCAAGACAAATATCCTGAAATACCTACTTACCCTGCCCAGTTTTCTATGCCCTAATCACCTCTTAACACACTTCTTGTTGGCTTTTGCCTTCATCATTCTGCTGACCTCATCTCACTAAAGCAAACAAAGTCTCTGTGTATTTAGTCTGAATACCATGAGAGCTCTTGATTTTACGTTGTACAGGTCACCATTCCCCTGGAATGTCACATTGCTTTAGAGTGCCCCTATCTACTTGACGGCTTCTTTGAATCACTTTTGCTGGCTAAATGTAACTCAGTCACATTTTTGTTTTTATGAACCATCATGTGCTGTTTACTTATGAAGGTTGTTGTAAGAAATAAAGAAGGTATTCATATAAATACACATACAAAATCCACATGACATGATCAGTATCTACTTAGGACAGAATTATGCTTTTCCAATTATAAAACTCATACATTTGGAATTAGGACAAAATTTTCCAAATAAGTTGTTAATTCTTAAAATATGGATATGAAAATTGATATAAATAAAAACAGCTATGACAAAAAGTCAATAAGGCTCAGTTTGGGACTTGAGGAGTGCTAGTCAGTTACAATTTTTTCTCCACAGAAATTTTTTCTTTCTCTCTTCAGTAACACATGTGGCCACTTGAACACAGAGATCAGATAATTGATTCAAACTTGAGCAGTTATAAACTACATCCACTTTATCCTCAAAGATAGTTGTAATAGTGCAAATGATGGTCCCAAATTATCACCACTCCTGGTATTTGTATCTCTGTATCATTTGTGCCTATTGGGTGGGAGCAGGAACTTTAAGTTGCTTCTAACCAGCAGAATCTGGCAAAGGTGATGGGAGGTCACTTTTGTGATTATGTAAGGTTATAATTCCCCTCTTGCTGGAAAACTCACTACTGACTCCTTCCCTTGCTGCCTTTGATATATCAAAGTACCATATGCAAGGCCCATGTGACAAGGAAATGACAGTGGCTTCTTGAAGATAACAAGAGACTGAAAACTTCAGATCAAAAGAGTGCATGGAAGCAATCCAGCCAATGATCCTGTGAGTTCAAAATGATTCTTTTCCAGCCAAACTTTAAGATCATAACCATTCTTAGTCAACATCTTAACTGTGACTTTGTGCTAGACACTGAAGCAAAAAATCCAAAAAATCCAAAAAATCCAGTGTCTGGATTCCTGTACCATAGAAATTGAAGTAATAATTATGTATAATTTTAAGTTGTCAAGCTTGTGTTAATTTGTTATATAGCAATAAGTAATATAGTATGTGAGTAAATCAACTGTTCTCTGAAATATAAGGGTAGTGGGAGAGCAAGGCTCTCTTTTTATGTTGTTAAGAAACCTTGCATTTATGGAGCCAGCACACTGAGAGAATGTTTATTTACAGAAAAAGACATTAAATCCCACATAAGAAAATGCAGAAGCAACAAATGAAGAATAAACTGGAAAGAGGAGAGGAAAAAGATACAAAGACAGCAGCTCTGAAGCCCAAGCACCTGCCCCCAGTTCCATGATTCTTCCAGTTCATATTTTATCACTGTTGATGCTGTGAAAGACCTCTTCAGCCTTTTTCATGAGTCAACAAATGTATTCTATCACTGAAGCTAGTTTGAAATGAGTTGAAACCAAATGTTAAAACATGAGAGAAAGGAGCCGGGCACAGTGGCACATACCTGTAATCCCAGCAATTTGGGAGGCTGAGATAGGAGAATCATGAGTTCAAAGCCAGCCTCAGCAATGGTGAGGCACTAAGCAACTCAGTGAGACACTGTCTCTACATGAAACACACACAAAAAATAAGACTGGGGATGTGGCTCAGTGGTGGAGTACCTCTGAGTTCAATCCTTGGTGTCAAAAAACAAAAATAAGAGAAAGGGGGTTAATTATAGAAAACCAGGGTAATATTCCTCCAAATTTTAAGTATCTTTAAAGCTAGTGTATTTATGATTCAGAAAGTCTTACAGACTGTCATTTTAAGAGCAAGCTATAGTCAATGAATACCATGGAGACTGTTACTCTTTCATCTTCTGTGGTATGTTGTGGGCAAGAGACAAGAGGATTTTACAGTGGATCTCAGATTTGTATGTATCTCAGTATGAGAGATTACTAAGCAGAAATTTGCATGTTTAAAAAAATGCCAGTTGCTTCATAAAATATTGATATATTGAGGACCCCAACATAAAACTCATTTAGGTAAAGGATACTGTCTAAAACATCATGTATACAAAGGGATAAGTGTTGAATTGCTATAGTCTTGAATATTACTCAATGAATGTTTTGTTCCATGTGCATTTGTTAAGTAAAAGAATTAGAAAAAGAAAAGAACACAGAGGATGAATCTATATGTATTATGAAATTTCATCCAAAGATGTTTATATAACTTACAAAATACACCCTCTCTGAGATGAATAGGAAGCCCATCAATGGTACTTGCCTTTGTGTTCCTAAGGAGTCCATAATAATCACTATTATTTTTAATGATATTATTTCTAATGATTTACATTTAAGAAGTTAACCAAATAACAATTATGCAAAAGTTCATTCTATGAAGGAGTAAAACTCCACTTTTTCCACAAAGAGTACTAGAGCAATTAGATATTCGTATGAGGATGGAATAGTTCATTCTTTTATTGCACCAGCCACTACAATGTACTTCAGAGAGATCACAGACATAAATATAAAAGCTAACTATAAGACATGTAGAAGAAGATAGAGGTGAAATCTTTGAGACTGTGAGAAAGAAATTTCTTAGGGCACAAAAAGTAAGAACTGTATAGTTTACAAATTGGCCTTCATAAAAATTGGGAACTTTCACTCTTTGAAAGACATTATTAGACAAATAAGAAGAGAAAACACTAATTGGAAGAAAATATTTACACATCATTATGATATGACTTGTATCCAGAATATTTAAAGAATTTCTACACACAAAAATAGGAAAACAAAGTAGTAAAAATTAGCAAAAGATTTGAGCATGTATATGATAGGAATTACATATGTACAGCTGGTGAGCATGTAAAAACATTCTAAAAACTATTACTAATTAAGAAAATGGAAATTAAAACCACAATGAAATATTAGCACACATCCACTAGAATGGCTAAAAACTTGAACCAGCAAACAAAAAAGAGTAAATATCTATAGTTGGCAAGGATTTTGAGGCACTGGAACACTTATATATGAATGGTGTAAATATGAAATTGTATAATCAGTTTGGAAAACTGTAGTTTCTTAAAACGTTAAATACATCTTAACATAAAACCTCGGCATTCCACTCCTAAGAAGCTCCCCAAGAGAAATAAAGATATATGCCACACAGTATCTTAAACCCAAATTTTCTTAAGAACTTCTTGCTACAAGCCCCAAACTGGAAATAACCCAAAGGTCCATCAACAGGTGAATGGATAAAAATAATGTGATCTATCATTAAATGGAATGTTATTCAGCAAAAAAGGGGAAGAAATGAATGACTCATGGGGGCATTTGAAAAGATGTACTCATCTGTCAAATTCACTGAGTTCTGCACTTTAAGTGGGTAAAGCTTATTGTATATTATTTTTGCCTTAATAAATTGGCCTGAAAATCTTAAAGTAAAAATCGGTTTCCATAGTAGGTTATTTGAGCTTTAAGATTTTCCCAGAAATACTGTGAAATAAGTGGTTTTTGGTAGCTTTAGGACTCTAGGATTCTTAAATTGCTACATAAACCAGTTGGCATGCACTGGAGATATATCTGGGTCAAGTGATTTTCAAACTGTGGGAGAACAATTTTCATAATTAAAATTTTTACTCAATAAATCATGCCTGGTTGTTGGCTTTGAATCCTTTTACTTCATCGTCTTAAATTCCACTTAGCAATTTTTGTTCCAAAGCAGACAGTTTGGCGTGTTTAACTTTCTCTACCAATATGACATCAGGAAACTGTAACCTCTTATTATTAGCAAAACTACCAAATCCAAAGCTCTCTAACACATAGCATAAAAATAACTATCTATAGTGATCCAACAAAAACCCTTTGAAAATTTAAAATACTATTCAAATGAGATTATAACTACACCTACAACATTTTTGTGCTAGTTAGACAAAGAATCCACCGCCATAATAATTTCTACTATTTGCATGGCTTTTCGCAACTCAAAAATTACAAAATCTGTTTGGAAAACTGCTCTGCAGCTTCTTAGACTGTCATCTATTAGCTCACCACAAGACCAAGGTTTCCTACCCCTAGGAGTACTCGGCAGAAGTGAGAACATAGGCTGCATGTCTTAAACACAAATGTTCTTAGGAGCCTTCTTCCCAGTAGTCAAAAACTGGAAACGACCCATATGTCCATCAGAAGATGTTTAAAGAAGTATGAACTGTGACTTCATGAGGCAGTTGGATCTATGAATGGCATACACAGGATTGTAAACTCCATTTGATTCCTCCCACACCAACCTCACCTTCTTTTCTTATCCAAGTAGTCTGTTTGCATCAAATAGCAGTAAAGTTAAATATGAATACTCCATTCTTTGACAAATTATTACTAGACTCAATGTGAGTATCATATAGTTTTATGCTGCTAAATGATGTCCACTACCAAAAGACTAAAATGACAGAGAGAGAGAGAGAAAAGGGGGTGTGGAGAATGAGGAGCAGTTAATAAGTAGGAATATTGAGGATAGAGATATCTTAACAACAGACCTAAAACACAAAAGGTATTATTATAATATTAATTTCTTAAATCTTTGATTTGAAAGATATTAAATTTAGAAGAAGTGTTTTAATAGAATACAAAGCCTAAAAATGCAAAAAGAAGGTATAAGTTTGTAATTTATTCTCTAAAACTAATATATACAATTGATCTGAATTTAAACAAATTATTAAGAAGTGAAATACAAATTAATAAACTTTGTTCTTACTATATATTTTTATGCTAAATTTACACCTTTTCTTTGCATACAAGGCACTATATCGTCATCAGATGTATCTTCATACTTACTTCATCTTACTTTAAGAAGTAAAAGTGAATATAAGATCATCAGAAACTTTGTCTTCTTTTTTATTTTTTATTTTTGTGGTGCTAGGGATTGAACCCAGGGCCCTGTGCATGCAAGGCAAGCACTCCACCAACTGAGTTATATCCCCAACCTCCCAGATACTTTATCTTCTTAATAAATTTAGCTTTACCTTCCCAACGTCACTTTTTTTTTCAAAGCTCACACCTGATAATGAATATTATTCTGCAGAATCTTTAGGAGATTCCTTGTTAATGGTAACAGTGATTCTCAAAATGCATTGGGGAACCATTCATATTAAAGAGATGCTTATTCGAATTGCAATTTTTCAGGCCAACCCAGCACCAGGGAATCAAAACATTATGATCTTTGACTCATTAACCTATTTTAGAAAGCAGCCCAAGTGCATTTGAAAACCCCTAGTCTACTTGCTAAAACTCAAATTGTTTGGAGTAGAATTCCAAGTCCTTGAGAATTTGGTCCCTTCCTGTCTTTTCTATTTCTTTTTCTACAATCTTCCTCACTTGTTCCTCATTCTTTCTGTTTATTTGTTGAACCTCTTTCTCATACTTTACTAAAATAAAAATAATTCAAACTTTCTTTTTATTGTAATAGCAGTACACAAACTTTAGAGTTCATAAGAATCATGGATATTTGTTTTGAAAGGCAGATTCCTAAGTCCTAGCACTATAAAGTTAAACACTACAGTCCATTTGGAGTGGGAACAATAATTTTCATTTCATTTGTTTTTGTTTTGTTTTGGTTTGTTTTTTTTGGTACCACAGATTGAACTCAGGACCACTCAACCACTGAGCTACATCCTTAGCCCTATTTTTGTGTTTTATTTAGAGACAGGGTCTCTCTGAGTTGCTTAGCACCTTGCCATTGCTGAGGCTAGCTTTGAACTTGTGATTCTCCTGTTTCAGCTTCCCAAAGTGCTGAGATTACAGGCATGTGCCACCATGCCTGGCTTAATAATTTTCATTTTAAATGTGTATCCCAGTGATTCTGAATTGAAGGCCCATGATATTTCTGCACTTCTGTTTTAAGAACCTACAGTGCAAGCCGGGTGTGGTGGCACAAGCCTGTAATCCCAGCAACTCGGGAGGCTGAGACAGGAGAATCACGAGTTCAAAGCCAGCCTCAGCAACAGCGAGGCACTAAGCAATTCAGTGAGACCCTGTCTACATAAAACACAAAATAGGGCTGGGGATGTGTCTCAGTGGTTGAGTGCCCCTGAGTTCAATCTCCAATACCAAACAAAACAAAACAAAACAAAACCAAACAACAACAACAAAAAAACCTACAGTGCAGTTGACATACTTTATGATAAGTATCCTAAATGTTCCTGGTCCCTTAGAAACCAGGAATAGGTAGTTGACTTTGCCTGGAAAATAAATTCAGAGGAGAAAAGACAGGAGGTAAAAATCACTTAAGAAATGATTGCCATAGTTAGAATAATTACATGAGGATGATGGAAGCCTGGGCTGGAGTAATTATAAGAATGAAGAAAATCAAATGAATTTAGGAAATAAAATGGAAAAACTGAAAAAACATGATTTACTGAATGGGAAAAAGAAATCAAATAAAATTTCAACATCCACTGAATAAATTTCATGTCATGCTTTTATTAGACATGAGGAATACAGAATGAGAATATTTTGATGGGTTTGGCCTTGTGGCTTTTAAGTTATCTGTTCAATAATTAACAGAACTAGATTAAACAAATAACCACATATGCATAGCTGAAATTCAAAGGACAGGTAGGATGTGATTTTAGCACCACTATCATGTTGATGGCAATTAAAATAGGCAACACAGAAGAAGTCATTCAAGCAGAATAAGTGCAATGAAGGGAGAAATGGACAGAGAACTGAGCTCCAGGAAACACAGTCAAGCAATCTCAAACAGCACTGTGGACCTGCCTTCGTGTGGCTCACTTATTTCACTACGTGCAGCTTCTCTACTCCTGGCATGAAAAAATGTATTTGCCCTTCCAAATTTATTTCGTTAACAGATATTTAGCACTATACCCACCTTATATTTACCATTGAAAAGGGGAAACACTTCTTCTGCTCTCCTAGAGGATTTTGTACGTGACATTTTCTTAGCTATAATTATAGTATTTATGATTGGTATGGTCATTGTCTCTGAAAGCTGTGACAACCTGAAAGGCAAAAACAGTACCATAACTCTTTTTTTGCCAAGAACTGTTAGTAAATGATGAACATTTGTTGAAAAAAATACTGTTCCTTAAATCTTTCAAAATTTATAATGATTCAGTATTCATCTCTGTTTAGGACATAAATTTTAAAATTACATGGGAAAATGTTAAGTTAATATTAGTAAAAAATTGGCAAGTTGATAGAATGCAATCAATAATAAGTAGAAAAAGAGAAGACAATAAGGCCCCCCAAAAAATGAATTATTGAAGAAAAGGAAAAAGAAAGTTTAACATATTAATTACTCAAAACTAAATAAAATAAAATTATTTCACATTATTTTATTTATTCCACAAATATTTCTTACAAAAGGCTTAGTTCTAACACTGTGAAAGTATGCAGAATGTTAATTGATAAACTATTATCTAAACAATAACTCAAACTCTTTTCATATCAAACAGCAATAGATGATGTCAAATCTTTAAAAATCTTCTGGAATCTTTTTGAGAAACTCTTATTAAAAGCCAAATATTTTTAATGCTTGTGTGTATTTTAAAATATTTTTAATTTGCAGAATTAATCTGCAAATAATGTCAAATATATAGTTACAAGGACACAAAATGAGTTTCTTTAATATTATAAGGTGACTTAAGAACAAAAATTAATGGAGTTGCAATAGAAACAAAACTAAATGATGTGTTTATAAATCTTTAAAATATAAAATTAACTTAAGAGACTGGGTAAATATGGTAAGGGAATATAAAGAGTCAAAATGATTGAAGTTTCATTCTCAGATGATAAAGAGAAAACTGATATAATGGAATTTAGAAAAGATTCAACTTTTAAGAGAAAAGTACTAAATTTGCTGTAGAAAAATCTTAAGTCTCAGTGAAAACAATAAATTAGTAAAATTATCTAGTAGGGAAATGTATATTAGGGAGTAAACATTAGTAGAGGGTTTAAGATTCATAATTTTAAATTAAATAATCATATAGGTAAGAGTGGAGAACATGAGGATGCACATACCTTTTTATGGGCAAAGACTAAAGTTTGTACATTTGAAGAACATAACAATTATAACGAGAAAAAGAGAAGTAGCCAAGAAGATAGCACAGGAATAGAAGTTAGAGAAATAGGGAGAGAAGTGAAAAATTTTTGAGGTACGAAAAACAAAATGAAACTCTGCACCAAAAGAACTTACCATAGTAACAATAACAAATAATATAAATGCAATAAATTATCATTATTATTATAGAATGTTTCGTACACTACAGAAAGGATAATGACATCATCTCTTGCACTGCCAACATATTCTTCTGTCTAGAAATGAAACAAATAATTTTATTTCTTCATGAATAATATCCTTTAGCTTATTAGTATCTTTAAACTACACTTCAAACTTATACCTATGACACATATAATCCTTTAAGATCTTTTACAAGATCTAATTCTCTAGAATTAATTTCTATGTTAGGAAAGATCCTTGGAAAATTGGCATTATTTATCCTGTCTGCATCTTGTTAAAAGGCTGTATCTCAGAATTTGTATTCATTTGATCTGACAGAATTCACTCTAGTCAAATAACCCTAAGCACTTGACATTTGTCAATAACAATTAGCAGCAATTATTACATATATAGCCTGCTCGATAAAGCTTTGCCAATTGAGGCTAAAAAGACGATCCAAGAGTTAAAAGCAAAGCTAGGGAATAATACATTCATGAGAGTATTTGGAAAGATCTGACATATTCCAAGAAATATAGAAGAACAATGATATATTCAAGTTGTGTGCATTTCCAAAGCTATGCACATTTGAAGAGTGACACAAGAAATCACAACATCTCACCTCTGGCTGACCTTGAGTCTTTACATAAACAAGCAGTGAAGGTTAAGGAAGGGTTACAAACCATTGGAGCATTAAAAGTATATGCTAGCACACATGCACAAATACATACCATGCACTGGCTCACACCACAAGCAAAGTAGTCTTCAGGACGTGAGTTTAAGCATTTAAGGCAATCTCCTCTCAGTCATTAATGACCACTAAAATCGTACAGAGACTTCAGTCACCATGTATGAAAAATAGCACAAACTTATAGAATAGTTGAGGAAAGTCATTAAAAAAGAGCAACAATAAAAGGGGGGATGTTCTAATTTTTAGAGTTGATATATTATGTTCTTTGAAATTTCCACCCTCATAAAAATATAAAGTGTTTTTAAAAAAAAATTATTACAAAAGTTCCATACCCTCAAGAAGCAGGACTCAAAAGAAACTTTCATTGAGGAAGCCTATGCATTGGATTTACTAGATAAAGATTTTAAATCTATTACAAATATGTTTAAAGAATGAAAGTGGCCATATATAAAGACTTAAAGCAGAATGCATGAATCATGCTCCCCAAAAAGACAGAGATATGAGCACAGATAAAAAAAGTTAAAAAAAGAACAAACTCTAGAGTTGAAAAGTATAAGAATGAAAATTTAAAATTCCCTAGTGCACTCAGTAGCAGATTTTTACAGGTAGAAAAAAATAATTGGTGAACTTGACGTCTATAGGGATTATTTAACCTGAGGAACAAAATTTTTTAAAGAATTAATAAAGTCTCAGGGACCTGTGGAACACCATCAAAAGTTTCAATAAACTCATAATGGTTTTTCCAGAAGGAGAGAAAATAGAGGAAGTAGGAAGAGAACATTTGAAGAAATAATGGCAGACATTTTCCAATCTGATGAAAAATTATTGGCACATTCAAGAAATCCTTATAAGTTTAAGAAGAATAAACTGAGATGTACACCAACACATATCATAGTCAAACTATAGAAAATCAAAGATAATTATGAAAGCAATGGGAAAGAAGAAATTTATGATATACAAGTTATCAGGAAAAGTAACCATTGACTTTGCTTTAGAAACAATGGGCCGGGAGAAAATGGAATTGCATGTTTAAAGTGCTGAAAAAAGAAGATTATCAACCAAGAATTCCATTTATCCATCAATATTATCTATTAAAGCAATTAAGATATTAAAATACTTACAGACAAGTGAAAATTATAGAATTCTTCTCTAGTAAACTTTCTCTATTAAGAAATACTAAAGGATATCCTTTAGGTTGAATTGAAAAAAACTAGTGGCATTAACTAAATCAATCTAAAAAATTAAAAATAGACACTGGTAAATGTGAGTATATATATAGGTCAATTGAAAACACAAGAAAATTTACTTATCTTTGTAATTCTTAATCTTATTTAAAATAACTTCATAATAATTATAAAAATTTACTTATGTATAATGTACAATGGTGTAATTTGTGTGATAATAACAGTATAGAAAGAGGAAGGGATAAACCAAACCTTTTGTAGAATATTTATTTTAGTCAGCTTCGCATTTCCATAACCAGAATACTGAACAAGAACAACTAAGAGGATAGAAAGTTTATTTTGACTCCTGGTTCCAGAGGTTTAATCCATGGCGGGCCAACTTCTATTGCTTTTTGTCCAAGGTAAGGCAATAAATCATGGCAGAAGAGCATGATAGAGGAGTGCTGCTACATTAATGCCTGACCAGGAAGCAGAAAGGAAAGAAGAGAGAGGTGCTACAGGAAAGACTAACCCTTTCAGGGCACACCTTAGTGACCCACTTTGATATATCACACCCCACCTACCTACAGTCACCACCCAGTTGGTCCAATCAGTCTAGGATGGACTGGTTAGTGTATAGCTCTCATAATCTAATCATTTCACCTCTGAATTTTCCTGCATTAACACAAGAACTTTTAGGTAACACCTCATATTCAAATCATAAAAATACTAAAATTAAGTTTGAGTAAATTTGAACTAGATCATTATGAATCATAGTTCCCAAGAAACCACAAAGGAAATAAATATATGGAAAAAGAACCAAAAATTAAAATAAAATGGTATGTTAGGGTTCTCCACAGGAACACAAGATATGTATATGATTATAAAAGAATTTATTAGATTGGCTTACATCAGAAGTTGGGTCGTCCCACAATGTCTATCTGAAGACTGGAGAGCTGGAGGAACCAGTCATTTCTCAGTCCAAGGAGGAACTAATGATACAGTCCCAGTCTGAGACTTAAGGCATGAAAGCTCTTGGAGAATTGCTGGGGTAATTCCACATTGGAAGAGTGAAGAAGCTGTAGTCTAATTTCCACTTGTGATGGCAGCAGCAATAGATGCATGAACAGATAGAAGAAGAAGAACATGAATAGAAGAAGAACAGATCTTGCACCCACTGTGACTTTCTCCTTTTGTCTTATCTAGGCCTTCAACATATTGGACAGTGCCAGCTACATCCAGAGTGAATATCACCACTAAATTGACTGTCAATGCCAATCATCTCTTAAAGCACCCTCACAGACATGCCCAGAAATCTTTTAATTCTAGGCATTTCTCAATTTAGTTTAGTTGACAGTCGAGATTAATCACCACCAATGACATAAAAGAAAACTTCTCTTTAGCAGTAAAAAGGCATTAATGATAAATATGGGAACAAAAAGACACAAAGAACACAGATAATAAAGTGACTGATGCAAAGACTACCATAATAGCTATTACACTAAATGTAATTAACACTTCAATCAAAAGTCAGAGATTGGCAGAATGGATTTGTAAAACCCCACATTCTACCATATGCAACCCAGAAGAAACATACTTTAGATTTAAAGATAAAACTAAGATGAAAGTAAAACACCAGAGAAAGATATACCATGTAAACAACATGCAAAATTAATTTAGAGCAACTATGCCAGAAATAGATGTTAAGATAAAAATGCTTACTAGAATAAAACAAAGGAGATGAAATTATTATGACCAAAGTGTTAAAATAGCAGGAAGACATATCAATTAAAATATACATGCATCTAAAAACAGAACTCCAAAATACATAAAGCAAACACTGATAGAACTGAAAGGAGAAATAGTCAATTCAACAATAGCTGCATACTTCAATATCATACTTTTAATAACAGAAAAACTAGACCAGCAATGTAAAAATTTTAAAACCCCATGATTGAGGCCCTGGGTTCAATCCCCAGTACTGGAAGAAAACAAAAAAAGCAACTAAACCTAGTAGACATTTACAGAACACTTCATCCAACAAAAACAGAAAAAAAAAACCTTATTTTTCAAATGCACATGGAATATTTCCCAAACACCATATGTTAAGCCATAAAATAAGATTAATCATTTTAAGAGGATTGAAATGAAAACAAAGTATGTTCTCTAACCATAACAGAATGAAACTAAAAATCAATAAGAGGATTGAATTTGAGGGATTTGAATGTCTATGAAACTTAAACCACAGTCTTAAATTAAAAAATGGTCAGAAAAGCAATGGCAAAAAATTTAGAAAATACTTTTAGAAAATGAAAATGACACCACTTATGAAAACTTGTGGCATATAGAGAAGTGAAGGATTATAGGGGAATTTGTAGATGTAAATGCCTATATTAAGGAAAGAGAAAGCTCTCAAATCAATAACCTAAACTTCCACTTAAATATATCAAGAATCACAAACTAAACACAAGATGATTAAAGCAATATACTTTTGAATGGAAATAAGTGAAATAAGCAGTACAAAATGATACATAAAACTGCTGAATAAACTTTTATCCTTTGAAAAGATCAACAACATTGACAAATATTTAACTGGGCAAACCAAGAAAAGAGAAAGAAGACATAGATTACTAAGTCCAGGAATAAAAGAGAGGACTTCATTCTAAATTTACAGGAATAAACAGCATTAGAATAGAATGTTATGAACAATTATATGTTAAAAGATAGGAAATCTAGATGAAGTGAACAAATTCCTAAAAAGACACAAGCTACCAAAAATGACTCCGGGAGAAATATAAAATATGGATAGATTGATAACAAGGAAAGTGACTGCATTAGAAATCAATAAAGTTTCTGCAAATGTTTTTTGTGAGTCTCTGGCTCTAGATGGCCTTGCAGTTGTATCAATTACTTAAACAAAAATTAGCAGCAATTCTTTACAAACTTATTCACAAAATAAAAGAGAAGGAAATATATTGCAAGGAGCATATGCCATGGACATGCCTGGACATGCTGGGGACTCACTGGGTCGCTGGCCAGAAGGAATAGCAGCCACTGACTTGCTTAGTAATACCTGCTTGCAATGATGGGGGCCGAAAAAGGCACCTATCCATAGGCCTGCAATTGATAGGGAGCCCAGCCCATGCAATTGAGGGCTGCAATGGGCACCTAACTGTAGGCCTGCAATATAGGGTTCAGCCCATGCAATTGAGGGCTGCAAGGGGCCCAGCCCAGGTAATCAACAAAGGGGCAGTGAGGGGCACCTAACAACAGGCCTACTGGTTACAATTGATAGGGGATTCAGCCCATGCACACGAGCAAAGAAAGGCCCAGTTGCAATTATACTTTCTCACTGGGCATAACCAATGGACATTGGCTTTTACTGGGTGTAACTGATCACCAGTCCATACCACCAATTCGGCCCATACCAGCAACTCAGCCCATACCACCAACTTGGAACTGCTTCTAAACTGCTTGCCCTGCCACATTTTTGGGCTTCCTCCAAAGACATCAGTGAGACTGGCCACCTTGCTGTCTGTCCCTGGATCAGCTCCACCATTCTCTGACGTCCAGTCATTGGCTGAAGAGAACCACCAGACAAGGACAATGTCTGCTCTTTGGCTAAGAGAAGTCGCCTGGCATCGGAGGTACTTTGGGGCTCGTGGTTACCCGGGGATTGTGTGAATTAATTGTAATGTTTAGTTGCCCTAGGATTATATGAATTAATTGTAATGTTTAGTTGCCCTAGGATTGTGTGAATTGCAGGTAATGCTTAATTGTCCTAGGGTAGTGTAACTTACCTATAGTGTTTGATCAATGTGCATCAAATGCTAGTTGGGGTGCTCCAGCACACCCAATACTTTTTGCATTAATTAATTATAATTGATGATTGTTGTGATTGAACATACACTTGCATTTAAAGATAATCTACCTCTGAGTAATTATTAATTACACATGCTGCTCGTGACATATATCTCAATTAATTATTTGAGGTCAGTATTTTTCTGATACCAAAGGCAAAACATGGAAAAAAAATCACAAGGAAACTACAGAATATCCCTTATGAAGCTCCAAAAATCCACAACAAAATACAAAATAGTAGAAAAACAAATCTAACAACATAGAAGTTTTTATATTG
Source organism: Geosciurus inauris (assembly GCA_004024805.1). Taxonomy (NCBI): domain Eukaryota; kingdom Metazoa; phylum Chordata; class Mammalia; order Rodentia; family Sciuridae; genus Geosciurus; species Geosciurus inauris. The sequence continues at coordinate 93,834 of PVHX01000068.1, forward strand.
TGACCAAGTGAAGTTTATTGAAGTAATGTATAGTTGCTTTGATACATTAAAATCAAGTAGTATAGTATCTCATGTTAATATAATAAAATGGAACAATCACATGAGCATTTGTTTACTCACAAAAAAGCCATTTTTAAAAAAACCTAACTCTGTCTTATGATAAACACACTCAACAAATGTCATCCATGTCTCATGTGGATGGTAAGGACGAGATTCCCTGACCAGTAAGACTGACTAAAGGAAATGAAACGGTGAAAAAAACACAGAACACAGAAAATAGTTTCAAAATGCAGGGGTAGGATTGGCCTACAGCCAGATGAGTCTTCTGGCAACTGGCAAATGACAAAATGGCATCTGGCTACTGGCATTTGGCATCTGGCAAAATGGACCCCACATGTGCTTTATTTATATCTATATGGGGGAACTTCAAAGACCTTCCATGGAACATTCTTTCCCAAGGTAGTAAAAAGGTGGAGTCTTGCAGTCAGCAGGTTGATTGGCATCTTGGCCGATCACACCCATCTCAGAGGGGTGAGCGGTTACAGCAGGTCAGTCCATCTCTAGTGCTGTGTGGGACTCTTGCGTGGTGGTCCACACACAGCCCACGGACAGCTCTCTACAAACAAACAGGGAATATTGTATTCTCTACTTTCTGTTGTAGAAGAAGCCTAATAATGGCCCTCTATGAAACATTCACGGTCAACTTCATACTTAGCAGTTAAAGAATAGATGCTTCCCCTCTAAAATTAGGAGCAAAACAAGGATGTCTACTTTCTGCCACATTGTACTGGAGATCCTAGTCAGAGAAATTATTCCAGAAAAGGAAATACAGAGAATCTGACTGAGAAGAAAAATTGTAACTATAGAAGTCATGACCTTATGTATCATAAGTTTTTAAACATTCACACACAACACACACACTTTATTAGAAGTAATAAACAAGTTCATTAAGGTTCCAGGATAAATTTGCATCAATAAAAGACAATTACATTCATATATGAACAAGTGTAAGACTTGAATATTGAGGATTATAAAACATTAAAATAAATAGAAGCATATCCCATGTTCATGGATGAGTAGATAATATTGTTAAGGTTGTAATATGTCCAAATTGATCAAAAAAATTTCAAAGAAATTCCTATTAAAATACTAGCTTGTCTTTTTTTTTAGAATTTGGCAGTCTTAAGCTAAAGCTCATATGGAAATTTAAGGGACACTGAATAGCTAAAACAATCATGAGCAAATTTATAGAATGCAAATATAATACATACTGAAAAAGTACACTTAACAAGAGAGCATGATATTGCATAAAAAATCAATAAAAAGGAATTTAGAGTCTACAAATAAATACTTACAGTAATAGTTAACTAATTTTCCACAAGGGAGCCAAGATATTTCAGTGTTGAAAGAATGGTCTTTTCAACAAATGTTGATGTGGCAATGGGATATTTACATGTAAAAGAATGAACTTGGATTCCTACTTGGCACTGAAAGAATTAACAAAAATAAATTAAAGATCTAAATTTAAGAGTTAAAATCATAATACCCAGAATAAAATAGGAGTAAGTCTTTGTGACTTACCCAACTGATAATAACATTATTTGTAATAGTCTAAAAAATGAAAAAATCACAAATTTGCATCAACTGATAAATGAACAAGTCAAATGTGATGTACCTACAGACTGGAATATTATTTGGCTATAAAAAGAACATAATTCTTACACATGCTACAAGATGAGCCTTAAAAGCTTTATGCTAAGTGATCCAAACACAATAGGCCACATATTATATTGGTTCTTATTACATAAAATGTCTAGAATAGGCAAAATCATAGGTATAGAAAATGTACCAATGGTCATCAGGGACTGTGGGTAGGGATAGCTTGGAGTTCTAATGACAGTGTGTTTTTGGAAAGGGAGGTAATAAAACCATTTTGAATCTGAATCACAACTTTGTGAGTATAGTACCATCCACTTATTCAACACTTTTAAAGGGTATGGTATGTGAAGTATATCTCAATAAAACTGTTTTTTTTTTAAGTATACATTCAATAGTTAGAATTGCTCCAAAAACTACTGTATCACCTAAGCTAAACTCATCTCTTTTGAGAATTCTCTGTCACCTTGTGTAACATGATTCTCTGTTGTATCTGCCCATCTTTTAAATTGGCTTACTTTTTCTCTCACTAGGACACAATATTTACTGAATGCAGGGATTCACCCATTTCATCAGTGTGACATCTTTATTATCATAACAAGTTGTGATACCAGAGGTAGTTTATTGTGAAATAAATGATACCTAGGTTTTGAGGATTCTCATTTGCACAGGTTCTTTCCATGATCCCAACAATGTGCTGAAACCATCACGTATTTTGGTAGAATTTGCAAAACTAGGTTATTTTAATTGAAAAGAATATTGTCTTTTCCAGTCTGATTTCTCTTCTATCACATTTCTCTTCCTGTCAGAGTATGGTATAGTAGTTGTGAATGTTTCTGAAATTTTTCTAGTATTTGGAAAGGCATTTACTTTGGGTATAGTGGGAAGTATGTGAAAGAAACTTTATGTTTTTCCTTAAGTTTACAACAACTACAAAATATTCTAGGAAATTATTCAAAGTCGTTTGTGAGGCAGGCCCAAATAAACTTTTCTAAACTATCAATAATTTAAACATTGATAAACCACACTACAGGGAAGACAAATTGTATTTTTATCTATAAAAATGATATTAACAAAATTGTTATACAAAGAGTTTATCAAAGTGTATGTAGTCAAGACAAATATTTTGAAGTTTTGCTATGCAATTAATTAATTGTTATTTTTCTGGATTTTTAAAATTTTTATGGCATTTGGAAGCTTTAAATAGATTTTTTAAAAATTTTTTAATTCTGAAGAAGTCAATTTTTTACTTAATTTGGCAGTCATGTTTTCCTCTACCTTACAGACAAACAAAGTCACACAAACTTCAGCTTCTACAAATGTTATGCTTACCTACACTCAACATACAGAAATTACTCAGGAAATATTTGCTAAATATTTTTAACAAATTAATTATTAATGTTTTTGCACTATGTACCTAGGTTATTCAACTGTATTTCAAAATTTTATATATAAAAGAATAATCTCAAAGCAAATTACTATGAAAACAACTGCTTTTTTTTTTCTTTTTCCAAAATCAGGGCTTCACAGTGTTACTTTGCTTTAACAAATTTATTTAAAATGTAGGTCAAAGATGAAGTAACCACATTAGGAACTCTGAAGGGAAGAGAAAATAGAGAAAAGAGTCAAATGTTTTCCATTTATGTGGGAGGCAGAGGTAGGTCCAGAGTATCTAAATTTTCCTTCTCAGGCTATTACCCAACAGCTAACTCTTGCTGTTTTTCATTTATTTATCTATTTATTTATTTTAAGTAATGCAATAGCTATGAAAACATTTTTAAATGTCATGGTTTAGTGAAACCTAAGTGATTATTTGGAAAGCTTATTAAATAATTAAAAGAAACAGTAAAAAGAATGATTTTGTATCATTTTAATAGTCTGTCAATATTACTTATTATTTTCCTGTCTCTAGAAAAAATGCCTATATGAAGTTCATAAACCCTGAAATATATTTTCTCTCTGAGAATATTTGTTCAGTTGAAATAATATGTTCTTTAATTTCTTTCCCCAAGCCTTACTTTGACCTAGCTGCTAGGATTTATTCCAGTCAGTATTACTATAGTGTTTACCTTCATGTTGACCTTATTTCTCATTATAGAAAGAGAATACAAAAGGCTCATTAAGTAAGAAGCAGTCCTATTACAGGATACCTCTATTGTCTGGTGAAGTAAAGAGGTGAGAGAGGTCATTATAGGACCTATTATGTACTCAGATCTGGTAAAAAAGATTCTAGTCTTTGTTATTGTATCAGCACACAGAAATGGTTCAGGAACTCTGCATAAGGAAGATTCACATGGGATAGAAACATTAGTCCACTCGGAGAGATGCATTTGCCTTAATTAATTCAGCTGGACCAAGATAGGTAAGGCATTTATATCATCAAAGATATTCCAAAAAGAATTAAATAAATAATCCAACTCTGATAACTGATTTTTTAAAAGTATTGAATATTATAGGGTAGTAGATCCATGAGATCATGGTTTGTACTTATGTCTGAATCTCCAGCCTATGGGAAATAATTAACAAATACTGTTTAAATTTAATTAATAAATTTCTGCTAAAACAAGTAATTACCAGAAAGCTGTTTTTCTTATAACAATTCAAATAATAGACTTGCATTAATATGTTTCTAAGAATTTTCACAAATAACAAAAATGAAAGGCTCTAACAGAACACATATGTTAGGCATGCAATGGGTGTATCAGAGTCTTAAGAATGAATATTTTAAGTATTTAAAATGTCTTTAAAAATATAAACCTGCAGACACCAGGAATATCAAGTAGCTGATATTTAAAGGACAGTCAAAATAAATTCAAGAGGAAAAATGCTTTTGGCTCTAAACTGTCAGAAATAAAACTAATTTTCCATATGAGTATAGAAAATATTTTAATACAACTCATGCCTTTCTCTCACCCTCCTCTCCTTTTGTTTCCTTTGTCCCTTTCTTTCTTTCCACAGTATTTTCTAATATTGGCATCATACAAATACCATTAAATAAATTTCCAATCTATGTTGAAAAATAAGAAATCAAGTAAGAGAGATTAGATATTAAAATGTTTAACTGAACTAAACAAATAGGAATAGCAAATATTGAGGAAGACTGTTCACACCAAGAATGAATAATAGCAGCAAACCTAATAAAATATTAAAGATATTATTGTATTCCAGTATCAATTTGTATGAATACTTACAATTGGTCGGTAACAGACACCCCACTCAGCTCTAACACCAACTTCAAATAAATGGAGAGCCCTTAATTGTCTGATAAAGAATTCAGAATAATCATCTAAAAGAAGTTCAATGAGATGCAAGAGAACACAGACAAATAAATGAAATCGGGAAAACAATGCATGAACAAAGTGGGAAGTTTAATAAAAAAATAGAAAGTATAAAAATGAACCAAACAAAAATTAGGGCTGAGAAATAAAATGACAGAAGTAAAAATTTAATAAAGAATTTTAATGACTCAGTCATGTGGAGGAAAAAATAATAATGTACTTAAAGAATCATTGTTTAAAATTAACCAGTTAGAACAACAATAACAAAATTTTTCTTTAAATAAAGAAAGCCTATAAGCCATATGGACACAATTAAGTGAATAATGCTCTCACAAGTTTATATTGGAGAAGAAAAAGAGAAGGGAGCAGAAAGTTTATATAAATAATGACTGAAACCTTCCCAATTTTCAGAAGGATATGGACATCCATGTTCATGAAACTCAAAGGACCTAAAAAAATATATAAACCCAAAGAAATTATCCTGAGAAACATTAAAATCAAACTGTCAAAAGCCAAAGAATTTTGAAAACAGCAAGAGAAAATGAACTTATCACATACAAGGATTTCTTGATAAGATTATCAATGGACTTCTTTGTAAAACCTTGCAGGCCAGAAGGGAGTATGGATATTATCTTTAAAGTACTGAAAGATAAAAACTATCAACCAAGATACTACAGCTAGCAAAGCCACCCTTCAGAAATGAAGGATAGATATTCACAGTTAAAAAAAGAAAAAAAACTAAGGGAATTTATTACCACTAGATCTGCCCTATAAGAAAAGATACATGGAATTCTTAAAGTTGAAAGGAAGCTAACTAATAGCATAAAATGACATAAAGTGTAAGACTCACTCAACATAAAAAATAAAATAGGCTGGGAATGTAGCTCAGTAGTAAGGCATCCCTGCATTCAATCCCTACTACCAGAAACAAAACATAACAAAACAAAAACCAACAACAAAAACTTTTCACTGATTAAAGTAAATATGCAGTAGAATTTGAAATACTCCAGCACTGAAATGGTGACATGTAAATCATTTTTACCTCTAGCACAAAAGGTAAAAGAGAAAAATACATTTTTTTAATATTTATTTTTTTAGTTGTAGGTGGACAGAATATCTTTATTTTATTTTTATGTGGTGCTGAGGATCGAACCCAGTGCCTCACGCATGTTAGGCGAGCACGCTACCACTGCGCCATAACCCCAGCCCCGAGAAAAATATTTAAAATAACAATTTTTATTATTTGAAAAGTTAATTTAAAAAGCAAAAAGAATAGTAAAAAGAAGGATTCTTGTATTAATGTAATAATCTCAAAGCACACCACTACAAAAAAACTAACAAATCACAAAGGAAGACATTAGGAGAGCAAGGGTAGGATAAAGAAACATCAAAGCAGTCAGAAAACAGTGAAGAAAATTATAATCAAAATTAGTTATCAGTCATGACTTTATTTGAGAATAGATTTAATTTCCCAAACAAAATACATGGAGTAGCTTTCAAAAATCAGTTTAAAAAAAAATGTATTAGCCGGGCGCAGTGGCACAAGCCTGTAATCCCAGCGCTTAGGGAGGCTGAGGCAGGAGAATGGCGAGTTCAAAGCCAGCCTCAGCAACGGGGAGGCGCTAAGCAACTCAGTGAGACCCTGTCTCTACCTAAAACACAAAATAGGCCCAGGGATGTGGCTCAGTGGTCGAGTGCCCCTGAGTTCAATCTCCAGTACTCCCCTCAAAAAAGTATTAACAAACAAGATATACGAAGAGGCTACCTGCAAGTAGGTATAAAGCATCCATCCAACAGCAACAGAATACACATTCTTCTCAAGCACTTACAGAACACTCACCAGAGTAAAGTATATGCTGCAACACAAGACTTAATCTTAGCAAATTTAAGATCGAAATACTGGGTAAAAAATATAACCTCTTCAAGAAATAGTGCTGAGAATACTCAATATCCAAACGCAAAGGCATAAAATTGGACACTGACCTCCCACCATATTCAAAAATTAACTTGATGTGAATTTGACTTAAAGGTAACAACTGAAATTATACAACCCTTTAAAGAAAAAATGGGGAGGCTCTGACATTTTTAGCAGTAAATGTTTTTTGATATTACACCAAAAGCATATGAAAACTATAGCCAAAACAAATAAACAGACAAAAACCAAGTAGTACTCTATCAATCTAAAAAGTTTCTGCAAAGCAATGGAAACAATCAACAAAAGTGAAATGCAACCTTTGGGATGGAAGAAAATATTTGCAAGCAATATATTTGATAAGAGTACGCTTTCCAGAATGCATAAGGAGCTCACACTACTGAAGAGCAGAAAAAGAAAACAGAAAAAGCCAACTAACCTGATTTACAAATGAGCAAAGGATGCAGACTTTTTTTTCCAGAAAAACTTATAAATCAATGACTAACATGTACATGAGAAGATATTCAACATTACTAATGACTAGGGAAATGTAAATCAAATCACAATAAGACATCACCCAACACCTATGGAAAGGTGATTATCAAAAAGATGAGTAGAGCAAGTATTGGCAAGAGTGTGGAGCAAAGAATCCTTATACACCATTGGTGAGAATGTAAATTGGTGTAGTCATTAGGAAAAACAGTATGAAGTCTCCCCCGAAAGATTAAAAAGAAGATTATCAATGATCCAGCAATCACATTTCTGAGTATATATGCAAAAGAAATGAAATTAGTATCTTGAAATACTTGTACTCCCACATTTACTGTAAGATTACTCCCAAGAGCTAAGATATAGAAACATGGAAATATGAACTTCTAGAGACCTAATACACAGTATGATGACTATTGTTAATTATACTATACTGTATACTTGAAATTTGCTGAGAATAGATTTTAAATATTTTCAACACAAAAACAAATTAAATTAAAACGTTGCAATTATGTGAGGTGGAGGAAGTATTCCTGAGCTTGTATACCTATATCAAATCACCATGGTGTACACCTTAAATATATATGATTTTCATTTGCTAACTATACCTTAATTAGCTGGAAAGATAAAAGCATCAAGGAGAACAAGAAATGTATAACCCATTTAAAAATGTATCTCATAAATATTATGAAAGCTTCAAGTAAAGGAAGAAATTGCTTCATTCAATACATAAGATGATTTGGGGGATGCTGTTTAATCCTTAATTTTTTAAAAGGACTAAGTGAAGAGTGTATGAGAAGTTATACATACATCAATGACTCTTACTTAAGAAACATATTTAGTTTGAACTACAGTTTCTAACTTGACATTATAGAAATATAATAGACTCAAATGCATCTAATAACCTGTAGGCAAAAGAAAATTGTGTCACATTAATCTTTTAATAAATCATAGCAAACAATAATTGTTATGCCAGCTTGACAAACATAATCATTTCCATGAATAAAGGCAATTATCTCCAAACTTGGAGCTATGGCTGTTTGATAGCAACTTAGAAGCCTAGATATATTTATTAGAATTTATATGCAAAAACTAAATCTAAATGTATTGTATTAACTTTTAAAACTTTGTTTTGATATTCTTTCATTAAAAATTTTAAAGTTACAGGAATTTTTGCCTAAAATAATTCTCTGGAATTGAGTTTGGAAACCAGATTCAGCTATTAGGAAAATAGAAAAAAATGCTGTATATTGCCAACTGAAACAGAAATGGTCATTAAAAAACAAAATGCTAATGTTTGAATAGAATATTTCCTTTCCTAATTAAGCATTTGATTATACCCACACCAAACCTACAAATTATGAATGAATTGTTAAAATGAAATTTGTGTTCATTATTTCAGAATGAGCATTATTCCTTGAGATAAAGTTTGGCTTTTACTTCCAAAGTAAATAGTTCTATGTTAGCAATTATTTAGTTATGCAAAAATTTCCAGCTTGCCTTTAAAATACTCCCCTTATGTCTTGAAATGTTTTAACAAAATATATTTTTTACAAGTACACATTCTTAACAATGTGAATATTAGAACACATGTATCTTCTCCATGTTAATATTTCCCTAAAAATACTTGAGGGTGTGTTTTATAAAGATCAAGTAATCATTTATTTTTTTTAATCTTAATTTTTTCATGCATGCCACATACAAGAGTGATTCCATTTGGAATGTAAAGAACATGTCAATAGGATTAACTTTATTAAAATAGTGCAGTATTCATTGTAACTGTGATATAAAAAGCTACCGTTTACTGGGTGTTAAACTTTTACTTTTTTTCCATGTAATTTACATGAAACAATTAAAAATATAGCTTTTGGGGGGATGAGAGAGATAGCTCAGTAATCAGAAAATGTAGGACTTAGATAATGCTTTTTCAATAGGAGACACTTGTTAAAAAGTCAATGTGGCTTAGGACTTAAACAGCCATATGACAATATAACTTCCACTCTAAGGAGAAATGCATATAATCTCCAATAGAGCACATCAGAGACCCGAGGTCATAAATCAATCAAGTAACTTGAATTTCAAAGCGTAACAAATGCCTCCAAGGGGATATGAGACATATAAACCATTTCACCTTATGGAACACGTGAAGTTGAGGAGGGACCAATACAAATAAGAAGAGTATCTAAAAGGCTGAATGTTGACACACAGGATAGTGCAGAATCCTTGGGAGCCACGGATACAAGAGGAATCATCCCCCATTGCCAATCATCTCCTATATGCTTCTGCCAGAGACATAGGAAAGCAGAAGACCAGACAGAAGGAAAAAGCATAAGACCAGACAGTGTTGATGGTGCAGATGAGAAAAACTTGCCAAGGATAGAGGGTGCATCAAGCAAACCGGGAGAAGCGCATTAATGCTAAATCCTGAGGGTTTCAAAGAGAGGTCCCCAGACTTGAAACCTGCCTTTATGGTAGACTCTTCTGGAATTCAAAGGAAAAGTCCCCTTGCCCTTGGAGGCAGAAGGACAATAAACTTTCCTGCCTTCGACCCCAGGCAAAAGTCTGCTGTCTCTGGGAAGATGTGATATGGTGATATTATAAGAAATATATATCTGGCCTCTGTTCCTGGTTCCTGACACAGAATTTCTATTCCCTTGGAATTTCCTGGTGGCAGATGTGTTCTTTATTATAATAATGACTCTCAGTGGACTCCTTGGTGGGGGATTATCTTTAGAAAGACCACACTGATTAAAGGCTTAGAACTTTCAGCCCTACCCCACCATCCTGCAGGAAGAGGATTACAAAATTGAGTTAATAATCCATGATACCTATGTGATAAAGTCTTCCTAAGTCCCTCAACCTGGGAGTTTGGAGAGCTCTCATGTTGCTGAACATTTGAAAGTGCTGAGGACAGCATGTCCAGGGATGAGAAATTCCATACGCCTTCCCACGTACTTGCCCTGTGTTTTTCTTCATCTTGATATTTATCTGTATCTTTTATAATAATTATAATATATTAAGTATTTTCCTGAGTTCTCTGAGCTGCTCTAGAAAATTAATGGAACTCAAGGAAAGGGTCACAAAACCTTTTATTTATACCTGTTGGGTCAGAATTGCAGTTCATACCCTGGGACTTGTGACTATATTTTAATTGTGAATAGTCAAGGGAGACTGAGCCCTTAATCTTTAGGATCTGACTCTAACTCCAGGTAGACTGTTAGAAGTGAATTAAAGTGTAGATATTCAGTTGGTGTTCACCGGAGAATTGCTTGGTATGTGACTGAGAAACCCACACACATTTCATTAACCAGAAGTGTTCTGTATTTTGATGACTATGTAAGAGAATACATTTATCTCCTACAGGAAGGAAGGGGTAGAAAATATCCACCTATCCCCTCAGCCTGATCTGACACTAAGTGAAATCTACCTGTAGGCACAAGAATTACACATGTGTACAGGATCTTGAAAAAAGGAAGCAGAATTTAGCCACTACTAGGGTACAGGCAAGAGAAGTCTTTACTCACCTGAAACCCAACAATTCAGGTCAGAGTTCAGCTGTCATGCCACTCCAGAGCATGCACTGAAGGGAGAAGTTTTTACCACTAGTAGAAGGATAGGAACACCAAGAACTCCCACTCCAAGGTTTAGGGATGCAGAGCCTACATAAGAAGGAAGTTGTATCAGGAGAGCTGAGAAAACCTGTCTGTCTCCTACACCAAATAACAAGTCATAGCTGACTGTTGCTGGAGGAGGGACAAGATGGCAGAGATCACTGCTTGGCAGTTCCCTGGTGGAACAGGAACATGAGACGTCTGCCCCCACCCTTGCCATCCTCCTCCAAGCACAAGGTGGCTTCAGTTCACCCTCAGAGGAATTTGCAGCCTGTGGGTTACTTATGGTGACTAATTTAACAAAAATTTCAGGCCCCACTCATATACAGACTGGTTGGACATAAAAACTAAAATCTGCTATTTGAACAACACTCTTAGGAAAAATGAAAGAACAAACCACACAGACTGGTCGAAAATATTTGCCAACCACATATCTGATAAAAGTCTTGTTTCCAGAATACATAAAGACCTCCTGGATTTCACTAATCAAAAGACAACTGAATAATAAAAATGGGACACAGGCTTGGACACTTCATCAAAAATTATTACAAAAGGACAATAGGCACATGAAAAAACATGTTAACAGGGAAATTAATGTTCTCACTACAATAAAAACTATGCACTTGCTAAAGTGGCTAAAATTAATAAGCATTGGTAAGAATACAGAACAGCTGGAACACCAATGTTGCTAGTGAGAATGGAAACAGTACTCCTGGTTTGGGAAAAATTTGGCATTTTCTTAAAATATTAAATAGGTATCTAATATGCAAGTCAGTCATTCCATTTCTAGATATTTAATCATAAAGATTTTAAACATATATTCACACAGTTATATGCAAATATTCAGAGCAACTCTTTCCATAATTGTCAAAACATGAATCAAACCAAAGGTCTATAGCTTAATGAGTAGATAAACAAATTGGGCATATTCTTACAATGGAATACTACTCAACAATTAAAAGAGAGGAAGTACTAATTCATGCAGCAACAAGAATGAATCTAAGGAGCATTAGGGCATGGGAAAACATGGGACACAAAAAGACTGCATACTATATTATTTCAATTGTAAGACATTCTAGGGCTGGAGATAGAGCTCAATGGTAGAGTGCTTGCTTAGCATATGCGAGGCTCTATATTACTCAATATTAGAAAGAAAGAAAGAAAAAGAAAGAAAGAAAGAAAGAAAGAAAGAAAGAGAGGGAGGGAGGGAGGGAAAGGAAAGGAAAAGAAGGAAAAGGAGAGGAAAGGAAAGGAAAGGAAAGGAAAGGAAAGGAAGGAGAAAAGATGATTATAAAGCATTCTATAAAAGGTAAACTATAATGACAGGAAGATCAGTGGTTTCCAGAGTGTGATGCAGTGTGATGAAGAGGAGGGAACAGAGGAAAACTCTTGGAGATAGTGGAAATATTCTATATCTTGATTGTGATAGTAGTTTCCATGATGGGGTGTGCTGGAAGGTGGCTCAGACCCAGAAAATAGACTTGAGATACCAGCAGGTGGAAGAAGATGCAAGACACGGTTGGGGTAGTAGGCATTCTTTATTTGAGGGCAATGATAGCCCCTAGTCAATTCCCAGCTCTAGCTTCAGCCCTCTTTAGTTTCATCAAGCCATAAGCTTTTTTAAAAATATGTAGACCAGACAGAGAAAGCACACTGCCAGCATATTACATCAGTGGGTGCATGCTCACAAGCAAATGTTTATGACCTTGAGTCAGAGTGTTTATGACCTTAAATACAAACTCCCCATAACATAGCCAATTCCTGACCTTGGCTACATGCTAGAAACATAACATCGCCTGCCTGAAGCCCTGGTGAGAGAGCCTAACTGGAGCCATTTTAGGCCTGCCCTACAGGGTGCGTCTGTTTAAATATATTAGACTTACAGTGGGTAGATTTTATTGAATGTAAATTATACTCTTATGTGTATGTGTAAATAGTTCTACGTTAGCAATTCTTTAGTTATGCAAAAATTTCCAGCTTGCCTTTAAAATACTCTCCTTATGTCAATGGGAGTAGGGATTGAACTCAGGGACTTGTGCATGCTAGGCAAGTGCTCTCCCACTGAGTTACACCTCATTTCTACACTTAAAAAAAAAAAGACAGTGGGAAGATTAAATTAAGGAACATTCGATGAATACAAACAGTTAAGAATAAAGTCTCTTAATAAGGCAAGAGGAGATTTAAAACAAAATGCAGAGGATGGAATTTTCTAGTAGGAAGAAGAGCAACCTTTCTCTGTTACAATGAGAAGGAAGTTAGGATGAGTATAGATATACTCAGGATACATGTAGGGTTGCAACTTCGAAGATCCTAGATTCCAAATAATATTCTAGATGGACTCATAGTATCAGATTTCTGTTATTAATGGAAGTATTCTTGCATTGGAATTATTGTTATACTTTGCTGGATCATTACAAAGCATGTGTAATAAGAAAATCATCAGACTATCTACCAAAGGTGCTCACAAGGTACCACAGTTGTATCGGATAGGTTTAGTCCGGATAGCAGAAAAACCACTCTAAATGTTTGAGCAGTAGAGTGAAATGGGAAATTTTTGGCTTACAAAACTATTGGAAATGATAGGGAAATGAGATCAGGAAAGCTGCTTTCAAGAAAAAAAAAATCAGAAGTTAAAGACTCTGAAGCTGCCACCAACAGGTGTGTCTGACTTAAATACCAAATGAATGATATTCAGAACTTTGGAAGCTGCCAGCACAATCTCACTTCTGCTGTATGCCAGCTCCACATCCCTGCTTAAAGTTACTGCCAGAGAATTATGGCTTTGCCCCCGGTTTCCAGGAGTGTTTACCATTGGTAGAATCTAATTGAGATCCTACTGGCAGAGTCTGAGTTCCTATGCCTTATCTCCAGCAGGACAGGGAATTGTCTACTGACTAAAAATGGAAAGAAATACTGAGATTTTAACAATATCTGGCACCATGGCATTTTACTCAATAAAATTTCCATAGTCTGCAATCTGGTTCTTAGTTTTCTGGAGTTGACTAGACTTATCAATTTTACTCAAAATAGTCAGGATTTTAGTAGTTTTAAATCAGCATGTCAGATATAACTATTACCTGAGTTTTAGTAATAGAAACAAGACTTTCTATCCATCAGATGGTCACCTATGCCAGGCTCTGGGCCAAGCAGCTTACATCTGTTATCTCTTTCAATCCTCACATTAGCCATAGGAGATGAGCATTATCATACCCATTTACTGATAAAAATGGCCAGAAGTAAGAAGGCAAAAGGAACTTGCCAAAATTCTGTTGAGGGGTGAACTGGGAGTTGAAGCATAATTCTTAATAATAGTTGTATTCTGCTATCTTAAAATATGTTGCCACATGATGGATACATCATTCATAATTTGTTAGTTCTATATGCAAACCAAGATTACGTGTCAACTTGGAATCAGAAGAGAGGAAATTGAATAATTCTGATGATGCGGTACACATCCACAATCACAGGGTATAAGGCTGGTATTTGCTTCTTGTATATGCCAGCCACTGTTCTCTGCACTTTACCTGCTTAACTCAGTCAATCCTTTTGAGTTAGGTATCATTAGTATCCTTTAAAAAGGAGAAAACCAAGGCAAGGGAGATAAGTCACTTGTTCAAGGTCACATACCTAATAAACGGTGATGCTAGATTTAGAAATCAGGCAGTCTGGCTCAGATACCTTTCACATGTGGCTTTGAAATCTGTCTTAGATCAATCTGATATTTTTGAATGTTGTTGAATCAATAATTTTAATTTTAATTTCCCTATAAACACTAATTTTAATTTCCCTATAAATGTATTTATTAATTTCCAAAGAAAGGCTAAGAAAGAAGAAAGGCAGACAGGCTGGCAGGCTGGCAACCCTATGAGAACTCATTGCCAGAACTTCTTTGACCAGAAAGGAAATGATAAGGAATGGAAAGTAAGCACTGGGGAAATATGACCAAATATCCTACTCTTTCAAAGTTTCTTAATACTTGAGTGTTGAAAAAAATTATAACATTGACTGATGTGGTGCTCAAGGTATATAGAGGAAGTGCTTCCAACAATTTTATTTAAAGAGTAAGACATGGGGAAGGCTTAAATGAAACAGGATTTTTTGTCCTTTCAAATTGGTAAAAGATCAGTATCAGTAGATTTTGTATTATAATGCCTAGAGTAGCCAGTGCTATATAGAAAACTACATAGAAAATACACTCAAAACATGGCAGATTTATACCTTCCATCTAAATCATCTACCCCTGTTTAAAAACTGAGATTGGCTGAATCAATTTTTTTAATGATCAAAAAAAAATGCTGCCTACAACAAATTCACTTCAAACATAATGACATGTAGATAAGTAGACTGAAAGTAAAAGGCTAGAAAAAAAAGTATCAAACCAATATTAATGAAAAAAGAGTATATTGATATCATATGAAGATTTCATAGCAAAGAAAATCGCTGGAGTCAATGACTGTCTATTACATAAAGATGAAAAGATAAGTCTAAGGGAAAGACAAAGAAAAAACTGATTATCATGAAAAAAATAGCTAAAACTCATCAGAATGGTCATACTATTAATCAGATGTATAAAATATGAATGCAGAATATGAGTTGAGAAACTTAGTATGAACATAAGGACGTGGAATTATTATAAGTCTAAGTAAATTCTCTTTTATTCTGATATTGATCTTTTAGCCTCCACGAATGTATAATGATGAAAAATTTAAGAGAATGATTTTCAAACTTTAACATTTAACTGAATCACCCAGTGGGCTTTGTAAAGAAGAGATTGCTGGTCCCTGGCCCCATGGTTTCTGATTTGTTAGGTCTGGGAAGGTCTTGAGAATACTGCTTTGCTACATCATTGGATCATTAAATAGCTTTAATTTTTATTCATCATTGGACATTATAAAGATTCCCATAACTCTACTATGTCAGACTTTTATTTTCCGAACATGATATTACCTGACAATGGACTATTTCATACTTTATGCCACCAAGTATACTTTAAGCAATATTGAGCATATCCAAATAAAATCAAAAAGAGAGACAATTAGGCAATTTTTAAAAAATCAATTACAGACTAGTTATATGTACTTGAAATCATGATATTACCAAGAAATCTAATAGTAAAAATAAAGCTAGAAAATATCATTCAGAGCAGAAAAGAGATGAGCATATTCAAAGTGGAAATGAGATGACTATAACTTTATTGTCAGTAAGACATTTGACAACATATAACAAAGTTTCAGACAAAAGTAAAGATTATAATTCCAAAAACTTGTGTACACAAAAGTACTTCAGCTGTTGTGCTAGTTACTTAACTCCACTGACTTGTTAAGAAAGAAGTTTGTGTTATCATGTTTCTTAATTGACCTCAAGCACTCCCTGAAAACTAGGTAAGTTGGATTGTTGTGGGCAGAAGACAATGAATGAAATTAGTATATGCATATTTTATGCAACACAATGCTGAAAATATGCACGCTTTTTATTTTAAAACATATCAGTCAGGCCATCAGATGGTCATGGTCATGAGCTTCTGTTTCTTTTTTTCTTGTTTTCTTTTTTGTTCTTTTTAGATATACATGACAGTAGCATATATTTCGACATCTTATACATACATGGAATATAACTTATTCTAATTAGGATACCATTCTTGTGGTTGCACATGATGTGAAGTTTTACCGGTAGGGTATTCATATAGGAAAGTTATGTCCGAAGCATTCTACTATCTTTCCTCTTCCCATCACCCTCTCTTCCCTTCATTCCCCTTTGTCTAATCCAATGAACTTCTATTCTTCCCTCCCCACCCCTTTATTGTGTGTTATCAGCCACATATCAGGACGAACAGTCAGCCTTTGTGTTTTGGGGACTGGCGTATTTCACTTATGATGACAGTCTGAAGTTCCCATCCATTTACCAGCAAATGCCGTAATTCCATTCTTTATGGCTGAATAATATTCTATTGTGTCTGTACCCCACATTTTCTTTATCCCTTCATCTGTTGAAGGGCACCTAGTTTGGTTCCATAGCTTTGCTATCTATTGTGAATTGAGCTGCTATAAGCATTGATGTGGCTGTGTCACTGTAGTATATTGATTGTAAGTCTTTTGGATGAGCTTCCATTTCTGAGAAACACTAAAAGAAGCACAAATCCACATATCAAAATAAGAGGTTAGGAAAATATGTTTTTCTAAGTTTCCTTATTTTAAAAATCATTTTAATATTGAAGTTTTCAGTCAATGACACACATGTATAAGATATTGTCAAAGACGTAAATTTTGGATGGGGATAACTTTATATTGAACAATAACTGAAAATAATGACTCTATTTTTAACCAAAGTCACTTTAGTTGCCCTTCACTAGTTTGAATTACTACATTATTTTCAGCACATTCCTTCAAATATTACCCATGTCTACTTGAATACTTTTATTTTGACACATAGTTTTCTTTGTTTTTGCTTTTCACATATCAAATTCAACAAAATTTGTTTTATTGTGGTGATAACTTTGTGACCAGGAGTCAGAAAATAGAAGACCAAGAATTTTAACTTTTAATTCTCAGTAACCTCTCCCTCTCTTTATGATCATAGATAAATCAATTTGAAGGTAAAAATAATTGGTTACTTATATATAAATTAAATTAATGAATATTCTAAAAGAAAGCTCAGGTACAATGATTTCCATGCCAGAGAATACATATTTCTTGAAAGTAAATATATCATACAAATTTTCTTGTATATGGGATTGCACAATAACATTAAAGGATAGTAATGTAGTATTTCTACCATCTCCAATTTGTCTTTGTAATTAATTGAACTAATTATAATATGATTTTTTAAGTAAGAAAGGATCTCCCCTGTAATCTTTTCCATGTTTAATTTTCTAGCTGAATTTCTATTGTCTTTTCAAAAATTCAGATCTCTGTACAAGAAATCAGCAGCCCCTTGCAAGGGCACAAATATTGCAATAATTTTTTTCTACTTATTTTTATTCTCTGTGTTATTAAGTAAGCAGTGTTATGTAGTTTGTTGTTAAGTAGACTGGGATTTATTCTCAGGAGACTTGAATTTTAGGCACTTTTAAGTCACCAGATATTTTAAGTGATCTTGGTCAAACTAATCATTCATTCAAAAAAAGTAATTATTAAGTGCCTGAATGCTAGACATTGGGAATCTACAATTAAGAATGCAAGCTGTCATGAATTTAATTACTTCTTATTAAGCAAAACAATTACAGTAAGTAAATGCCAGATAAGGCTAATTTTGAGATCTGCAATTGTCTCAGGCAGGATGGCTGAATCTTGACTAAACAAGGGAGGATTCATGAGAAACTGACCTCTGACCTGACATGAAAAGACAAGCTGTGTGTCTTAGCTTGGGCTGCCTGGAAACAGACTTTACAGAGGAGAGTTTCATGAAAGGTTATGTTGACAAGCACCATCAAAGTAAAATTTGGAAAAAGCACCCATGGATCCACTAGCACATGGGTGTTGTATAGTGTAAATGAAAATAAGTGTTAAGTGCATGACAGGTAAATAGAATTACAGGAAAGCCCTGCAAAGAGTGAGCATGTTTGAGATCTGCAAGTGCTTCAGTGTGGTGAGAACATAGGATATGAAAAGAGATGGGGAATGAATTTAGAGTTAAAGTGGCTAGACTTTAAAGAGTCTTGCATGTCATGGAAAGACCTTGAGAATGAATCCTGATGGCATAAGAAGGAAAATGTAACGTATTAAGCAGGAGGAATGACATGCTACAATTTGTCTGCAGTATTGATAATGCACTAAATAAAAAGATATACTAAAAGCAGAGTGGCAAATCGGGAAATGGTTATAATACTCAACGGAGCAGAAAATGGTATCCTAAACTAAACACATTGATAAAAGGAATAGAGCAGGGTGACTTCTTAGCTGCTGGCTTTGATAACTGGATTAATGATGACAGATGACTGACAGATGGAAAATCAAGAGGGAAAGTTTATAACATATCCAGATGAAGATGTTCAATAAAGAGTTGGACATGCAAATCTTTGTACTGAGGAGAATTATTTGGATGAGCAATATATAGACAAAATGGGAACAATTAGGAAAGATGAAGACATTTTAGGAATAATTTAGAGAACATAAAAAATGACATTATCGTTTAAGATTGCACTAAATAGAAAAAATCAAGATTATGAAGCAATGATTGATTTCTTAATTTATGAGGGCTGTGTAAAAAGTATTATATTCATTTTAATTCTTCTGTGTTCAATTTGAAATGCAAGTAAAATTTCTTATTAGAAAATGTTTTCGAAAAAGTAAATTATTAAACAAACATAAATTACTCATGTTAGGTGACTATTCTGTATATTTACTTTTCTCACCATTCCTACTTTGTCTTTCATGTTTCTTTTCTTTTTCTGCAAGAACTGAAACTTAATGTCAGGTATGTCTCAAGATTCAGTCTTGATTCACTTCCTTCTTTCTCAGTGCCATCTCTTGGCATATCTCTTCTCCTCTCAAAAATAGCAACTGCTGTGTATATATCCAGAAGGTTGAAGTCTATGTTTCTAGCTCTGACATATTTTCTGAGGTTGAGAATCATATCCTGAGATGCCTAAAGAAAATAGTCAATGTTGGTCTTCCAAAAATCCAAATTTAATTTGTCATCTTCCTCCAATACATTTCCCCCCATATTCTTGTGCAGTTAGGAACACCATAGTCCATGCAGTTATCTGAGCCAGAAATGCTTTTCTCCACTTCATGTCAACACATATCCTTATGATAAATCTCTTTATAATCTATCCTAAGTCATTGCCTCAGCAGCTCTTTATGGAATATTGCTTTATGCATTTAATTTTCCCATCTTTAAACCTATGCTCCAATCTGCAAACATAATAATCTATCTAACAAGGAAATCATATCATATAACTACTGAAAACCTCCTCTGGTTCCCATTTCTCAAAGAATTTTAGCAAGATCTTTATCATATCATATACTTGTTAGTACCCTCTTTCTACTCTGGCTTTTCCTTTCACAACTCTTATCCTCTATAGGCCTAGCTTATTGAACTATAATTCCTTGCATGATATTTGCCATTCACATCTCTTTGCATTTGTGAATATTATTCCATTTGCTTTTAATTCTCTTCTGACTTTTTCTTTGGCAAAAACTAGAATCCTTCAAGGCTCAACCTAAGCAATCTTTCCCAAGACAGCATTCCCTGAACTCACATCCTAGTTTCTTTGAGCTTCTGTAATGTTCTCCATAGCTGTTCCTCCACTTACAACAGGATCACACCCTGATAAGCCCATGGTAAATTGAAATGCATTTAACCACATAAGCTACTGAGCATCATAACTTAACAAGAGGAACATTGTAACGTATGGTTGTTTCCCCTCATAACCATGGGGCTTACTAGGAGCTGATGCTCCCTGCCATGCCTAGCATCACAAGAGAGTATCATATGAATTATTTATCATCAGCATGGGAAAAGACACAAAGTCAAAATTTGACATGTGATTTCTACTGCATGTGTACCACTTTTGCACCATTATAATGCAAAAACAAATTGGTAAGTCAAATCATCATAAGTCTAGGACATTTTATATTAGCACTTCACAGACTTTATTGACACATCCATGTTTATACGCTTGTCTATCCTGTTAGACTGTCAGCTAATCAACAGTAGGGACAATGTCTAAATCATGTTTATAGCTTGCTTGAAGTTATTGGAGCAGAGTAAATGTTTCAGATATACCTATTAAGCTGAATGGATCAAAGCAAATAAGGATATAGCAACAATTATTGCCATCCTTCCTGTACCATTCCGAAGTGTTCCTCAATATAACTCTACAACTTTTTGTTCCTATAACAGATAATTGAGTCCAAGACAAGGAATTTGAAAATGGTAAGAATTAAGTTGAAGTTTAAGGGACCTTCTTCTCTGGGCTTTATTTTACATATTTAAAGCTCATCAGCCCCTCATTATGAATTTACTTTCTTAAGCAGCAGGATTAATTGAATGATAGAGATTGATGAATGATGTCAGGATGGCTTATTTTCTCACCATCAGAGAGGGACTGAAATCTGGCACTTGTGTAAAAGACTTGGAGTGAAAGGACTTCTTTGCTATTCTTGGCTCTGACTCCAACTTTTTTAATGTCCTTGAGCAATTTCCTTAACTTCTCCATTTGCTTGCATTTTCTTACTATAAAAGATGCCTATGAGTACTCAGCTTGAGACTCATGGGAATCCGTATTTGAAAGGCAGTACAGAAATGTCCTTATCCACATATTTTTGAAAGTAAGGGTCTTGGATATCAGAAAAAAGAAAGGCACCTTCCCAAGAGATTAAAACTAAGAAGCAATGAAAACTCTACATCAGGTTAGGTGATAAATTTTAAAGCTTACTCAGTTTTTCAGTATTACTAGTGAGTTTATTGACCCAAACCAACATACATCAGTTCAAAACAAGAAGTCTTTATTTTCCAGTCATTTAAGGCAGGCCAACCTGCATAGCCACCTCATGAGCTAACAAAATATGTTTTTGTATAGCAGCATGTATCCTACTTTAAGTTTATAGAGTCATGTAAAGTAAACTTGCTTAAAAATGATTTCCCCAAAAAATGATGAGCTGTTTAAATTTACTCCTTCTTAATTACACACTGTTTTAACTACATAGACAGTTGAATAAATAAAACGTACTTTGACAAAACACAGAGCATAAGCAGCATAAAATGATAAGGGTTTTCAATGTGAAATATTAGGTAATTTTATTGTTATTTTTATGACACGAATGGTAAAATCTAACAAAATACTTCACATGACTTCTTATATTTAAGAAAAACCTGAAAAATGGTATTTATTTACATTAAAACATGAATTACCTGTATACGCAAATATTTGAGGCACAATCTGTTTTGCACAATAACTGTAATATTGAGCACATATTACACATAGTTATCTGTTAGTGGTTTGAGTGAAAACGCAGTACCAAAGCATTCCTGATACAAAATAAATTACTTCCATGCTCTAATTACATAAGACACTTAGAATTTTGTTATGTACTTGACAAAATCACTAACCAAATGTATAACCAAAAAGTTTGTTTTATGAAAAACAACTTCAGATTGTTATTCATAAATGACCCCTTTCAGGATGCATTCTTATCTTTTAAATAAACTACATTAATGTTAAGATTATGTATATGTATATATAGAGAGAGAGAGAGAAAGAGCCTTAAAATATGATTGAAGACAGAAATTCCTTCCTTTTTTTAAAGGTGTATATTATTAGAGAATATGCTAAACTATTGCCTCCAAATTCCAACACTGCTATTATATTTTTTAAACAAATTATTTAAATTCCAATTTTAGTGTGTGATTAGCTGCCCTGTTTTGTACATTGCTTCTTTTCAAAAAAGTGTTAACAGGTTAACAGATTGTCATGAACCATATCAAGTATTTGAGAAATTCAAGTTTTTAATTTTAAAATATTTTAGGTTAAAACTTATACTCTGTCCACATGACTTCTTATATAAAATTGTATATAAATATTATAAACTACATAGTCATGGTTTTGGGAGGAACGTTTATTTTTTAGTGTTGTATCAAAGGCTGAAAATAATTGAATGCTCACAAAACACTAATTTGTTAGCAAATATACAGGTTTGATAGAAAGACTAACATGTATTTTCTATACTCTAATTCAGGTGCAAATTCAAGATTCCCTCAAACATTATAGTAAAGTGAGGAGAGAATTAAATATTTGCACATAATATTACATACTGTATGTACAACAATCGTACAGTTAAATGGTAGTCAACTCCAATAGCCTTTGTTTTATACTGCTACATGAAGAAAAGTATGGCTAAAAGATATGGTATGATTAAAAGTAAGTTTTCTTGGCTAACACAAGTGTGGTCATGATAAATAATAATATAAGTGATAAAATGAAATAACGTGAAACAGAACAAAGATTAATTTTCACTGGATTTCCTCAAATAGGTGGTATGGGATTAACTGTTACCTTATTTTCCATCATATATATGTGTGTGTGTGAGTCTGTCTGTGTGTATACATACATTATATGTGCCATATATGCCATAGAAATTGTTCATCATTGGGTTTTATTAGTAAACAAACAAAAGCACACAGATCCACAGAATTCATATTTTGTCACCATGACTACCTTTGTTCCTGACTAGCTACACAGTTTTTGGTTGATTGTAGCCATGTTTTTGAAGCAACTTAAAAGCATATAAACTGCTAAATTTTCAAAGGAAAAAAAGGCAAATTAGTTAACTCATCTGAGTTACTCAACAAAAGGGTTTTTAATAAATATCATATATTAATTTTTGATAATATATTAAAATTTGTTGAAAAGATCCACCAATTTTACAAGTGTATTTCACATGCTCTACCTCTTTCTCTACATTTGTTTGATTCAAACCTGTGTCTATCTTGCCTACACTACTACAATTACATCTTAGAGTCTCCTTGTTTCAATTGATTCACACACATACTCTCTCTCCTCAAACCATATTTTTATTTGTGTCTGATCTTGTTTGTCCTGTTTATTTTTTTTTTTAAACTATGGAGATTTTTTTTAATATTTATTTTTTGGTTGTAGGTGGACAGAATATCTTTATTTTATTTTTATGTGGTGCTGAGGATCGAACCCAGTGCCTCACGCGTGCTAGGTGAGCACGCTGCCACTGCGCCACAACCCCAGTCCCCTTGTTTGTCCTGTTTAAAAATTCATCAACTGCTTTCCAAAACTTCAATGTCCAAGTCTCCTACTTCTGTTCTGTGCACTTAAAATTATCTGTGAAAAACGTGTTTATAGGTGATGAGCAATTAATTGGTAGCACTATATCGTAGGTCAATTTGTTCTCAATAGACTCTCTTTTCCATATTGAGGTTTCCTGTGCTCTACCCTTCCTCTTCCGATCACCATTTTCTCTTTCTGTGACCTTTCAATAGGCCCATTCTCATTATTTTTCAAGTACCAAGGATTGAACTCAGGGGCACTCGACCACTGAGCCACATCCCCAGCCCTATTTTGTGTTTTATGTAGAGACAGGGTCTCAATGAGTTGCTTAGCACCTCACCATTGCTGCTGGGGCTGTCTTTGAACTCGTGATTCTCTGGTCTTAGCCTCCCAAAGTGCTGGGATTAGAGGCATGCACCACCCTGCCCGGCTTTAATAGGCCCATTCTTATCTCATATTCTTAATAGGAAAACCTATTTCTGCACACTCCAGTACAGAGGGCTCTGGATACTTTAACCTATAAAGCTCATGGGATATAACTAAGTGAGAAGAGGGAAGGAAAAAAATACAGGAAAAAACACTGTAGAACCTAACAACTACCATCTTGTTAGAGTAGGACATGGAGATGAAAAGAAACAGCCCAAGAGGTAGAATTTCAAAAATAAATTGGCAAAGTGTATTGGTAGGTTGGAAGTTAGATATAATTGTTAAGGAAGAAGAAGATGTGAAGAATGACTTCTAGACTTTTGAGTGAATCATGGACATCTGGATGGCTAGTGGTGCATGAACAAGGGAATGAACTTTAAAAAGGGATCAGAATTGGGGAAAAGAGAAAGGAAGACAAGTTCAGTTTGGAGTACATAAATTTAAAGATCTCTTGATTTATCCAGGAACATATGTCAGGCTAATAGTTGGAAAAATGGGTTTGCAACTCAGGGCAATACAAGGCTGAAATTGTAATTGTGAATATCACACGCACAAGCACAGAATGGAAAATGTAAGTGCAATGACAGAGAAAAGAAGAGAGAGCCAGTAGTGAGCTCTGAAGACCTTCAAATCTGGTCCTCATTTAAGAAGAGCAAATCCAGTACAGAGACGGAGACAGAGACAGATAGAAATGGGTAGCAGAACCAAACAAAAGCCAAAGATAGAGAGTATTTCAAGAAAGAATAATGTCTGACATTTAGATAACAGGGAAGAGAAGGAATGAAAAACTATTGCATTTAGCTACTTGGAAATCATTGGAGATTAGTAGCTTGGTAGATGCTTTGGTAGACTAATGAGAATCAGAATAGATTTAAGAGTGAAAAAGAAGTGAAGAAATAAAATAAGGCATGTAAACAAACCTTCCAAGAAGTCTGTGAAAGGAAGGGAGACATAAATGCAGAAAGTAGAAAATACAAGACAAAGGAGGGTTGTATTAAAATATAAAAGACCTTCCTAATGTAAGTAGCCCATTTAAATCCGTACCCTCTCTTGCATCTTTATGTTCAGCCTCTGTTCTTAAGAATCATTAGCCCCAATTTTTAGTCCCACATGTTCTCTACAGTGTAGCTTTAGAAAACCATAAAGGGTAAACTCTCCATGGTAATTAATTAATTTTTATGGTTATTCATTGTTTCAAAAATAAAAAAAAGCAGGGCTATGGTGAAGCTCAGGACATGTAGAACACGTGCCTAGCATGTGTGAGGGCCTGAGTTAGATCCCCAGCACCACAAACTAATGATAATTAATAATAATAATAACAACTATACATGTAGTCTATTAGTTAAATCCTTCTTGCTCCCAATATTTTTTTTTTTTCTCTTTTCTTTCTTTCTTTCTTTTTTTGCACCAGAGATTGAATCCAGGGGAGCTTAACCAATGAGCCACATCCCCAACCCTTTTTATTTTTTTTATTTTGAGATAGGATCTTGCTAAGTTGTTTAGAGCCTCACTAAATTGCTGAGGCTGGCTTGGAACTTGCAATCCTCCTGCCTCAGTCTCCCAAATTGCTGGGATTATAGGTGTGGGCCATCATGCCCAGAATTGCTCCTAAACTTAAACTCTTATTTAATCTTTCAGAGAAGTCATTTCTGCTACTAGTAAATATTTTACTACTTGATCTTGTTTTGAGATCCAGACTAAAGCCCATGTTCCCGTACTCTTTGGCCTTTTCTTTCTCCTATAGTGTGCTGTTTACATTCCCATTATAGTACTTATTTAGCCCATCTTGATGAACTCTGTGTGTGTGTGTGTGTGTGTGTGTGTGTGTGTGTGTGTGACTGAATGGTAAATAGTTGAGTCTAATTGGAGAAGATTATATATGAGAAACCCAGTGTTTTACTGTTGCTTACATAGGACACCATGTTGCTGCTGCATCCATGCTCCATTAGCCTGGCCATTCAGTCAGTGCTTCTTGAGCACTCATTAGATAGTTAGAACTTCTCCAATTGCAAGTAGTCAAAGCTCAAGAATTTGCTCAGAAAACTTCTTTGTAATTTTGCAGTTCTCTTATACAAAGATAGAAATAAGGCACTATTAGTCTTTGAAATCAGCAAAAATTTTAAAAGTGAGAATACTCATTTTTCATGACAGTGTGGTTAAACATATTCTCACACACTATTTTCAATTCATAAGTTATTACCATACTTTTTGAAAAAACATTTCATTTTATTAATAGTCTTAAAATATGGATTCATTTTGATGCAATCATTTTACACAATCAATTTTTCATTTAGGTAAACATCTGGAATAGAATTTAAAAATCCACACCAGAAAATATGCACATGCATACTCATACACATCTTAAAACTTGGTAACAACTCGAGTGGCCCATATTGGAAGACAAAAATTATGATATAGCTTTATATTAGAATATATGCATAAATATCCCCTCCTTTCATTTTAGAAATGAAGAGACTGAGACTTATGATGTTAAATAAATATTTACTAAACATTTCTATGTAGCAGGATGTTCATAGAATTCTGTTATGGCATTTAACCAAAAAGCCAAAATCGGTCCTCAAGTAAATCACATTATCACAGTGAGGGACAGATAGTAAACAAAATAAGATACACTATTTCATGTTCTTTATTAGACAATTTCACGCTCTATTTTACTTACTGTCAGAACAACATTGGGAAATGGAAACTGAGGCTCACACTGGATAAGTAATTTGTCCAAAATCACATAACCAAGAAGTAGCAGGGATAAGATTCAAACCTCCATTGAACTAATTATGAAGCCAACCAAATTTTCCAATGAGATTTGTGATTATTAAGTCATTTTTCAGTTTTCTTTTTTGTAAAACTCACCTTGGAATACCAATGCAATCCACACTTACTACAAAACTAATTTTTTTAATTAATGAACTTTTTGGAGGATAAGGATTTTATTTTCATTTTTAATTTTGTTTTTAAAGGTGTAAAATTGACCTTAAGGCCTGGGCCTAGGAATAGATATGTCAACCTCTGGAAAGGTTACCTTGGAATGAAATAAAGCAGTTCTCTAATAGAGCTGCAACCTAATGAGAACATTTATATAAGCTTTTGGAGTGAACTCAGTGCTCACTGGAAATCTACTGTATTCAGTTTTTGCTTTTAATACACACTAATAACTCAGAGTCTCCTAGGAGAGCTTGAGAATGTGGTATAAAACAAATAATATAGATTTTTTTGGATTCATCCCTGATTGTCACAGCTAACAAATTATTGATTCTGAGAATTATTTATCAAAGGTACAGCTGGCAGAAAAAAATATGCCATCATTCAAAGTTTCATGATGTAAACAGCTAGATTTACTCCAGTCTCACTAGGCTAACTTGCCAGTCCATGGCATGAGCCAATCATAATAAGCAAAGCTGACCTCATGCCAAGATGTTGGAGTATAAAGCTGAGACTATTACAAGGTTGCCATTCTATAATTTCATATTAGGTTGCTCTGCTCTTTTCCTCATGTAAACAAATGTGTTTTTTTTTTTCACATAGGAGGTATATTAAGTTTAGTGATTGAATTGGATAAGCACATGGCTCAGATCGTATGACTGTTTATGTTCTGAATACAGACAAGTTAAAGACATGAGTGTTCTTTTTGAAAGGTTGTGATGAAGCTTTTCACCTAAAAATGTTACATTGACAACAATATAACCTAAGATTTTGGCATGAACTTTTCAACAGCTCACAAGAGAAAGCCTCCTTCCAAATTCAGCATCATAAGTCTAGAAACACATTAAGAAAAAGCATTAACCACTAATAACCAGTCTTTGTTAACTTTCTTGTGTTAGAGAAATATCCTACAAGAAAAAAATCTGTAACTGAGAAACACTAAAAAAAAAAAATATCACCTTCTTCAAATTCTGTTTCTCCTAGTGATTTTGACTCGGGATAATTATTACCATTCTAGGAGCTGATCCTCAGCTTTAGAGATTCCATCTTTTTTTCTCTAATGAGACAACACAGCTCAGGTGATCACACACACACACACACACACACACACACACATACACACACACCATTCTAATAGTAAACTAATGAATTAACAGATTTTTTTTTTTTTTTTTTTTTTTTGGTACAGAGGATTGAACTCAGGGGCACTCGACCACTGAGCCACATCCTCAGTCCTATTTTGTATTTTATTTAGAGACAGGGTCTCACTGAGTTGCTTAGCACCTTGCTTTTGCTGAGGCTGGCTTTGAATTCTTGATCATCCTGCCTCAGCCTCCTGAGCAGCTGGGATTACAGGTGTGCACCACCATGCCTGGCCAAATTGACAGAATTTTAATTTTTCAGTTTCCTCATTGATAGTGCCATGCTGACCATCAGGACATTTTACTTCTACATTATACTTCTATAACATCAGTTAAATGCCTAGAAAACAAAGTAAGTAATCACTAGGCTGATTGTGGAATATGAAATTCAAATATATGAGACTGAATGTTCCTGAGGAGTGTTTTGCTTTCATCAGGATAAAGTCTATAGAATGACCTTTGGTCCACTGTAGTACATATCATGTTAATTTTAAGAATTCATGTGCTTTCCAGACCACAATTCATGTTGTTATAGTGAATAGATGCTAATAATTTTAAATTTCCAATATTTTAAAAGGAATCAAAATTTCAAAATGGGTAAAAAACCTTCTTTCATATTTACTTTGTATATATTTTTTTCAGAGATAAATTGACAAGGAGTTGAAATTCTACCATTTATTCCAGAAAGAGACAGGTTATATGTGGTTAGAGATCTCAACTCAGATTTCAAAATTTGGTTCCAAGGCAAATGTTTAATTATGAGTGTTAGAATAGCTCCAAAGCCCAGCCAAGAAAAATTGTATATTACTTAATTTCACTCATGTGACCAGAAAATATTTACAACTGGATTCATTTCAATTCAGTTCCACAAATATTTATTGAACAGTTACTACATACCAACCTTTGGGCCTATCAGTGGAGCATGAAAGCACAAAGATGAATCATCTACCATGCCTGCCACTAAAAAGTAGCAGTTTAATGTTTCTCTATACTCTTAATATATTTTTTTTAAAAGTATGTCTTCTAGAATGTTGGGTTTAAGATGTATGACAAAAATAATTTTAAATAAAATTTCCAAATGGAATGATTAATCATGTATTTTACAAAAAATGTTTATCTTTCTTCCAAATAAACCAAAATTAGAGAATAAAAGTAAAATACAAAGTGAAAAACTTCATTGTACTAAATTATTATTGTTACTCAAACTTGTATATAAAACTGCAAGAAATTAATCTAAGCCGGGTGCGGTGGCACACGCCTCTAATCCCTGCACTTTGGGAGGCTAAGACAGGAGAATTGCGAGTTTAAAGCCAGCATCAGCAAGGGCGAGGTGCTAAGCAACTCAGTGAGACCCTGTCTCTACATAAAACACAAAATAGGGATGGGGATGTGGCTCAGTGGTCGAGTACCCCTGAGTTCAATCCCTGCTACCAAAAAAAAGAAATTAATCTAGGTTATTAAGTATCAATAAACAGAAAACAAGTGTTATGTCTGTAATTCAAATGTTTTTTTCTAAACATTTCATAAGTATATCAAATAAGTTCTGTGCACTAAAAACAAATAGAATAACAAATGTATTGTTACATTTGTTATTGTGAACACTTGAGTGTGTTAGGATTATACGGAGCATCAAAAATTGGGTGAAAGTCATGAATCCTGCTGGGGCAAATTTTCCAATATTTTCATTTCAGTATCTTCATTAGTATTTTTACCTATTTTGTGATTGGGGCACTCTGCTGACATTGTGGTCCTGCCTCATGCCACCTGTTTACCTTAGGAAAACTTGCTGTCTAACCTTGATCCGCTAAATATCATGTACCATCTGTCTTTTCTTCTTCTTCTTCTTTTCCTTTTCCTTGCTGTCTTTAGAGCTCTCTTACTTCACTCCTGTGCCTTCAGTCAGCTTCTAGCGCAAACCAGTTTGATATTTTCTACCATGATTAATATTTGTAGTTCTGTAGGCTTTCAAGGCATCACGAATGTGTTCTGAGAGACCACTATGAGAACAGTGACAAGGGGATTGAACAGGGACAAACTGGAAGCAAGGAAACTATTTAAAACTCTATCTCCAGAGTCATGTCAAAAGATAATGAGGGCTTGAACTAGGACAACTTTGGACTCAGAGTTCTTGGCTCTTTTCTCCAACCATTATAATGATACTCCTATCTTTTTGTGTATCTTTTAATACTCCACATCCTGAGTCTAAAATGGTACAACTCATTTTCTATTATGCTTTTTTAAACTGTTCAAAGGTACTTTTATTGTTATTTTTTAAAAATAAAGTGCTTATTCCAGCTATCACCAAAAAAAAAAAAAAAAAAAAAAAAAAAAAAAGAATGGTACAACTCAAAGCCTGAGTTTATTTTTCATCATTTTCATGAACACTTCCCATCTTCTTATGGTTTTTCCTTGACTTTGGCTTTATTTCCATTCTTTTGAGTCTAGTTTAAGCTGTCTTGAAAAGTTCTGATTGCCAATTGCCTATTATAATGGTTATGATGAAATAAACAACAGAAAATCGGGTAAATTAGAATTTTATATAAAGAGGACTCTGAATATCCTTTTATTTTATCCAAATATGAATTTACAAGTTTAAAAGATAACACATGTGCAGTATATTTTGATACCTTTTGTTTTATTTACCCAGGATGCCCTGCCATTCTGTTTCTGTACTGGAAACAGTAACCTCTTTCTTTTAAAGAACATCTCCCCTGTTCCCCTTAAATAAATAAAGGACAAGTGTTTTGTCTATGATTTGAATAGCTCTTTTTTCTTAATAAGTTTAGGTGGAGCTGTCAATCACCATAATATGCCCTCCATCCTCAGCAGCCATATGAATGTGCAAATTGTCTAGGAATGGCTAATCAAGGCAACCTAGTTCAGAAATGATCATTGACCCAGGTCTATCCAACTGGTGATCACCTCAGAACTTTCTTTAGAGATACCAAGCAAGAAAGAATCTCTTTCTCTTGGGACCAATATGCTGGAAGAAATAAACCTAGGGTTACTTATTGACATTTTCTCCAGCTATAAGACAGGAGGAATTAGGGAAATTTATAAAAAGTGTTTCATTGACAAGTAAATATGAGAGATGAATGGAAAGAGTGATTAAAGCATCATTTTGAGCCTCTACATTCAGTGCTAGAAAAACATAAGATTTAGAGTAAAATGTACTAGTTTCCATTCAATTTTAATAGAATTTAATAAATATTTATGTGCCAAGAACTATTACATGTTTGTGTGAGAAAGACTGCAATTAAATTGGCTCCAACAGCCTGTTGCCTGTATGCTCCCAAAGCAGACACATTTTCTTTCCAAGCTTTAAGCCAAGGCACAAACCTAAGTGGAGGTTCATGAGCCATTGCTTCTGAGAAGACTACTATAAACTCACATAATCCCTAACTGGAATACTAACCTCTCGTACCTTCATTACGTTCCCCAACCATGGGTCCCAGTGATTTGGAAGAAGCTTATACACTCTAAGTCCATGTTCACTCTTCACTTTTTTTTTTTTGGAACTGGGGATCTAACCACCAAGTGGAGCTTTACTGCTGAGCTACATCCCCAGCACTCCCACCATTTTGAGACAGGATCTCACTAAGTGACTGAGAATGGCTTGAATTTGAGATCCACCTTTCTCAGCCTCCCAAGTCACTGGGACAATATGCATGCGCTACTGCACCGAGCACACTTTGCACTTTTCATAAATTCACAGAAAGATGACTACATAGAGAACACCATCACTGTGCTAAAAAAAATCTTGCTTTTAAATGACACAGTCTCCTCATCTTTCTACTTTGTCTAGTTTCCTTTCTCCATCAAAAATATCCCCACTTAGTAACACTGATGGTTTCTAATTCACACTATTTCCTAGGAGCCCTAAAACATTGGTAGTTCGTCAAAACCCAAGCAAAACATGGGTCATGTGGAATTACTTTTGCAAAAAGGATGGAGGTAGAGGCAAATATCAAATAACAAGCATGGTCATTGGCATTGGTCCCACAGGAAGACAACTAGGTGGAAAGTAACAGCTGACTCTCTTCATATTACATGTGTAATCTGACCAGGGATGAGCGGGAGAATGGCTCCCTGTGCTTTTTCACTGTGATAGGGGCCATTCTCATAGAGTTCTCTAACTTTTCCAAACCTCCATTTGAAGGAATTCCTCAGATATTTCAATTCTTCCTTTTGCTTTTGGCCCACAGAGACCTTACTTTTCATTCTTAATAGGAATCACCTTTCCTGGGGGTCAAATAGAAGAAGTTTTGTAAAGTATCCTATGAGTCTATGACTGGCTGATTGCCTATCTCACTAGGAAAGGCCCAACCCAGAAAAACAGTGTGTAATAACAGGCCTCCTCTCTTGAAAAGATTGCCAAATAAGTTAGAAGAATTCATTAGTGTGGGAAAACCTGACTCCACAGATTCATGAAACAAGTTCTATACTGTTAGATTGTAACTTTATGGTACTAATTTAGAGACACATCTTGCTCAACCTACATAAAAGAGCTTGGCTCTCCTTATCTCCAGAGTATCACATCAAGGCTGTCTCTCTGCATTGGAACTGTCCTTCTTATTGTCCTGCTTGGGACTTCAAGATCAGGTGCACCCTGCTTTTCCTTATCAAGGGTGCATTCCTTGATCTTTTTAGCTTCCCTTTTGCTCATACTAAACAGGTTAATGTCACTCTATTCCATATCCTAGCACATAAAGACACCAAATGGCTCCAAAACAGAGAAATATTAAAGTTAAAAAAAATCTCATTTAACATTTCCAAAAATATCTTGAAAGTAATTGAATGAGGATTTTAAAAGAAAGATTTTTTATGTTCACCTCTTAGAGTCAATTACTATGATGGCGTTCATATTTCTTTGTTAAAAAAATACATAAAACAAATTTTACAGGGTTAGAAGTCGGTTGGTAAAGCAGTCCAAATACTGCCAAACACTCTCCAGAGATGGCATGTCACTATGGCTCATTCCTTTCTTGTATCCAAAAAGTCCCCCAGAAGTAAGCATTACCTCACACACATGGAGAGAATGAATAGTCTGCATTCCCCCAACCACACATAGGGTTGAGTCAACTGATGTATTTAAATATAAAACTATTCCCATTAACCAATGTATTAAGGATAAATAGTCTGTTCAGTCTATGTATGAATATATCAAAGGATACTCATACCTCGCATGAATAGATAAATAAGGGCAGAACAAAGAATTGACTCTGGGCTACCTCATAGTCAGTATTGGTTTTGTTGCATCTAAGTCTTACACATGAATTCAATCAATCGATAGTTTTGGTAACATATATAACCAGGAACTAATCATTCAGTAAGAGAGGAAAAAATTTAATTAGGTGTTCTAGGCAAATCAAAGCTACCCAGGAGTGTATTTTCTGGATGTGGTAGTATTTTTACTGGCATGTATTAACTACATGATTCTATTTTCCTAAGTGAATATAATTTTCTCAACAAAAGTTTGACTAAAGGTAGTTAGAAAAAGACAGATTTTAGTTTTTAGATGAGAAGATTCTTTAAAAGACACATAGCTCTGAAGGTGTCATGTGTGAATAGCTGTAGATCCTCAAGGGGGCTAAGATGACACTCCTGGAAGAGCATGAAGAATTCTTGGGTGGAAAAAAAAAGCCACCTGAAAAACTCTCCAAGAAAACTGATACTCTGCTTCATAAGCCATTCCATTACTATTGATGATTACCTCATTTTCCTAAGGAGAAAAAATGCTCTTAATGTCCAGTGATGAAAATAAACAACTGTCAGCATAAAACCTATAAGGCAGTAAGCCAATAAAGTACTTAGCACTGTGTCACATGGTAGATGGCATTGGCTGTGTTGCATGGTAGATGGCATCACAATGGTGGGAGCCCATGTGAGAATGATCATGTAACCAGGCAGCTATCAGAGAAGGATTCAAACCTCAGGCTCACTCTTTCATGACAGCTCACTTTTGTGGGAACTAAATGGGATCCCACAAGAACTACTTTAATCCCCTCTAAGAATACCTACCCTGACAAATGACCCAACCTCGTAAAGGTCCCACATACTCTCACATTACCCCACTGGGGACCAAGATTCCAATGCATGAATATTTAGGGGAAACACTGAAGTCATGTACAAACCACAGCAGGTTCTTTTTCCTTCTAAGCATCAAACTATATGCCTATCTGCCACTACCTTGTCATCAATGTGGGGAGAGCTTTCATGAAGCAGGAGAGAAAAGCCCTAAGAGAAGTAAGATGCATTGAGAAATAAAGAGAAAACAAACATCAGATCCAGCTGTGCCACATTTGAACTTCCAGTATACATTCTGCTTTGTTTCAGTTAGAGGGAAACACTTCAAACCAAAAGAGCCCCATCTCCTACAATAAACTTGCATTAAAATGTACAGTAAACCTGGTTCCCTCATATGCTTTATCTCTTTTCAATCTCTTAATGGCATTATTATTGGCAATATTACTTCTCCAATTTTAACAATGAAGAAATTGAAACCTAAAGAAATAAAATACCTTGTTTAATAGCTCATAAGGAAAACATGGCAAATTTACCTAGATGTCATAATTTCAAATATGATATTTCTTTTTCACTACATACTTTTGCTTTGTTAATAGGCCAGGATTAAGACTAGCTCAAATTTATAAAAGTACGAAACATGTTATTGTGAAAATGTATAGCAGGGTGCTCTAGGCTGAGCCCACCCAAGAATAATGAGGATGAAGAACAATAGCTGTCCCTGTTTCTGCTATGCAGAGGACAAAATGGCTTTTGCTCAGAGAAGAGTGTAATCTGTAGCAAAAGTGCAGGGCTTTGTTCATGAGTATATTTCTGGGACATCTCACAAGTTGGGGATGGGGACTGATGAGTTAGAATGCTTGGTGAACTGAAGGGATAATGAGCAAAGAAAAGTTTGTAGAGATTCATTTGTATTCACAATTTAGTGAAGCTTGAGCACATTCAGGTTCAACTTGTCATCACTGAATAACATGTTTGCATTATAGAAAATAAATGAAGGTGGAAATACACTTGCACTTACTTAAAATTATTTCCAATTGATTGATTTTTTTAGATGAATGAATCTATCTGGCTGGAATAAAAAAAGATTTTTAGTTAGGAAGGGTTACATATCTAGAAAGATTGGTTTTGTTGTTGTTATTGTTATTTAGAGGCAGAAAAATACAAATGAAATTCAAAATGCAAGATTAACTGGTTGTATGATATTGATTAACCTGTTCAAATTTTAGTTTCCTCATTTGTGGAGGGATGATATTATAATTATCTCTCAGGATATTTGCCAAGATAAAAAAGTTAATATAATAAGTTAATGTGCAAATATATATAATAAATTTTAAAATAATAAAAATGTATGCTGTTTTAATCTTGCATATATCAATATGATTGTACTTATGGCACTGCTCAGATTGTGAGGGGATATTTTTTTTCAGGTTAAAACAGTTTTAGTAACTATTTCTTTTAGTTATTCCAATTGAAACAACTTTGCCTAGACACAACTTCTTTTGGGTGACTTTCTATGTCACCACATGAATGTACATCCTAAAGAGTTGTAAACAACATGCATTGAATAAAAGACTGCCTTAAGAAAGTTCTTCCATCTCAACTAATCTATCTTTGTATATATTAAGAAATATCTATTACTCATTTGTTAACCTACCTTTGCATTTTAGAAAACAATCCCATTACACCTATAAAAGTTTGCCTCCTCATTGTTCAGACTAGAATTGAAATTTTTCAGCCTGCAGACAGAGTTCTGCTTTTGATGTGAATCAAAATAACCCATGCATGTTCTTGTACAGGTGATACCTGGCACTGAATTCTATTCCCTGGAGCAAGGTTAGTGCAGTTCCCTGGCCTGAATTTTCCTTCCAGTTTTGTACCCTTTCAGCCCCTTGACTCCCCATCTATGCTTGACCCACACCTCACAGTATTTGGATTGCTCTCCTCTATTGGGTTGGCCTGCCCTAAATACATGGTTTGAGCTGACAGAGAAATTGGGCTAGGGTAGGAGCCATGTTAATCATCCCACATCTTCTGTGACTTCATTTTTACTCTCCTGTTTCCTAATATGTATTCTATTTCCTACCTCTCCTCCAAGTCACTGGTTTAGGACCTGCTTTTAACTCAGAGACTGCCTGGAATTAGGATTGTGTTAACTGCCTAACCATTAGTATCACTGTACCTCAGAACTCCAGCTACCCTAAAGGAAATTAGGAACCAATGTCTATCAACCTCACCCAGTTCAGATGGGTGCTTGTCCCAGGCCCACACATACTCTGGTTAGGACTTTTCTGCACTTTGATGGCAGTCAACCATACACCATATGAAATTTCTCCCATACTAAGGAAACAGATTATTTTCCCTATTTTTGTTGGCCTACTGTTCAGGTCCCTGCATGACCCAAAGCCAAGAACACACAGATTTTGAAAATATCCACACCAAATAGAACATCTAAAAATGAATTATTTCTTTCATCAGCAAATAAGATTTAATGCTCCTGTTAGCTATTTCTCTCATATTATAGGGAGAGAAATGAAAATAATTGTAAATGTTCTGATGTTCTTATTTTTTCAAATAAAAAGGCAATAATGGTCTGTGGTAGAAAATGTCAAAAACACTAAAAAGTCTAAAGAGCAAAGTATCTCCTCAATACATTTATCAAATACAGAAAATTATTCATTATATCCAGTTCTGAGAATATAAATTTTCATATGAACTCACACATGTATATATTACATTGGATACTTAATAAACCATAACATAGCTTCTACTTGTGGATTTATTAGGTCCCCATATTGTGTAGTTCTTTTATATCTAACAAAAGAAAAAGACAATGGAGCATCTCAACTGTGAAGGCAAAGAGCCAGGAATAAGAAGACAGAAAATCTGAGTTTTGTCTTCTATTCTGTTGCCATAAGTCACAGCATGAACTTGGAAATGTTCTTTGTCTTCTCTGTACCCTAGTCACCTACAATACAAAAGGGTTAAACTTAAACCCTAGTATATATCCAAAGAACTAAAGTGACAAAGGTCCATGACATTAGGTTAAATGTTAGCATGTAAATATAAAAGTGTCAGCTGAGCCTATAACAAAATGGATATCAAATGGAAATATGAATTATCAGACAGTAATATGAAAAATAAATTATATAAAATGAGTAGAATGTTGAGTAAAGTTGTGATTTTTTTTACTAGTATTCAGGGTAAGATTTTCTTTTTTCTTTTTAATGTCATGAAGTATATGAACAAGAGTGGGAGAGAATATAAGAAAAATAAATTATGCCATAATATGAGGAAACAAATGCTAGGTTGAAAGATTTTTATTCAATTTAATACATACTAAGTAGTTATTGATGTTTTTTTGACAAAGTGAATGGATGTAACTAGAATTATACTTAAAGAAGATTAATCCAAATTTCTTTTCCATCTTTTTTCCTTTTGTAGTAAGCGCATTTAAGTTTTTGATGTTAGAGTGGAAGTATTCAGGAATGATCTTTTATTGTAACTTTGACTTTTTAAAGGGAGAATATATCTGATATCCACTTGTGTTTCTGTGTGTGTGTGTGCTCTCTTCTCTGTTGGGCCCTAAGAACTTTTATTCCTAAAATTGCCAACAGGGCCTGTGTTTATTTTAATGCCTTCACTGTAGGAATCCAAGGTCAGCATTATAATTATCAGTCCTTAAAGCTCTATGCTAGCATTAAAATTTGTCAGTTTTCATTATGTCTCCTCCTAATCGCTCTCCTTCATATTTTGAGAATTCTAATTATAATCTAATTCAAGTACTCTAGTAACCACAGGGTATACTATCCATCCACTTATTCTAAGCTTCCAGTAAATAGTTTATGAAAAAAAAATTTTTTTTTCAAATTTTGTATCTCCCATCGCAATAATAAAACTATAGTTTTCATATGTTGTTTATGCCAATTAATGTGGTGGCTTCTTCTTTGCCTTTTTTTTTAAATCCTTAGCTACTAATTTTCTCTTTAAATCCTAAACTGGAAAATGTATATTTCTCTTTAGTTCTTTGGCTTTTTTTTTTTTTTTTTTTTTTTTTTTCTTTAAAAAAAAAAAAAAAGTATTTGTTTCCCCCTTGACTGACAGGTCTTTTAGCAGCCCCGTCATAGGTCCTTCATCTCACCCAATGTTATGTGCTGTTTCAGCATGGGATACCCTCCACCCTGGAGATGTCATAGTTCAAGAGTAACTTGATTTGGATGCATGGAGCTGGGGGTGGGAAGGTAAGAAGAGGGAAAGACTGTGTGTACATATTCATAGGTGGAATTGGGGCTTCCTTTTAGAGAAATACTGTATAGATGCACAATTGTTAGTAAGGTCGAAGACCATGTTCAACTAAAAAAAAAGAGGTAAGAAAGACTTTTTGTTTTTAAATATGGAAACAGAAGAAGCCATAACTGAAAATAAAGTGGGGTTCCTGGATAGTCAGCCTCCTGTGTTTTTGGTTGGGAAAAGTCAATGGAATCCTTTCATAGCAAGCAGAAGCTGGCCACAGAGGCAGCTGACATTGGAAAACACAGCACAGAGCTCATGTTTTGTGGAGCTTATTGACTGCTTCCCAAACAGAAGAAATAAACAGAGGACTGGGGTTTTAATTTTAGGATCTATTTGCACCCTATTAAATTAGAGAACCCAAATGACGTCTGCCTGGAGGAACTCCTGGCGACACTGGTGCTTTCCTTCCTAACCTGACAAAAGATGATTCAGTTCTAAATGGGCACATATCAGTCCCTTGTCCAAAAGTACCAGTCACTGGGGATGAGACACAAAATTAAGGCTGTTGCCTTTGTTTTTGTGATAATGCCACAACTCAGTTCAGCTGGCCACTTAGTTTAAATTCAGCATTAGAAACGTTTTGCCAAGAATAAGTTATATATTGAAGTCATTAACCATTATCCTTTAAAAACTGTGGTTTGCATTGGAGGCCTGTACATTTCCCGTCAAAAAGTAACCAGTTAAATTCTCATTTTGTAATTTGTTTTCCAACACTTATAGGATACTTCATTGTACTGTTTCCTTTTTATTTAATTTATATATTTCATTATGTATTGTTTTTATCATGAGAGCACAAAGAGTAGCTCTTTGTGACTGTTACGTGTTTATAGGGAATAGGAGAGTGCCTGCCCATAGTAATTATACAATAGACACTTTCATAAGGGGAAGAGAGGCACACACACGCACACCCTGCAGGTTTGCTTGGACTTCTCTTATCCCTTCCTTGAAATTAATGAAATATTAATATAAAGATATGTCCTGCTCTCTATGAAGCAGCAGAAGGCAATCAACTGTGGATTTCTTTTTCTTCTCAAAGAGACAGATTTGTAGAAGATTTCATATAGTTTTATAGGCCTAAAAGCTTCTGCAGTAAATAGATGGCTTAATATAACTGAAAATAAATCTTAATCAGAAGACAACAAATAATTAGTGGATATTTTAGCTAAATGTTTCTGTTAATCTCATGCTGAAACAGAATATCAATACTTCACATTTTCTTTTACTTAAGTGGTTACTTAAAAGTTAAAAATTAAAAGGCATGTTTTGAAAAGATCCTTTTATTGAAATCTTAGAAATGTGATGTACAATTCAATGAAGTAATCTAATAGCCCTTCAAAATGAAGATTCTAAAGCTCCAAACTGGAGCTTTGTCAAGAAATTATACTACTTGGGCTGGGATTGTGGCTCAGTGGTGGAGCGCTTGCGTCGCATATGTGAGGCACTGGGTTCGATCCTCAGCACCACATAAAACTAAATAAAATAAAGATATTGTTTCCATCTACAACTAAAAAAATATTTAAAAAAAAAATAAAGAAAAAGAAGTTATACTACTTACTGGTGCTTTCATGTTGTGGGGTCAACTATCCATTTCAATTCAAATTACTTTTTCTAAGACTCACATTCGTAAATTCACAATGTAGCATGTCTTTAAATGCTTTTTGTAGCACATCATAATTAAACATAATAGATTCATTGTGACATATTTGCACAGGCAAAAATCATTTACTCAATTTCATTCCACAATACAATGTAGCATGTTTCATGCAAAGATCTTTTATATGTATGCACACAAGTCATCACCAAAGATAAAACAACAATAAAAGGAATAAACAAACTGGACTTGATAAAAATGAGAACATTCTATGTATTAAAAACATTGAGAAAGTGAAAATATAAACTATAGGATGGAGAAAGTACTGATAAATCATATATCTGGTAAGGGTGTAGCATCCACATATGTAAAGGACTCTCACAATTCAACAGCAGAAGATAAACAACAATTAAAATGTGAACAAAAGATTTGAATATACATTTTTCCAAACAAGATATGCAAGTAGGCAACAAGGCTATGAAAATATGCTCAGCACCATCAGTTGCTCAGTAGAGATATAGAAATTAAAATTATAGTGAGGTACCACTTTATGCCCATCAGGATGACGATACTTAAAAAAACCAAAAATAGCAAGGGTTGACAAGGATGTAAGAAATTGAAACCCATGTGTTTTTCTGATAGAAACAAAATGGTGCAGCTGCAATAGAAAATAATTTATTAGCTCCTCAGAAAGCTAGACACAGGTTTATAACGTAACCTGTAAGTATAAACACTTAAATACATTGCTGAAGGAATTGAAAACAGGTATTTAAATGAATACATGTACAAACGTGTTCTTGGTAACACTATTAAAACAGTCAAAATACAGAAACACCCTAAATGGGTCTATCAATGGCTAAATGTATACACAAATTGTAGCAAAAACACAACACACACACACACAGAGGGATATTATTTAGTTACAAAATGGAATGAAATTCTAATACATGCTACAACATAGAAATAAAACTTGAAAATATTTTGCTAAATGAAAGGAATCACATATTATATGATTCCATTTACATGAACCATCCAGAAGTAAATTAATTTATGGAGACAGAAAGAAGATTGGTGGTTGCCAAGGGCTTGGGTTAAAACAAATGTGGAGAAATGGTTTAAAGTACAAAGAAATATTTTGGAACTAAATAGAAGAGGTGATTTCACCACATTTTTCAATGTATTAAACGTCACTCAATTGTTCACTTTGAAATGGTTAATTTGACCTCAAATGACTTTCAACTCAAAATTTAAAATTTGATAACTCCAGGAAAAAACATTTTTCAAATGCCTGTTGCAAAAGACATTTCTGCTTTGATGTGTGTTTCTATACAATATATCTGTTAATAACTTCCACATCTACCACATTCATTTAGGAACAGAAATCAGACACCCTAATTTTACAAAAATTACAGTTGCACATTAGAATACTGCATATTGGGAAACTCAAGCCAAAGGATTTTATTGTATATGTGTATTGGCCTAATGAGAAGGGTACCTTCCTAGGAAGTGAGACTGAGGATTTAATAGAACCAGAAACTGAGATCTAATGTCACCATAAAAATTTAGAGCAGGAATACACATAATTAATCTTACTGAAAACACTACAATACTGTCTCTCACTTCATATATGCAGAAACATATATATAATTGAGAAGTTGAGTATTTAAATCTCATGTAGCTACATGGATAATTTCAATTAATATGTTTTTTAAAAAGTATTTCAATGGGAGTGAATGCCCAACCCAACAAACAGAGGTACAGGGGTGAAAAACATCATGCAAATTGTAGAGATGTACAGTTTAGCTGGTCCCACAAATTCTAAGGCCAGAACAGCATGTGATGAGGCTGATTGGAAAGGAGAACTCATTGCACGAAGAGATAAATCTTAATATGGATTGAAAAGGAGCTTGGTCCACCTCATAGGGAGTGGAGACACACATTTTTAAGTGGGAAAAGTGATAGAATAGATTTATGAGTTAGGAAAACCACTTGACATTGTGAATAACGTGAGTATGATCGGATCAGGTACATAGTTATAAAGGACACTCATGAATTGGTTTGGAAACAGGATTAGCAATCCTCTAGTTATCTAATACCATAACAGTTTCATTCAAAATTTTCTTTAGAGGCCTAGATCCCTGCCAGTATAAAATACCAAGGAACAAGAAACTGCTGCCTAGAAAAATGGAAACTCGGACTCAAGTTAAAAAGACAAAACCACAGAAGGATGATTTTGGTATTTTCTTTTAACTAGTGAAAACACC
Organism: Geosciurus inauris; assembly: GCA_004024805.1. Taxonomy (NCBI): domain Eukaryota; kingdom Metazoa; phylum Chordata; class Mammalia; order Rodentia; family Sciuridae; genus Geosciurus; species Geosciurus inauris. The sequence goes on from PVHX01000068.1 coordinate 136,199, forward strand.
AGAACTTGCTAATACCCACAGTTTTCCAGGAAGCAAGAACTGCTTTGCAGGGAGCTTTTTTGCCAAACTTTTCTTCCCCACCCCCACTTTTTAAAAGAGGGATTTGGGGGCACTCCATACTCTACAAATTTAGTACTTGAATAATTATTTGTTTGAGTTTTCTCAATTTGGTGTAGAAAGTGAATTTTCTTTGTAAAATAAAAAAGAGAGAGAAAGATGTAGCTCAATGTATTCAAAAATAGAAGAACCTTAAAAAGAGAAATCATGAACAAATAAAAATATTATGGAAATAATTGAACAGAATCAGCTAAGATTAATTTTTTAAAATTTATGCACAGAAGAAACTTTTTACAAACTCATGCTTCAAGAAATATAAAAAGAAACAAGATAAAGAACTGCCCACTGTTTGAAGATTAAAAAATAAAAGCTGGATTTGTTCAAATATTGTTTTCTTTCAATTTCTCTATCTGAGTAGGTAGAATAAATGATCAAGAGGCAATTATAGCCCAAGATAAAAAATAAAAAATAAAAAATATGGAGAGAACCTAGTCATTTAAATTAGTGCAAGTATTTTCTGGATCCCCCAAAATTAGAATTTATGAAATTGAAAGAATATTCTAAGGTGGTCATGAAACCATCCTCCGTGATGCTTGTGTAATTGTACCGGTTGAAAACAGTCTTGACTATAAGAACTAGAATGCTGGAATAATAGTAGCTTATGAAATAAAGACTTTCAAAAGTTTTGAAGAGAGGAAGTTTCAGGCCTGATACCATAGCTTGAAAAAATTATGAAGGTTCTTGGTTCTTAGTGTTTTTCTACTTTGCCATCTATAGCACATGAACTTCACTAAAATAAATGCTTGACACTTCTTGGTCAAAACTCCAAACCATTGTATTGTCACAGACTGGTTCAATATAAGAGGATATGCATCATTCTGCTATCCATTGGTTAGCCATGGAGCAAAATCCTTGCCAGAACCAGGCTGCTCCTGAAGAGATGTCTTTTTAAATATCTTTGTTCATATGGATTGCTTTCTGTTCCTATCAAATCTGTGGCAGAATGAAATGTGGTAAGTAACCAGGCTTAGTTTAGATATTCATGCTTCATCCCTTAGGGACCAAGGAAGAACATGTTTTCCCCCAAGCATTTTAGCTCCTGAAAAAGTTAAGGTTTTCTAAGTTAATACAGAAGGATATTGGGTAAGCCCAATAACATCATTCAGCAGGATACTCATGAAAATAGGTTATCAGAAGACAAAGGTAAACAGTACGCATTTTTAAATTATTTATTTAAGGTTTTATTGTGAAACTGGGCTAGGAATGTAGTGCATGGTAGTACACCTGCCTACCATCTCAAGGCCTGGGTTCAATCCCAAGAATCTCAAAAAAAATGCACATAAAATATATTTAATACTCTCTCTTTCTATCTATATAATGTTTTATTATGCAAAACTCAAACATGAAAATTAAATTGAATAAATTATGACTTTCCCCACCCTCGTATCAATCTTCTAGCTGTGTTAATTTGCAGCATTATGACAATCCCTTTTTCACCAATACTTACCCCTTTTTTGTAGAAGTATTTAAGGAAAATCCAAAAATTACAATCCCATTCTTAAAACTATTTTAAAGTAGGTGAAAATATTCAAAAGCTTAACAATACTTTCATTACATTAAAAACCCCATACTGAGACTACATAAATATAGCCAATCATTGCACCAAATTTCCTAATGGTCACATATATGGTAGTAACTTTTTTGTTTTAAAATGATCTTAATCTTACAGAAAGTTGCAAAAATAGGACAGAGAACTTCCTATCTTCTCTTTATCTAGATTCCCCTAATGTCAATATCTTATATAATCATTATAAAAGGTAATAAACTAATGTTGGCCAAGTGCTACTGACTGAACTCTAAATCTCATTTGGATTTCTCCAATTTTTCCACCAGTTCCCATAGTCTATTTCAGGATACAATCAAGGATATCATAATGCATTTAGGTTTATTTTCTCCTTAATCTCCTTCACTGTCTGTGACAGTTTTATAAAATATCTTAGTAGATTCTTTTAGAATAAAAAGAAAAAAATTTAAAAAGCCCAGTAAAATTGGATAGATTATTTGAACAGCCTTACAATTAGATTGTCATGTAAACTTGTCATAATTATTCATCTATTCCAGTTTACTTTATTTATTTATTTATTCATTTATATATCTATCTATCTATTTATTTTTCAGCAAATATTTCTGGAACGTGTAGCATACTTTACATATTTGGGAAACAGCAAACAAATGACAACATTCCCTGCCCTCATGAAACATACTTTCCAAGACAATCAGCAATAAAAACCATAACTCAAAATAAATATGTGCATATTTAGGGATGATGAGTTAAAAAAAAGAGAAATCATTTCATAACTTTAGGGATTTTCATAAGAAAAGAATTCCTCCATAAATAATTGAAGGATAGAAATAACTCAAAGGGAGAGAGCTGATCAAATGTTTTTATTTAAGGTTTTGTTGTGGAACTGGGCTTATGGTATACAGGAGAAATAAGGGAATTCCTTGGGAATTTGTAAAATTCATTGGGAATCAGCAAAATGACTTCTATATTTAATTAGAAGAAGAACTTTGCTTTTTGCATTGCATTTAAAGTCAAAGAAACACCCACTCATCAAATAATGAAAATATGGCTTACTGGTTTCTAGTGCCAACACTTCAATGCTTAAATCTCAGAGCAATTTATCTGGATTTGAATCAGTAATTTAGATGGTGAGTAATTTAGACTGTGTTACTACTGTTCAACAATATCTAATGCCCCTTCTGAGAAAAGACTGTATTTCCTTACATCTTTGAAAATAACCTTTGCATGGCAGTGTCTACTAAAATGTGAGCGGAAGTATCGAGTCATTGGTAGGTGAAGTGTGAAGAGCTGGTGTGCTGAACAGCATTTTCTCTTAAGGCAGTCCCCAGTGGTGTACCAGAGACTACTGTCAGCTGAGGTTCCAGCCTGAGGAACACAGTGATGTGAGGCACCCATTGGGCCTCCCACTCCCTTAGGTCTTTAATTTCCCTCAGTAATATTCTGTGTAGTATTCAGCATGCAAGTGATTAATAACATCCTTCACATTCACTGTTTTATAGATTTTTTAGGATTTCTTTTTTTACCAAGATCATGACTCTTGTGACTAAAGTTTTATTCTACTTCTTCCCTTCCAAATATGATGTGTTATATATCCTTTCCTTTCTTTATTTTATTCTACAGCCTATAGTAAAGTGTTTAATGGACAGCTGTGGAGTTGAGAGCAGAAGCCCTTGTTTTGCTCTCTGGACCATCAAGAAAGGTCACTCCTCTTTCCCCAGTATCATTTGAATTTTTGAATTTTTTTATGATTAGATCATATTTTGTTTCTGGTATCCTGAAGCTCTATTATCTCTATTATTAGGTGAATATACACATGTAGGATCTCTATCTTTTCATCATAAATGGACCAACCCCTTTATCAATATAAAATATCTCTGCAAGCTACAGTAAGCAGGACTTTCCAAACGTTTACTTTACCTGATATTAATGTAGGCATTTTGACTATCTTTTTTGGTTGTTTTGTTTTACTTTTGGTAACAGTAATTGAATCCAGGGTGCTTTACCACTGAGCCCCATCCCCAGCTCTTTTTATTTTTTATTTTGAGACAGAGTCTTGCTAAGTTACTTAGAGCCTCACTAAATTGCTGGAGGCTGGCTTTAAACTTGCAATCCTCCTGCTTCAGCTTCCTAAGCTCTAGGATTACAGGTGTGCGCCACCACCCCTGGCAATTTGACTAGCTTCTAATTAGTGCTTAGGGCTTTTTTCTTTCTTTTCTTTCCTTTTCCTTCCTTCCTTCCTTCCTTCCTTCCTTCCTTCCTTCCTTCCTTCCTTCCTTCCTGACAGAATTTACTTTTATGTCCAATCCAATAAAGAATAGTGTTAGGCATTTCAGGCTATGACTTACACCTCCCCTCCACTGTTTTCCCCTCTTGCATAGTAAATTAGTAAAGTTTGGGAAATGCATTTGCTAACCAGCTAGTCAGTCTCTGGCACACATAGTCACAGAGATTTAGCCAAGTATATGGTCATCTACGTAAAAATTATATTTCCCAGCTTCCCCTGAAGCTAGCAGGGGTCCCTCCTTCTGCCTCATTAATGTCAGTTGTGAAAAATGATTCAGCTCCCCACCAAGCCCTATAGTGCTGGGGAGGGGAGAGTGGCCGGTTTGTACCACATTGCTCAGTCTCCTAGATGTCAGGTAGGGAAGGAGTCTTGCTCTTCCTTGGAAAAAATGAAGTGGTAATCGTAAGCAGGGATTGAAATGCTACCCACTTCTGTTAGTGGCAAATAGTGATCAATGCCCTGCTCAGCTCCACTGCCACTACCCTAGCAAAGGAATGAAATTAAAGCACATCCTGCTTCAGCTAGTTGAGGGTGGGAGGTCTGCTTCCTGCTTGGTCCCAACAATAGAGGGATGAGGGAATCAGAAGGTCACAAGTTTCTCTGAGGCTGGTGTTGAGAGTGGGAGAAGATCAACTTCCCTTCCTCCTCACTGAAACCATTAGAGGAGGTTGAACTGTTGGTGTCTGGCTGAAGTAGGAGAGCTATTCCCCCAAACATTCTTATTATTAGACTACCCTTTTCCTGGTCCTTTAAGGGGAACAGCATTTTCTTGGGCTCTGTAAAAATCTCTACCCCTGTGCAATTCCAGTTTGGAGGTTTCTGCAGTCCTGCCTAGAATGTTTGAGAAAATAAGGAAACAATGCCAAGTAGTTCCTCAAGTTTTGAGATTCCTAGGTAACTTGCCATCTTCTGTCCACCTTTCAGAAACTACCTGTTCAGAAACTTTCTGCATCCAGTCTAGGGATTTTTAGATGTAAGAGGCAGGTCTAAAAGGAATAGTACTATTTCATATTCCATTTTGGAACAGCTGAAAATCTCTTTTTCTCTAACATCCCAACACTTTAACGTATGTAGTACCAGGTAATAGACCTCCGGACCCCGGCCCCATTTTCCAAACGTCCAAATCACACTCTCTTATCTCTAGAACCTATAAACATGTTACCTAATACCAGCAATAGAAATCTAGTAGACTTACTATACTTCTTGCTGGATTATCTTGTAATAGTTTCTCTTCTCAACTGAGCATTACAACTAAGAGTGTTTCCAATGTGTGCATTTATGTAAAATCTTCTGAGCCCTTGTGTGCTTGAGAATATTTTTATTATATCACCACATTTGGATTTAATATACTTGATTGAAAAATCCTAAAATTCCAGGTTATTTTCAACATGTATAAAATATTACTCCTTTGATATTTGCATCCAGCAGTGCTGTTGAAATGCCTAATATCTATCTGAAATTTATTCTTTTGTAAGTCTTTCTTTCTCCCTGGAAATACTTAGAATTTTCCCTTTGACTTAGAGATCCTTCAAATTCACTACGGTAGGTGTGAATTTACTCTTCTCCCATTTACTGCTCTTTATAATTGCAACTCCAGGCCTTTTATCTTTTCATAATCTTAGAAATTTTGTATTAATTGTTTTTATTTTTCCAAATATCTCTTCTAGTTTTATTTATTTCTTCATTCTGGAGCTTCTTATGGATGCATGCAGTTCTATTTAGGATGTTACTGTCTCTTCTAATTTCTTTTGTGTTTTCTATAACTTTTTATTATTTTTTTATGGGAGAGCTCTGTGATTGGGGCTCTCTCAACTCCTTTATTCTCCTGCTCTGTCTAGCCTCTCTTCAGTGTGCAAGGACACATTTATACTCTGATAGGCTGTCTCAGACCATGATCTTTAACCCTGATCCCTGTTCCATTACTCTCATTTGTTTTCTATGTCTGTGCTGCTCCCACATAACTCACTAGCAACATAGGCTTTTATTTTTTTTTTTATTATTCTATTAATCTTAATTTCTTCTTATTATATTAGATTTTACTTAATTATTTTACCTGCTACATCCAGCTATTCCAAAAATCTAAACTTTTCCTTAAATTATTGATGCTTATGAAAATATATATATTTAGCCTCTCTTATTTTATATCTTTATAGGAAAATCTGAATGAAGAGTGTTACCAGTCAGTTTTTGATTCCTTCTCCATTCATAGAGGTTTAGCCATCCGTACATATTGAAAGACATAGTGGTTTTCTTATTTTACCGCAAAATTTGATTACCTTTACACATTTTACCTATAGAAGAGAGTTGCTTCAAAATGACTCTAGGACAGGAAGTATGATGGTATTTTCTTAAATATTTCAACATTTATATATAGTTATTTTCAATGGGGTTTGTAAAAACATGGTTTTTTGCAAGAATGTGTTTCTGATCCCCTCTGTCCTTCCCAAAAGGAAATATTTTAGCTTTTATCTATTTTGTTATACAAGAGTATGGAATAAATTATATATATGTAGAACATAAACATTCCACAACTTTTATTTATTTATTTATTATTAGAATTTTTGTGTTAGGCTAGTTGAGTTTATATTGTTCTTGGATTTTTATGCTTTATTTACATTACAGCCCTATAATTGTATATTCTCAAGACAAATTTAGATCCTTATTTTTCAATCAATACATATTTTTCTTTCCTTTTTTCCTGTGAGCACCCAAATTTTAGAATTCTAAAAATCAGTTCTACATTTCTTGGACTATCAAGACTTGTTAGTTTGACATTTTTAAAAGAAGTTAAACAAGTAGCTTGATTCTTATATAGGGACAAGTAGAAATGAAAACTAGTATCAATTTTTCTGTAGACTTCTGAGGGAGTTTCAGAAGGCAGAGAACATGTCTGCTGAAATCTAGGTCAAAAATAATAAGAACAAACAGCACTTCTTGTCTCTTTGTCTCTTACAGTGGCATTTTCCCCTGGAGGTAAGTTTTTTTCATCTTATTCTTATATTAAGAACTGTTCCTTCTAAGTATAAAGAACTTGTAACAAGTCAATATTGTTGAGTCTTTTTTCATTTATTGCTTTGTTTTAAAAATCTGTGGAATAGTTAGGTTACTATAATTTATATATAAATAATTCCCAGTTCAACGCTTGAGTCTAGAATTTCTATTTTTTAAAAATTTTTAAGCAAAAAAAAAAATATATCTTAAATCTTTTCCTCGTATTTTTCCTGAACTTTTCCATTTCTCCTCCTTCAGTCAAGCTCAGGTCTTCACATCTATATCTGTTTCTCCTGTTTCTCCTTTCCAGTCAAGTGCTCCAACCAGTGGGCAAGCCTGCCAGTAAGCAAAGATTTACTCTGCGTGTGAAGACGTTGGGGAGCCTTGGCTGGTGCATGCCCAGCTTGGCTTTCTCTGGCAGTGCTACACTGTAGGCTACTGTCGAACAGAGTGTCATACTGACCACAGAGCTGGGGAAGAGCCATGAGAACCAGCGGAAATTATCTGTGGGTTGGTCTTTTTTTTATTCTGAAGGAATATTCCTTCTTTCGTTTCAAGATTATTATATTTCTCTGATATACATAAGGAAAATGTTTAAATGGTTTAAACATTTTGATTTTTTAAAAAAGGAAAGCCAATGCAACATATGCAATTAAGATTATATTTAGTAATACCTGTTAATAAAGAACACATAAAGAATTTTCTAATTTATATTCCAGTACTCAATGCTTATAAAATCTTCATATTCATCCAATTACATACCAAAGGCTCTCTGAATACTTTCTAATCTGTACTTTTGTGAGGGAATAGAGTGTGAAAAGATAGAAATAATGTACCTATAATGCACTAGTTTGTATTTTAAGTGTTCCTTAAAGGTCTATGTATTAACAGCTGGATCCCCAAGGTGGCACTATTGGAAGATGGTAGAACTTTCAATAGGTGAGGTCAAGTGGGGTCTTCAGGTCATTGGGGTGTGTTGTCAAAGGGAGTTGAAGAACCATGGCCTCTTTCTCTTCCTCTCTTTCATTTCCTGGCCATGAGATGAGCAGTTTGGCTATGACACATGCTCCCACCATTGGCATCTGGCAGCCCTACCAGAGGCCTAGAAGCAATGAGTCTGCCTGATCATAGACTAGAACATCCACAGTCATGAGTCAGAAGTAAACCTTTTCCTTTACAAGTTGATTATCTCAGATCTTTGTTATAAAAACAGAAATCTGATTAACACAAAAAAGTGATACTAAAAAATTAGTGTATATGTGTATGTATATTATATATATATATATATATATATATATATATATATATATGTAAACTAGGATGATATGGGAAAATCGTTGGCATTGGCTTATAAGGAGGAGTTTGAAAACTTTCCAAGAGTGGTCTAGAAAAACCTAGAACACAATAGATAGGGTTTAACAAGAGATTCTGGCAAAGGCCTCAGATGACCAGAATGCTGCCAGGTATTGTGGCACATGTCTATAATCCCAGTGACTCAGGAGGCTGAGGCAAGAGAATTGCAAGTTCAAGGCCAACCTCAACAACTTAGCAAGGCCCTAAACAACTTAGCAAAACCCTATCTCAAAATAAAGAATAAAAAGGGCTGGAGATGTAGCTCAGTGGTAAAGTATCTCTGGGTTCAATCCCCAGTAAAAAAGAAAAAAAGAAAAGAAAAAAAAAAAAAAAACAGGATGCTAACAGGAATGTGGACACTGAAGGATATGCTAAAGATGTTTCAGAAGAGAGTTAGGACTTTATTGACACTGGGACTAGAAACCATTCTTGTTACACTGCAAAGAGTTTGGTTGCATTTTGTCCATGTTGCTGATACTTTGTGGGAGACTAATCTTAAAGGTGATAGGATGGCTCATCTGATGGGGTTAATTTCAAGGCAGCAAAATACTCAGGCTGTGTCATGTGTATTACTGCCCCCTTTGAGCCAAATGTACAGTGAGAATCAGGAATGGAGAGAAGCAGAACAGAAAGATTTGAAAAATGTGTAGCACAATGGTGATGGGGAGGAGAATTTGTAAAGGTATAATCAAAGAGGGTGTGGTTTTTACTGCTGATTATAAAGAAGCCAAGTTCTTTGCACAAAAACAATAGGAGAGATGCCTTCAGTGCATCTCAGAAATCTGCAAGGCAATCCCATCTATAATAGGCTTAAAAGTGTGGAAATGCAAAGTTGTTTTAAAGACTATCCAGGGCAGAGTGTTTTGAGAAGAGAGCCCCATGGCACCCTGTCCACCCAGGAATACCTAGGTAATCCTCTGGGATTTATTTCCATTATTCAGCTGACAAAGCACTCAGAGGCTGCTGCAGCTGGGGTCCAAGTGGCCCAGGTACATTTCATATGGTGGCAGATAGTGGCATTGTCCACAAGATGCTCATTTTACAGTCATGCAGAATGCAAGTGTTATAGGATCTTGGAGTCTTCCACTGAGATTTCAGAGGAGTACCTGGGAAGCCAGGCAGTATGCTGCAAAATTGGAATCCCTGCAAGTAGCTGTCACTGGGGTGATTGGTAGTAAAGCTGTAGGAGTGAAGCTCAAGGAGCAGTCGAGACTGCTAGAAGATAGAGATGCCAGAAGGGGAACACATGCCAAGAGAATCCACAGCCAGTCCACAAAGCCACCTTACAAGAGTGGCCATGTAGGCTGCAACCAGCAAAAACGGTAAGGGTGGGGCTGTCCAAGTCCTTGGGATTCCACATCTTGTCACAGCATGCCTTGGATGCTGGACCTGGAGTTTTAGAATTTAATGTTTTCCCTGCTGGATTTTACTTATGCCTTGGAGTGATACTTCTTCACCCCTCCCCACTTATTTCTTCATCTGAGAACTGGAATATTTATCCTGTGTCCATTCCACTATTTCACCTTGGAAATATGCAACTATTTTATTTTTGTAGGGGCTCACAATTAAGTTTGCTTTGAGTCTCAGAGGAGACTGGACTTGGGCTTTGGAATAGTTCTTTAAGGAGACTTCAGACTTGGGGATGGGCTAAATTCACTTTACATTGTGAAGTGGATACAAAATAAAATTTGGGAGACCACGTGAGGAATACTATAGTTGGGATCGTGAATGTCCCTTAATGACCCATTTCATTGAAGTTTGATCACCAAGGTAGGGCTACTGGGAGGTGTTGGAACCTTTAAGAAGTCTGTCTTAGTGAGAGGTCTTTAAATCATTGAGGGCATGCCCTTGAAGGAGATAGTGGGACCAACCTTGGTCCCTTCCTCTTCCTCTCTTTTGCTTACTGGCCATGACATGGTTAGATGTGCTTGGCCATACAATCTCACCATGATATGCTGCCTCTCCACAGAGGCAGTTAGGGACAATGAGTAATGGACTGCAGCTTCCAAGAATAACCCTAGAATAACCCTTTTCTATTAATTACCTCAGGTATTTTGTTATAGTAACAGAAAACTGATACATACAAGAAATAAATTATTTGCCTCATGATCATACATAAAGGGTTTTTAATATAATCATCTTTCAGTATGCCTGGGATATTAGCTCCATGACCACTACAGATACTGTGTTAGTCAGTTTTTCATCACTGTGACAAAATACTTGACAAGACTTGGATAGGCAGAATTAATATTGTCAAAATGGCCATACTATCAAAAGTACTATCAGATTTAATTCAATTCCTATTAAAATCCTAATGACATTCTTAATATAAATAGTAAAAGCAATAATGAAATTCATTTGGAAAGATAAGAGATCCAGAATAGCCAAAGCAACCCTTAGCAAGAAAACTGAAGCAAGGAGACATCACAACACCAGACATTAAATTATACTACAGAGCAATAGTAACAAAAATGGCATGGTATTGGCACCAAAACAGACACAAAGACAAATGGCACAAAATAAAAGACACAGAGACAATAAATACATAAATAAGTTAACTCATAATAGACAAATGTGCCAAAAAGACACATTGGAGAAAAGATAGGCTCTTCAACAAATGATACTGGAGAAACTGGAAATCCATACATAGTAAAATGAAACTAAACCCCTTTCTCTCACTCAAAAACTCAGCTCAAAGTGGATCAAGGACTTAGGCATTATACCAGAGACTCAGCACTTAATAAAAGAAAAAGTAGGCCCAAATTTACATTATTTCAGCTTAGGAACTGACTTCCTTAATAAGACTTCCAAAGCACAAGAATTAAAATCAAGAATCAATAAATGGGATGGATCCAAACTAAAAAGCTTCTTCACAGCAAAAGAAAGAATTAAGAGCATGAAGAAAGGCCCTACTAAATGGGAGAAAATCTTTGCCACCTGCACCTCAGATAGAGCATTAATCTCCAGGATATATAAAGAACTCAAAAAACTTAACACCAAAAAAATAAAATAAATTAAAAAAATGCAATCAATAAATGGGTTAAGGAACTGAACAGACACTTCACAAAAGAAGCGATATGATCAGTCAACAAATATATGAAAAATAGTTCAACATCTCTAGAAATTAGAGAAATGCAAATCAAAACTTCTCTAAGAGAAGTTCTTCTCTTCATCTCAACTCAGAAAGGCAATTATCAAGAATACAATCAACAATAAATGTTGGCAAGAATGTGAGAGGAAATTTACACTCATACATTGCTGATGGGACTGCAAATTGGTGCAACCAATGTGGAAAGAAATATGGAGATTCCTCAGAAAACTTGGAATGTATCCACCATTTGACTCAGTTATCCCACTCATTGGAGCTTTGGAGAGATACCTCATATCTATAACCATAACATTCTGCCCCTGGCCCCAAAAAGCTTATGTTCATCTCACAGGGAAAAATGCTTTTGGTACACCTTCAAGAGTTCCCATAGTATTAAAAGATGCAGCTTTGCCCAAAAGTTCAGGTACACAGTTCCATCTCAGATTCAAGGCAAACTCTTGGCTATGAGCCCCTGTAAAATTCAAAACCAAGTTGCATGCATACAATATATAATGGCACAGAGTGAACATTCCTATTTCATGGAAAAATGGGGACAAAGAAATTAGGGATGGAACCAAAACAAGACCAAAACCCAGTAGGGCAAATCAGTCCTTTACCTTCATAATCAGCACCTGGGACACATGTTGAAGAGATATGTTCTCTAAAGGGCTTGGATAGCTCTGCCTTTGGTCTTGGCAGTTGTAGTACTCATGGCCTTTCACTTAGCCTGGCTTTCTCAGCAGCCAATAGCTATGCTTAACAGATAGTCCACACCACTGTCATCTCTTAATTTCTGTGTTCTCCATTCCTGTTTTGACTTTGCTTTCACAGCCTCATGTATCATACTTTCAGGGGCAGCCTGCAGGGATTCTAATCCTGTTATACTTGACCAGGTCTTTCTTTGAAATCTTGGTGGAAGCCTCCATGACCCCCTAACTCCAGCATCCTGCCGAACCAGCAGCATCTAGATGATGCCAAGGTCTGCCACCAATTTGAGTAGTAGTCAAGCTGCACTGAACCAAGGGTGCAATGGCCTCTGTGTGCCTGGGTGGCTGAACATAGTGAAACAACTTTCTAGACCCTTCCCCTATATGAATTGCATGACTACAAGATCTCTTCTCAAAGTGTTTTCTCTTTTATACCCTTGACTCTGCAATGGTCTTGAAGTTCATGAGTGGCCCTCAAGCCATCTTTCCTATTACCTATGTGCAAAGCACTTAGTATATCATTAGTATTTGAAATCTCTTCAACAACCACATCTTCATTGATTCCAGTATTACATGAACTTTTCTGGCTAAACTGCAAGTTTTAAAAATTCTTCTCTGTCTTTTCTCCTGATTATCACAGTAAACTTGGTTAAACTGCTGCCAGCAATATCCATGCCATAAACTGAATGTTGTGCTGCCTTCTGCCTTGGAATTTCTTCCAACAGGTTAATTCATTCATCACCTTTAAATTTGGCCTTACATGAAGTCTCAGGCCATAGACAAAAAGTGGACAAGTTCTTTGCCAGAATACAGCATGAATGACCTCTAGTCCAATTCCCCATAAAATCCACATTCCCCTCTGATACTTTGTGAGTATATCTTTTCTGTCCACATTCCTATCAGCATTCTGATCTTCTGAGCTCCCACCAGAATTTTTCATTAAGCTCTGCTTAAAACATTCAAAGTCTTCTCCTGACTGCATTTCCAAACTTTAACAAACTCCTCCTACAAACAAGTTCCAAAGGTTTCTGAACCACAAGGTCATGCAAAACAGCAATCCCACTCCTGATACCAATTTATCTGTTAGCTTTTCAATACTATGACCAAAACACCTAAAAAAAAAAAAAACAACTCAGAAAAGGAAAAATTTATTTTGGTCACAGTGATGAAAAGCTGACCAACAGAGATTCCAAAATCTGTGCATGCTCAATCTCTTGTATGACATGGCAGAATATTTGCATGTAGCCAAACATACTTATGCTTTAAATCATCACTAGATTACTTTCAATACACAATACAATATAAATGCCTATAAATCATTATTATACTGTATTGTTTAAGAAATAATGACAAAAGAATAAACACTATAAGTACAGATACAATCTCCTGTTCAAATATTTTGTATTCATTATTGGTTGAATGTTCAGATGTGGAACATGTAGATACAGATGGCCCATTTTATATATATACTACATGTGTAAGCATTCTTGCACATAAATCACAAAATGCACAAGAATTATCAGACAATATCTTATGAATAATATATTTTTCAATATTAAAATGTCAATAGTCAAAAAAATTTATCATGCAACAATTCTCCTCAAGATTGTATTAAATTTAAATTAGATCTTGGTTTGTAATTGACCAACATCCCTTTAAATAACCTTAGGGTGAGTTTCATAACAAATCACATAGACTACTACCCTTTTTGTATTGAAAGTAGGTAGAAGGTCCAGCAATTCAATTGATTATATTATTTGACAGAAGAAAGGCATAGTGAAAAGCTTTCCTAGAGTAATATGTACAGGATGTACACTAACAGCCTTACCTTTGTTTTATCTTCCAGATCCAGCCTTCATTTTAGCTGTACCTATTAGATTTATCTTTGACATTATAAATAAACTTGTCCATACTAAATCCCTGATGCATTTTCATTGTTTTTATTTTTATATTGTTTAACTTGTTCCGATAGCTTTAAATATTTTAGAATCCAGCTTAATTTATTAACCAAAAACTGATTACCACAATTTTTCTGTCTTCTATATGTTGAATTCTCCAAATGCCCTGAAACTATGAAAGCTCTCAATTCAGCTCCTCAAAAAATCCTGATGATTAACTCACTGATTTTGTTTTTGTTTGCTTTTGTATTTGGTTTTGGTGTGTTCTGTTTTGGCTCTAAAGTTTCGCTTTACCTAGGATTCGCAATAGTTCAGTCCTTCAGTTCACATCAACCAAATGAGTAGAGAACTATCCAAAAGCATAGATGAGTAGTTAAAATTATCTCTTATAATTTTTTTTAACTTTGTGGAAAAGTAGATATACCAAGAGTAATTTTCATCCTTTCTTTCCCCTAGGTTGTGTTTGCTTATTTGTATCCACAGTATTTCTTTTAATCAATTCTAGTTCAAACAGTTTAATGAGTTTAGATTACATAATAGGCATAAAATGAAAGTTGAACTGGGATCTAATGTAAATCCTCAGGCTACACTGTATGTGTGTATGTGCATATGTGTGTGTTATTTGTGTGTATATATACACATAATGTATTTTATTTTTTGGTACCTAAGTCACAACAAGAGATCTCCAAATGTCAACATCAGTTTTAAAAATCTGCTAACCTGGTACAAAGCCAACATTTTAATAACAGTTCTTTACTATCTTTAATGACACAATGAACAATTTATATCTTGCTGAAGTACTGACTGTGTCTCTGTCATTTACTCATTGACTATTTTGTGATTACTGATGAATAACCTGCCAAAAATTCCTAGATAGGAAAATGCTCGTTTTTAACCTCAGGGAGCCTTATAAAAATTCCATATTAGTTATCTGTTTCTATATAACTAATCACCCCAAACTTTTGTGGCTTAAAACAATAAATTGTTTTTGTCTCTGAGAAATTAAAAAAGGAAACTTATGAAGGGCTGCCTGTTTTGGCTCCATAATGTTTGGTTGTTCAGCTTAAAAACTCAAAGCCAGGGGTCTAGAATAATCTAAGGCTACAAGATATATTTTTAAATTATCTCACTCACGTGACTGGCAAGTAGGTGTTGGCAGTTGGCAGGCTTCAGTACCTTTCTAAGTGGGTCTTTCCATAGGAATGCTTGAGTGCCTCATAATGTGGCACCTGGATTCCCCCACCAAAAATAAAAAAGTTTCTAAGAAAATGGCAATGTCCTCTATTATTTACCTTCAGAAGCAACATGTAATCACTTTTTCATTGTCCTGTTGGTCACATGAGTAAGCTCTTTCAATATAGAAAGGGAATACAGAAAGACACAAATATCAGTAGGTAAAGCTCATTTGGGGGCCATGTTGGTGACTTGATTACTATAATGCATTTAAAAAACAAGGATTATATTCTTTCATACATATAACCTCAGGACCATAATTAATGCTAGACATATAGTTGAAAATCAATAAGGAACAAAGATTTGTTGAATAAACAAGTGAAAGAATAAAGGAATAATGGATCAACTAGTAATTGTTAACTTTCCGGTTATTTAGTATGCTTGTGTGAATATGGTGTATAAGAGGCATTCTTCTACCAACATAGCATATATATTATTTCCTTTTCTATCAAGGAATAACTGTGGGAGATTCCTTCCTTCCTTCCTTCATTCCTTCCGTCATGCTAACTTTTTAAAAATTTTTAAATCTATAATTAAGTGAGCTAACATTTAAAAGCACACATAAAATCATTGACTAAATATTCATAAACCCATATAATTCTTGTAAAGACTTTAATTCACTGCACTAAGTTCTAAGTAGATGATATTTTTACTCACATATTGCAAATATCCCAAGCATTTTTAATTTAAGTGAATATACAACAATGCATAAAATTATTACATGTGGAAGCAACATTAATCATCAATATTTAAAAATTATTAGATATACTTTTTATATAATTATTACATATTTGTACTTTGGTTGCAGGGAATAATTATGTGACAATTATTTCCCAGTGAATTCTGGGAGCAAAAACCTAAGCAAGATAGATCAATTGATTGATCAATCAATAGATTCATAAATAGATACACAGATATAGATAGAATAGATTAGATAGATAATAGATTTTTTAGATAGATGATAGACAAGTGTTGATAGTGATTGGCATGATTTTCTGCTTTAAATTAAGCAAGAAAAGTGGAATGCCATAATCAAAATAAACAATTTACCAAAACAAAATTATGTTGTTGTTAAAGATATAAGTCTGAGTGAGACACCTAAAAAAACCTCTAAGTTAATCAATCCGTGATTTGAATAGATAAGCTACAGTTTTTAAAAAAGATATTTTTTCTTTTATTCTTACTGTTTGTTTTTGTTTGCTTTTGTATTTGGTTTTTCTTTTATTCTTATTTTGTTTGTTTGCTTTTATATTTGGTTTTGGTGTGTTCTGTTTTTACATAGAGAGGAATAGTCAACTATAAACATGAAACTGGACCTTGTTTATTTTTTCATCCTCAGTACCTAACAAGGATCCAACCATAATAAATGCACAGGCAATGTTTGACACATAGTTATCATTTTATTACTGTTGTAGATTATAAAGATAGCTGGTAACAATTTCCTCTCTCCCCCTGCTTATCTCCTGCTCTTCCTCCTGAAGCTGGATTATTCTCACTGACTTATTTATCCAATAAAAATGTACAAGAATATTTTTACCTCTGTTTCTAAATTTATTTAGAATTTAAAATTTGTTTTCTCAATCAAACTCACTAACATTTTGAGCCTCAAAAGTCATGTGCAGCTACAGGTACCATCCTGGACAGAATAACACTAGATTTTTCTGCTGCTCACTAAGATTGCCTGCTGGTCATGGTTACCCAATTACTTGTAGAGCTGATGGAATTTCTTAGCATTGACAGCATTTGATTCTAATAGAAAGGCAAGTTATCCTCACCCAACATCTGCCTCACTGAACAGTCATGTTATGCCTTCATGGGCTTCTGTCATCTTTTTAGGACAAGTGTGAATCTTGGAGATTCTGTCATGATGTTACAAGTAAGATTCACTTTTGGTACCAAGAAAAACAAAGACTAGTTTTTACTTCTCCAGTTTTTTAAGGACCAAGTAAATAGTACAGGATGACTTTCCATATTTTTCTCTCAGGATCGAGGGTCTTTTTATTTCTTTTAATTAATTTATACTAGGCCAGAATGTTTCATTCTTTCAGAATTGGTAGAAAATTTTAAAAAATTTATTCGTGCATTAGAATACATAGTAGTGGGATTCATTGTGATGTATTTGTACATGCACATAGTGTAATTTGGTCGATTTTATTGTTGAGATTCTCCCCTTTCCCTCTTCTCTTCCCTCCCTCTGGTCCCCTTCCTCTACTTTACTGGTCTCCCTTGAATAATACTTTTTAATGAAGAAATTCACAGAGATTCACATAAAAATGTTTTTGCATGTAAAAACCATTGAATATAAAAAATATAAGATGAGGAAAAGCTGGTATGAGTTCAAAAATACCTTTAAATCCATAGTTTATTTCAGAAAAGTCTGCATAAATTAGAATTGCTACCAATTTCTGACCCCAAATTGGCTTTTTTCTCACTCTCAAAATCATGGGACAAAAAAGTCAAAACATAGAGTTGTCTGCATAATAAAGGTGAGTCTGCTCTTGGCTAAAGAAGAAACTGGGAGGAAAAACTAAAAAATCAGCCTCCCACTTGGACCAAAAGTGATAGTCCTTTTGAGGGCAAAGGGGGAGAGAGAGAGAGAGAGAGAGAGAGAGAGAGAGAGGGAGGGAGGGAGAGAGAAGGAGTTTAGCTAATGAACAGAGAGATCATTCATGACATTTTCTGGGTAAGAAAAGAGATGGGGAACCACTTTTCTTTACTTCTACATGGGCAGGTTCCAGTCTGCAGGAGGAAGTGGGGCAGGTCAAGATGGTGTTCCTGGGTAGGAAATTTACTAGTGTAATGTATTACAATGTGATGATGAGTCCCAGGGGTGAAGAGCAGGTCAACATGGTATTACCTTTTATGGCTAAAACCAGTTTTTCCAAGTTCTATCCTGCATCCTGTTTCATAGTGACAGCTAAGGTCCCAGATGTCAGTGTGACTGATGAGGCAGGTCTTTTCTGAAATGGAACACTGGTTATCAGGATTGTTTCACAGGGCTTGACAGAGTATTTGCCTGATGACAAATCCCCCCTCTATTTCATTCCTTATTCTTGAGAGGTGCTCAGGGATGAAGATCCATTTTCCATAACTTTTCCATGCTCAATTCGATCGTTGTTAAGGGGCCTAGTAGAGGAGTGAAATTATCCCCTATCTAATCTTTAATAGGTCTGTTTATTGTCTGGTAGAAGCCCTAGCTATCTATGCCCCTGAGTGACTAATATCGTGGCTTTTAGCGTTTTTCTCACAAATGAGACCAGAGAGTTGAGGATGTATGGCTCATAGAGCAGGAGGAGTAAGACAGTGGTTAGGAGGCCCCAAAGGGGTAAAAAGTACAGTTAACATTTACTATGGCCTTTTAGACCATGTTCTAAATAACTTGTGTGAAAATGCTGGAATTTGATCGTGGAGCCAGGTTCCTCTTCCTAAAAGCCTATGGGTTCCTTCTTCTATGACTCCAGTGGCATTTATATAAAAACAGCAGGATATGTTAATCAGTGCACATACTCCTCCTTGATTTGCAAATAAGTAGTCTGAAACTATTTTAGTCTTCTTCCAAGCTCAGAGAGCCAAAATATTGGCCATCCTCTCATCCCTCTTATTTTCTTTAAACCATTGCCTCCAAGTTTTTGTTGTTGAACACCCAGAAAGCCAATTCTACCATCTGGTTTTGAGGGTGTGGTTGGTTTTAATTCTAACTTTTGTAGTTTTCTACAAATGTCTGGAGCACTTTGAAAACTAAAATGTGATCACAGGAATACCCTGCCTTCACAGAATTGGTATCCATGTTGATATATTCTTAAACATTCATGAAGCCTTTTCATAAATGCTGAAGGGTTTTCTTTTGGACTCTGAATTATATTCTGGATTTGACTCCAATCTATGGGCCTTTTCCCAGCATACCGGGTTCCCTTAGGAATCATGGTATGAAAGTGAGTGAGGCAGTTCCATTCCCCTCCGTACAGAAATCCCAACCAAGATCTTACTCAGGAACTTCCAAAGAGCCTGTTTGACGGACTGGTTGACCTTCATTTCCCTCTTCATAAATCTTGTCTGCTTCTTCTCTTGCTTTGGATAATACTAAGGCATTTTCCTGATTCTTCAATAGACCATTAAGGAGGGTCAGTACATCAGCCCAAATTGGCTGATGGGTTTGGAATATTTCCTTGATTAAATTAAGAAAATTTTCTGTATCTTCTCTTAAGCCCCTAGTACAGCCCTTCCAATTATACAGGTTGAAGAAGGAGAAGGGCTTATTCATAGTGACCAAATTTTCCTTTTCCCCTGTCATCTCTCATAAGGGAAATTGTTGCTTAGGTTGTTACTTTGTTCTATTTCTAGTGCTATCAAGGCTATAAACTATGTTTGATTTCTCAGAGATATTTTCTTGTGGAGAAGGGAAATAAAGAACAGCTGGAGATTTATAAGGAGATTTATAAGGGTTCTGTTTCACCAAGAGAAGCAGCAGTGTGTATTGGGGTAAGGGATAGTGGGGAAGTAGGAATGAGTGCTGATTGAAAACGGAGAGGAGGGAGATGTTCTGTGCTGGGGAAGGAGAAATCAGAGCTTGAAGAGAGGCTGGAGGAGAACATAAACTCTCCATGGCATCCTCCTGAGCTCACATGTGGAGCATACTTTTTGCTTTTAGTTTTTTTTGTAGATCTTTAGTCCATACCTCTATTGGAGTCCTCTACTTTGACAGAAGGCCATTAAAAAAAATGAACATGTGGGATTTTTGTCCCATTTCTTTAACCTTTGACAATATAAATCCAATAGTAGAGTAGTTTTGTAATTTCAAGATCCATTGTTTGGCCAGGTTTTCCCATTCCCCCAATGGGCTCCGAGACCAAGACATATTACAATAGAAAATGAGTTGTTTCTGTCAAGTGATAGTGTCGGAAGGCCTTTCAATTCTAGAGTTGCACCTAGTGGCAAATTCTCTTAACCTGAGACTTTTGATTTTAAACTGCAAATTTGTTTCCAGTATCTATGGACAATCACCAGTGGTATTTGAGTTAGCCTTTTCACTGCTGTGACCAAAATAATTTTGGTGACAAGAATAATTTTAGAGGAGGAAAGTTTATGTGGGCTCACAGTTTCAGACAGCTGACTCCATTGCTGTGGGCCCAAGATGAGGCAGAACACCATGGTGGATGGGTGTGGCAAGGAGAATGGCTCAGGACCTGGCACCAGGAATCAGAGAGACTAGGCTTGGCTCACCAGGGACCCAAAGGCACATCCCTAATGACCCAACTCCTCCAGCAACAACCTATGTGTCTTCAATTATTATCCACTTAATCCATTCAAGAGGAATAATGCACTGATTAGATTAATACTTTCATAATGCAATCATTTCACCCTAAACTTTCTTGTACTGTTTCTCACATGTGTTTTTGCGGGACACCTTATATCTAAACTATAACGAGTGGTTAGTGATTTTCCCTTACTCTTATATACCCACAAAAGTATTTTGCCCATTAGTTAAAAGACAAGGGGTACAAATATGTTATCCCCAAAGATTAAAGTAGACCCAGCAGTTAAAACAGTGAAAAAACAGGAAATGGGTAAATAATTCTCCAGTGAGAAAAACAAAGGGACAGGTAAAAATGGTTCTACAAATTTCTGTCTCTCTAGTTTAAAATCTTAGAATTGGTGGTGTAAAGAAATCTGTGTGGTTTCAAACTCCATGTTTTATAAGTGGAGCAACTAAAAATCTAGTGAAACTGTTTTGACTAGAAATAATAGCTTGGATTGTATAGATAATAAAATTTTAAAAGGAAAGTGGGTGAATAGAAAAAACTTCCTCAATTAGGATCAACAAATACAAGCCAATGGAATCCTCCCAGATAGTTCCCCTTGAACAAGGGGAATCCTAAAGAGGGGCCCAAAGATAGAGCCTGGTTCAAAAAAGGAGAGAGTAGAATCAAGAACAGGGAAGAATGATTTTGTAGCACAGGAAGACGTTGCAGTAAAAGGGAAAATAAAACATATAAGCTACCAAGCCCAGATCTTAACATAGCAAAGGTTCCAGGGCAGTCCGCACAGTGGTTAGTCATTAGTTACCAGATCTCCTTCAGCATCCCCAAGCCCACAACAGAGGTATCTCTCAACCTTGCAGAAGCTAGATTTCTGGGGTTATGGAATTAGACTTGAGACAGATGCATCTTTCAGCCTCCCATAAAGTACACCAGGAGGCTGAGTGTTCCAGCCCTGTTTTCTAGGATAAGCATTCCTGCCTTATATACAGATGGCATCAGATATCAGAAAAAAAAAAAAAAATCACCCACCAAAAATTCTCTCATCACAGTTTGGTATCTGCCTTATGCACAAGATATGATTCTCTGATGAGGGAGCACAGGGGTGATCAGATCATGTGGAGGCCCACATTGGGCACAAAATCTCTTTCCTGTTTCTGACCCCAAACTGCCTTCTTTTCTCACTCTCAGAATCATGGAATTACTAACAAAACAGAGTTGAATGAACAATGAAGGAAGGTTTATTTTTGACCAGAGAATGAAGAGAAGCTAGAAGAGAAAAACTCACAAATCAACCTCCCACTCTTCCAAAGGATGAGGGATTTTTTTTAAATTTTTATTTTTTGAGGGTAGAGAGAGTCAGGGAAGGATTTTAGTTAATGGGTAGGAGGATTTTTCATGACTCTTTTTGGGTAGGGGTTTGACTCCATCCCAGAGATGGGGAACCTCATTTCTTTAAATCCTTAAATGGACAGGTTCTGGACTGGATGGGAAATGCGTCAGGACAAGATGGCACTGGTGCATGGGGATTTTACTAGGGTAATGTATTAATTACACTGGGATGGTAATGAGTCTGGAGGCGAACAGCAAGCAGATCAACAGGGTGTCCTTTGCAGACAAGATCAGTATTCCCCTGTTTTATCTAACATCTTGCTTCGTAGTAGCAGTGAGGTCCCAGATGTCTGTGTGGCTGGCTAGGCAGGTGTCTTCTTAAACAGAGCACTGATTAGCAAAACGGACCATTTCTCAGGGTTTCATAGAGTGTCTGTCTGGTGAAAAGAATTATAGTCATGTATATCTCCATGTCAGATGTGTATTTAATAGAAAAAGAATGCCTAGAGCATTTGTTCATTTTTATTGCTATATCCGCAGCTGAATAAACATTTGTTGAATTAGCAGATATATGTATGACCAAAAAGAACAATTCAAATGGGCTTAGGCTAAAAGGGAAATTCATTGGAATTTAGTAAAGAAAAATTCCAGGTGTTTCTCAAGTGTCAGACTTGGCTGGGCCACTGGCTTACACATTGCCAACAGGCCACATGTCTTTCTGTGCATCTGTCAGCTCTGCTTTCTTCTGTACTCATTCTCAGGCAGGGCCACATGATGTGGTAGCATCAAGAAGCCCCCAGATTGTCCTTCATCTCCATAGGAAAGAAAGAAGGAAATCATTTTTCAAAATATTTTGCTTTTTTGACATACTTAGAAACGAAAGTGCAGAACTATTCTCATGTTTCCATCATGAAACATTGACTTTGGCCAGAGAGTTTGAGAATGCTTTATTCCAGGCCCAAATCAGTCTTCCCCAGGATTCTAGGGGTCATTGCAGGTCCAAATGAATAATATGGACTGAAAGTGAAGGAAGAATGATTCCCCAAGTCCAATCTAGATGCCCCTTTCTAAGAATGATGGTATGCCAGCTCACTGGGCTAAAGGAAGAGATTCCATTCTAAGATATTTCATGATTCAAAACCCCTGTGGTAATTCTCTCCTCTAGGAGTCCAAAGCTCAGAGATTTGTAGCCATTGTCTGAGGCCTTGAGGAAATGTTCAGGGACACTTGGTGAAACAGGCTTTTCTCTATCAAGTTAGTTCCTCCAGCACATATGCAAAGTGTTCCTAGCCTTTAAAGGGTCTGAAACACTTGTACTGTGCTCCAGTGATGGCAGTGATCTGCTGTAATGAAAAGTAAAGGAATCATGGTAGCAGAATCTGTAACTATGAGCAAAGGCAAAGTACAGAACACCCAATAGCATATTTAGTCAAACTGAACTAAACTGACAAAAAATGACTACACTTCCTGTGGAAATATGAACATATGAGACTAGCTGGAAAATTTCTTAAAAACTTGAGTAATAAGCCACATGAAACACTAAAATATATTACAAAGAAAAGTAATAAAACATTTTAGAACTGGATGATAAATAGATAAATGGATCAGATAAGAGACTCAATTATTATGTTGATTTTAACTCAAATAAGCAGTATTTTCAAATTTATTTAGAAAAGATGAATTATTTGAAAAACAGTTTTAGGAAAAAATGGATAGCCATTTGGAAAAATATAGTTGGATTTCTTCTTCCCTCAGTCCTTATACCAAAATAAATTTTAGATTTATCCAACATTTGAACATAATAAATGAAAACCTTAAGGTGTTTGAAGAAAGCATTCAATATTTTTTGCTTGGAGTAAGAATGGTATTTCAGAAGTCATCAAAGGCTTGATAAACAATATATGAATGAAAAAATGACAGAAAAGTGAGTGGAGCAAGTGTTTAAAATTAATAAGGAAGTGTTAATTCCTTAAAGTGGGTAGCAGAATGGTTAAGAGTTTGTGTGTGTGTGTGCGCACACAGAGGCAGGCATATCCATGACTGAAAGGCATCCAAGACATCATTGAATTTATAAAGGGAAACTAGGGTTTAGGGTAATAAGACATATTTTTCATCAAATAT
This sequence comes from Geosciurus inauris, assembly GCA_004024805.1. Classification (NCBI taxonomy): domain Eukaryota; kingdom Metazoa; phylum Chordata; class Mammalia; order Rodentia; family Sciuridae; genus Geosciurus; species Geosciurus inauris. Next base: position 160,103 of record PVHX01000068.1, read on the forward strand.
TTATTAAACTTCTTGAGATCTTTTATTGTTGTCATGGGTTACATTTACTGTTTCTATACAAAATAAACATTTTCAACTTCTGGTTCCAGTCATACTAGAACAGCTTAAGTTAAACCTAAAGTTTCAGCACAAAACAACCATAAAATCTGGAAAAATTGTAAAACATATTTGGAGGTTTTGGAAATCAAGCAATGTTGGCAGGTCTTGAAGGGCTCTATAATCCTTCATAGATGGGAAGTGTATAATTTGAATCCTCCTTATTTCTGGATTTTTCTTGAAGTCATTTTCCAAATCTCAGACAAGGGGAGGACATTTCAAATGAAGCATAAATCTTAGAGTGCTGAGAGGAACAAGAATTTGAGTTTGTTAGCCACACTGGTACACAAAACGCAAGCAACTGGGAAGAAGAAACCTCAGAAACTTCCCCAAACTAACTGATGCCTAAATTGTGTGATTACAGTGTAAGACTAAAATAAAGCAAAAACAAAAAAAACAAAAAAAACTTAGTAGAAACAGCAGCTGGTAAGCAGAAGGCATAACTCATCAGTAGAGCATATGCTTAGGATGTGCAAGGTCTTGAGTTCAATTCCCAGCAGCAAAAGGAAAGAAAAAGGAAAAGAAACAAATGACAAAAATCAAGAAAAAAATTAAAAAGAAAGAGAAATAAACATATGAGTTAGATATCTTAGTTACCAGGTAATTATCAGTCAGGTTGACTGGCAAACTTAACAGAAAACTTAAAAGCAGCAAAAGAAAATGACACTATGATTTCAGAGGAGCAAAAATATAACTCCCAGGTTGGGGCTGTGGCTCAGCGATTGAGTGCTTGCCTTGCATGTGTGAGGCACTGGGTTCAATCCTCAGCACCACATAAAATAAATAAAGATATTGTGTTTATCTACAACTAAAAAAAATATTTTTTTTAAAAAATATATAACTTCCAGCTGTATGGTCATCATTACTAAGGAAAGCAGAAGACAACACAAAGTGATCAACAAGAAATATCCGCAATTCATCCAAAATTCTTTAGCAAAAAAATCCTTAAAAAATGAGACTGAAGCAAGGATGTCTCAGATATAAAAGCTGAGTAAATTCGAGACCAGTAAGCCTGCACTACAAAAAATTATAAGAGAGTTCCTAATATTAAATAAATATGACACCTTATGGAAACAATTTTAGGAAATAAAGACAAACCTTGGAAAAGGTAAACATGAATGAATAGTGACTATTTCAATGAACAACGATAATAATGTCTTGTAGGACATAACAACTATAGAAGTGAAATGTATAACATAAACACAAAAGGCAGGAATGGAGTATATGGAGTAAAATGAAGGTCCTTCCTCTGAAAAGTGATGGATGTTCCCATTTAAGGTTGTCTGTAATATATTCAAAAATGCTGACTACAGACTCCAGAAATTACCCCTGTAAGACAAATGAGAGCACAGGGCTAAAAATTCAATGGAGAAGGAAAAAAATGGAATAGCTAAACCTAAACGGAACAAACACAGGTAGGCAAATGACAAGTACATACCCAATGTATGTACTTTTTCTTGGGGTTCAAGGGATTTCAGAACAGATTAAGGAAAAAGGTATAATTCTCAGAAGGTTGGGTCACACGCATGTTGTATTGAGCAATGTTTTGACAGGCTTGCATACAGAGAAGTCCTTTATGGCAAGAGACTGTCCAGAAGCTAAAGCAAGGGGACAGAACAGGAGGGAAGCAAGGGGAATGCAGGGGATGGGGCATGGGCTAAGGAGCTTAAGTGGTGCTTAAGTAATGTCATTTAGCAGCCTGGTAGGGAGTTTGTCTACTTGGTTATTGAGAACCTTCTCTATAGTAGGTGAGTTCTTCAAGGCATTTGTTTAAGCCAAAAATATCTCTATATTTTGTACTTATTTTGAAAAGTGTATTTGTATACAGTGTTGATGCACATCAAATAGTCTGTCCATATAGTGAATGAAAAAGTTTCTGTCTGTGGGAGGGAAAATAATTGAATAAGAACAAAGTGTAGAGTCATATTTTAACGGTTCAAGTTCTGGTTGGAATATTTGCTTTCTAGGTGATTTTGAAGAAGTTACGTTTTTACCATCTGATAATAAATGTACTCTCCTTGTTGGATTACAGTTGGGATTGTGTGAGTTTATGTTTAAACTACATAGGAAATGATGCATAAGAACTTTACAAAAAAAAACTATGAATAGTATTATTTATTTATTTATTTATGGGGTACTGGGGCTCAAATCCAGGGTCTTGAACATGCTAGGCAAGTGTGCTACCATTAAGCTGTATCTCTAGCCCTTTCGAAAAGAAAATTGGAGACAGTCTCTGTAAATTACCCAGCTTGGTCACAAACATTGATTCTCCTGCCTCAGCCTCCCCAATAGCTTGCATTACAGCCATACACCACTGTACATATCTGTAAATAGTATTATTTATAAAAGCATTATTTTAAAAAAGCCTTTGATGGGCTTCTGAGTATTTCACACAGAAAGTGGTAGTTTGATAGTTTATTAGTATGTTAGAGATATTGTATATGTTGATCCAGAGAATTTTTACTTTTTAAAAAACAAGTTGTAATGTAAAAAGCAAATTTGTTGCTAAATTGATATGTTAAACTATCCAGATTTATGTCATACTCACTCACTAATATATTTAAGCTGCTTATAATCTACCCTCTGATTTTGATAATTTTTGAAGTTTATGAAGAAATATTTTAAAATTTTGGCTATCAGTACTCTAAAGCTCAGTGTTAGCTCTTATTCTTGTCTTTATCTTGGGAAAATAAAGAAAACATATTAAAAATTTGAAGATATTATTTCTAATTAGTCATAAAAATGTTGTGCAGTATCTTTGGTTTTTGCACCTGCAAATGAGGGAATGAATGGTAGTTTAGATGAACAATAAAATATTCTTTTAAACACACTACTATTCTGTGAAAAAAGTAAAACTTGCACACACTTAAGATGATACTCAATATAGAGAAAGGTTTTCCAAGTACAGTTCTCCTAGTAGGCTGATATTTTTCGTTTTATCAATTAAAACCACATCAAAGTTCTGAGGCAATTTACACCACATCTGTTCTGGATATTATAGTCATAAATTATTTTCTCCCATTGAACATCTCAATAATACCAGAGCAATAAGCCAACTAGGAGCAAAAATTCTGTCATTAAGCAGTTACAATAGCTTTAACTTATTTCCTCCTCTGATGTATGTTAAGTGAAGTCAATTACTTTAAGACTTCAAATGGAATCCTTTCAAAATAAAGATTATTTGTATTTATCAGCCATGAATGAACACTCTCAGTGAACTGAAAATATAGGATTTGGCTTATTTTGATGACTGCATGTACTCTTTGAATTATTAGTTTCCATTCCTCCTAGCCAGGGAGAAAACTACATCCATTCCAAAGTAATCAATTCAATCCTATACAGTAACTCTTCAGTCTTCTCAAATTTCAAACTTTGCATGTATTTATATGTTTTACATGTTTATAAGTTATGCATATATTTAGCAAATGGCTAAAGTGTGGATTTTTACATGCATTTCCAAAGTTAAGTGTTAATCAGATGCTCCAAAAATATATTTGAGAACAATTTCCATGACTTGGAGAGTCATGATGCAGATCAAAGATACAAAATGGACTCAGTAAGAAAACATCAGATTTATTGGAGGGCTGCCAATAAATGGAGAGTGTGATTATGCCATAAGCTGCAGTGTTGAGTGGAGGGAGTGAAGCCCTGAACTCCTAGAACTCAGCATAAGGGATGCATGAGAGTACCTCATAAGCAAGTGTGAGCCTGATAGAGAAACCTAAATGTCCCCCTTGGAGATGGAATCATCAAAAGAATAAGGGACACTATAATAAGAATTTGTAGTTGAATTCCTAATTTTGAACAAAAATAGAGGCCTGTAAAACTAGGGAATTCTGAGCCAGGCACGGTGGTGCACACCTGTAATCTCAATACTTTGGGAGACTGAGACAGGAGAATCACAAGTTCAAAGCCAGCCTCAGCAATGGCGAGGCACTAAGCACCTCAGTGAAACCCTGTCTCTACATAAAACACAAAATAGGGATGGGGATGTGGCTCAGTGGGTGAGTACCCCTGAGTTCAATCCCTGGTACCAAAAAAAAAAAGAAAAAAGCCCGCAGCTCAGGAGGCTGAGGCAGGAGGATTGCGAGTTCAAAGCCAGCTTCAGCAACTTAGCGAGACTTTAAGCAACTTAGGGAGACCATGTCTCTAAGTAAAAATTTTAAAAAGGCTGGGGATGTGGCTCAGTAGTTAAGCAGCCCTGGGTTCCATCCTTGGTGTGACCCTGTCCCATAAGAAAAAGGAAATTCTGTAATATTAAAAAAAAAACAAAAACAGAAGGAGAAAGCATGGCCCCTGGTAGGGTCAGAAATAACAACTGGCAATAGGATAGAATATAGTTGAAAGAAGAACCAGGAAGGAGATGATTATAGCTGTGAAGCTGGGGGCTACTAGTTACTGATGTTAGCATATGAGAGAAGAAGGACAAGTCTTAACTTTGAATGAAGATTGACTAACTTTCGGTTGATTTCTTAAACAAAAAACTTTCCATTTTTTTTCTTTTTAAAAATTACATCCTTAAGTGCAGTTTGCAGTGATTATTGATTATTCTGAAGACTGAGCAGAAAATCATGAAACTTTTCCAGAGTTTCCATTCAAGGACAGGGAAAATTATCCTACTAAATATATTTTTTGAAGAATTATTGTAAAAAAAATTTTTTATTTTAATTAGAGTACACCAGAACTATTTAACATTGTTGATTGTTTTTTAACATAACTATGTCATATTCGGGTTTTGTTCTTGATAACTTCTGATTCAAGGTCTTAATCTCAAGATTTCCTCTATGTACTCAACAAGTGGGCTGACGCTGTATGGACTGAGTCACTTTTACATGGAAAAGAGAAATGGCATGGAAAGTTCTGGTTACTACTCCCACCAAAGTACTTAGCCATTCTGATATTTAGGACAGAGGGCAGCCACCTACTGGTACCATCATGTGGTCAATCCACTTCCAAACCCATTTACCAAATCTTAATTTCAGTTATTACATTATAGTTAAAGAATACTCATTTAGTTTATTTTTATAGATTCCAGTTCTCTGGTGAAATTCTTTCTTTTCATCTGTGTTTTTAACATATTAATCATTTATTTTAAGTCTGTGTCTGATTATTCCATTAATTGGGTCACAGACACATCTGTGTCTGATTATGTGTCTCTCTTTCCCCTTTTGTTGTGTTTCTTGTTATGCCCGGTCATTTTTTATTGAGTGCTGGGCATTTTGTATTAAAATTGCAGAGGTTCTGGATTATTATTTCCCTTCTTCCACCATATTCTGTGGCAGGCAGCAGAAAAACAGATCACCTCAAGCCAGTCTAGGGCTGGTCTGACTTAAGGATTGTTTGCAGTCTCTCTCAGACTCTATCTCTGCTTCATCACCACTCCCAGATGGAGGCATCCAAAGGTCTCAGATTTTCCTGAGGGCATAATTTTTGGCAGATCCTGACTCCAATTTTTAATTATCTCTCTATCACTGTGATATTGACAAAAATTTTCCATTTCTTTTTAGAGTCCATGCTTGGTTTTTTAGCAACTTGCCTTTCAGAATATTATCAGTGAATTCCCTGACATTAGGGTGAAAACAATTCAGAGCTAACTACTTAGGGTCTCTCTTTTGAAACACAGCTCCTCAGGTTCTGACTGACTTAGCATCTCTGAACTTGAAGTTTTCTTTCCTCGATTCCTTGCGTTTTCCCAAAACTTTTCTGGTTTCTGTCTCTCAACAGCCACCCTCTCTACCTAACATTCCAGCTTTGTATCCAACACCAAAATTGGTGAGTGCCTTGTGGGAAAGAGGAGCAAATACCAAGTCAAGCTTACTTCAGTGATTTTCCTTCTCCTCTGAGTCCTGGCCCTTTGAGTTCTGACTGCTTTCATAGTCCTCAAATGTCTTCATACAAAAATCTATGATTTTAAAAAATGTTATGTGACTATTTTAATTCTTGGTAAGTATTTTGGTCTGCCATAGCTTCACTATTATAGGCAGAGTGAAAGTTCTATGTGGAGTCTTGAAGGGCAAATTGGGAATGGAAAACTGAAAAAGAAAGAAATAGTATTACAGTCAAAATAAATAGCATTGCAAAAGCACAAAGTGGAAAGAAACTATGCTGTGTTCAGTGGGCACAGAGTTCCAAGAACAGAAATAGCACAAGTTTGATAATGGATGAGATGAAAAAGATATTCTGGGTTTAAGTAAGCAAATATCTTGTTTATCTTTCTAAGTTCCTTGGAATTTTGTCCTATAGATAGTGCCATGCCATTAATAGACATTTGGCATGGAAATCACACACGGTACATGTGATATGTTAAAAAAAGTATCAAAATAACCTCTATGATATTGTAAAACATGAATTTGAAGGGGAAAGACTGATGGGTAGTTCAGTTAGGTAGGTTGTTGATATATACCAAACAAGACAGTCTGAGGACTTGAAATAAGAGAGCACCAGTGACAATGGGGTGATGTGAATTATAGAGAGTTGATATAATTTTGTGATGGATCAAGCATAATAGAGTTAAAGATAGATTCAGAAGTAGCTCAACTTTATGACTGATGGATGGTTCTACCATTCAATTATAAACAGAATACAGGCAAAAACCAGATTTGTTAGTGAGAGGATAATATATCATTGGACCTGTTGACTTTAAGATGCCTGATACTTCATTTATCATTTATGATCATTTATGCAATGATGTGGAGTAGGTAGCTACAATGATATGTCTGACCATTAGCAGGAACCTTGGGCAGAAATATAGGTTAAGATGTCATTATGGGCTGGGTGGTAGTTATGAAAATAGCACTGCCCAGGCAGTACTTGTTCTTCTTTCTACACTAAAAATCTAGTGGATATAAAACTTGATGATAGGTCCTTCCCTATGAAATCAAGATACCAAGACAGCTCAGGGCCCAAAACCACCTTCAGGGACCACTACGGGAGCCCAACCAAGGGCAAACCTGATACTGCTAGATGCCAGCCACGGAGGAACCTAAGCCCAGGGGAAGGACTGCCTATGGGAACCCCTATGGGAGTCCTGGCCTAAATGAGGCCCAAGACCACCCCCACTTCCGCGCCAGAGTTCCTGCCAACTGGAACTTAGGCTCAGGACACCTTCAGGGACTGCTGAAGGAGCCCAGCCAAGGCCACTCCCACTGCCATCTTGAGTTACCTCCACTACCACTGCCACCATCTTTAGTGGAAGTAGTGTCCATCTAGGGCCACTGCTGGGGACTGGAATTGAACTCCAAGGTGAGATACAGGTAATCTGTAGTGTCACTACAAGATTATAGGATAGAAACTGCAATACCTCAGAACACCATTGCAAGAAAGGAAGATACATAATCAACATAAAAAAAAAGGGGAAGAAAATGCCCCAAATAAACCTAGATACTACAATAATAGAATCTATTGACAGCATAGTTGATGAAATGCCAGAGAAAAAATTCAGAATGTACATAATTAAAATGATCTGCGAATTAAAGAATGACCTAAGCAAGCAAATACAGGCAAAAATTGATCACTCCAACAAAGAAATAAGCGAGTAAATAAAGGCAACCATTGATCACTCTAACAAAGAGATAAGAGACAAAATACAGGTAGCAAAAGATTACTTTAAGAAAGAGCCAGAGACTATGAAAAAAACCAATCAGAAATTCTTGAAATGAAGGAAACAATAAACCAAATAAAAACCTTGATAGAAAGCATCACCAGCAGACTAGATCACCTGGAAGACAGAACCTCAGATGATGAAGACAAAATATACAATCTTGAAAATAAAGTTGGCCATACAGTGAAGATGGTAAGAAAACATGAACAGAACATACAAGAATTGTGGGATACCATCAAAAGACCAAATCTAAGATTTATCAGAATAGAAGCAGGCACAGAATTTCAAACCAAAGGAATGCACAACTTCTTCAATGAAATAATATCAGAAAATCTCCCAAACATGAAAAATGAATTGGAAAATCAAATACAAGAGGCTTACAGGACACCAAAAGTACAAAACTACAACAGATCTACACCAAGGCATATTATAACGAAAATGTCCAGCATACAGAATGAGGATAGAATTTTAAAGGTTGCAAGAGAAAGGAAGCAGATTACATATAAAGGGAGACCAGTTTAGATCTCAGCAGATTTTTCAACCCAGATCCTAAAAGCCAGGAGATCATGGAACAACATATACCAAGCTCTGAAAGAAAATGGATGCCAACCAAGAATCCTATGTCCAGAAAAATTGAGCTTCAGATTTGATAATGAAATAAAAACCTTCCATGATAAACAAAAGTTAAAAGAATTTACAGCAAGATACCATGAAAAGTTGCTAGAAATTTTTTTGGATTGTAAGTCATTTTCAGACTTTCCAAAATTCAGATAAACTATCTGACTTGATCTATGCTTCTAATGCAGAGATAATTATGAATATTTTAGGGGTATTTTTATACACACACATATACATATATACACACATACACACAAATTGCAGATTGAACCTAGGGGCCCTCAACCAATGAGATATTAGCTATATATCCTAGTCCCTTTTACTTTTAATTTTGAGACAGAGTCTCACTAAGATGCCAGGATCACCCTTGAACTTGTGATCCTTCTACCTCAGCTTCCTAAGTTACTGAGATTACAGGTAGGTGTACACCATAGTGCCCAGCTATAGGCATAACATTATCACTAAGGGCTCATATAAAACTTAAATTAGGCATGATTTTAAAGGATATTTGCTGTGGATTACTCTTTCTATTTATGTGGGGAGGCATTCTTGCAAAATGAAGGTGTTCGTGACAAGTAGAGAAATCTATTATTTGCAAGATACTTTTCAGTTCATAACAAAATTACAGTTAGCAAAAGTAACTTGTGTGATATGTTAAATTGCTCTATTATTATCTTAGGTATTAGATCATAAGTTTATTCATTCTGATACTATTTATTAAGAAAAAAATACCAAACCTAAAATTGGATAAATTTATATAAGGTATGTGAAACCTTAGCATTGTCAAAATTACTTGAATAAGAAATTAATTTGACATTTATAATATGGAAGCTTCAAAACTATGTGCTATGAGGAAATAATGACATTGTAAATTTTAAAACAAACTCTGAACTCTCAAAATATTCACATCTAGTATATTTGAGCCCTTTTTAGTTTTGCCCTTTCCACTTTTTCCTTTTCAGAATTTTAATATTTTAAAACATTTGTAGTTCTCAGTTTATGACTTAACCTTATTTATAAGATGACATTTCTGATTGTTTAGAGATCAAATTGTCATGTAGAGCACCATTTGTGCTCTTCCAAGATGCAGAAAGCCTCCAATAATATTCCTGCTTTCTAATCAGTCTAGGATATGATAAACTAGTGATTTCTGTGAGAAGCCACTAATATTTTTGTGAAGTTAAGTATCTAACAAATCCAAAACGTTTTGAAAATCATGCTATTTTTTTTAGAGATAAAGTGGTTGTGATTATTTAAATCTTTTAAGAAAATTGAAGTGAAAAGTAATGGAAGAGGGAGGCTGAGACAGGAGAATCGCGAGTTCAAAGCCAGTCTCAGCAATGGTGAGGCACTAAGCAACTCAGTGAGACCCTGTCTCTACATAAAACACAAAATAGGGCTGGGGATGTGGCTCAGTGGTCAAGTGGCCCTGAGTTCAAACTCCAGTACCAACAAAAAAAAAAAAAAAAGAAGAAGAAGAAAAGAAAAGTAATGGAAGATAAAATTCTCTTGGATTATATTTCTTTAAAACTAACTGAGAATTTCTCCTTCTCACCATGATGGAATAACTGGACCAGATTTCCCTTAAGTGTGTAAATGAAGGAAAAACTACTTGAGAACCCTCTTTTCAGACTTCATCAGGTAACACTTGTCGCGCCTGCAGGAAGGAAATCCAGCAAGGGGATCCCCATGATCATCCTGGCTCTGTGCCCTGAGGAATATTCTATATGGGCTCAGGGAGGAAGTTCCCAAGCAGAGAACCAGAGCAAGATTGTCTGAGTTGAGCAGACAGTATGAAGTTCAAAGGAGGATGCTGTAGATCAGAGTTATGGAAAAGAGGGAGCAATACAAAGAAAGAGGTCAAGAAGTATGAGTGGGGTCACCTTGAGTTTTTTGCTGAATATGAAGCTACTCATGCATAATATAAAATTCCAGTGTATTGATTCTTGATTTTACTTTTTGCACTTTAGTAGTCTTATTGAGTAAGTCAGTTCCTAAGCTGACATGTTGGGAAGTTGGGCCTATTTTTCCTTCTAGTAAGTGCAGGGCTTCTGGTCTAGTGCCTAGGCCCTCTATCCACCTAGTGTTGAGTTTTGTGCAGAGTGAGATTAGGAGTTCAATTTCATTCTATTACATATGGGTTTCCAGTTTTCCTAGCACCATTTGTTGTAGAGGCTATCTTTTATCTAATGTATGTTTATGGTGTCTTTGTCTAGGATGAGATAACTGTATTTACATGAGTGCATCTTTGTGTCTTCTAATTTGTTCCATTGGGTTCCATGTCTGTTTTGGTGCCAATACCATGATGTTTTTGTTACTATATCTCTGTAGTATGATATAAGTCTGGTATTGTGATGCCTTCTGCATCACTTTTCACACTAAGGATTGCTTTGGCTATTCTGGGTCTCTTATTTTTCCATATGAATTTAATAATTGCTTTTTTTTAATTTCTGAAGAATGTCATTGGACTTTTTAACAGAAATTGCATTAAATTTGTATAGTGCTTTTGGTAGTATGGCCATTTTGATAATATTAATTCTGCCTATCCAGGAACATACCATAAAGAAAAATGAAATAATGGTATTTGCCAGTAAATGGGTGAAACTGGAGTATATCATGCTACGTGATATAAGCCAATTCAAAAAACCAAAAGCCAAATATTCTCTCTCATTTATGGATGCTAACCCAAAACAAGGGAGGCTGGGGAAGGGAATAATAGAAATCTATTGGATTAGACAAAGGGAAATGAAGGGAAGGGAGGGGGAGAGAATAGAAAAGACAGTAGAATTAATCAGACATAACTTTCCTAAATTTACTTGAATAAACAAACAGGGTAACTCCACATCATGTACAACCATAAGAGTGGGATAATAAATATAATAAGTTATAATCTATGTGTATGTAATTTGCCAAAATACATTCTACTGTCATGTATAATTACAAAGAACTAATAAAAAATATTTCAAGAAACTGGCAAAGAGCAATTGGAGAAGAAAATAGGGAACTACTTCCAGAGCTCTGATTAGAGAGAGTGAAGATTCCTTTCTCATCATTTGAAACAGTTAACAGAGCCTTGGGATGGACTCAAGAGGCTAAACTATCTCCAGCTAGTGATAAAAAGACAGTCTTAATAGCTCCAAGGAAGTAAGAACCAGCTGGGTGCAATGGCCCATTCCCAGAAGCTCATGAGTCTGAAGTAGGAGGATCACAAGTTCAAAGCTAGCCCAAGCAACTTAGCAAGATCCTGTCTCAAAATTACAAAATAAAAAGTGTTGGGTATATGGCTCAGTTAAGCACCCTGGGTTCAATCCCCAGTACCTGCCCTCCTAAAAAAAAGAAAAAAGAAAAAAGAAAAAAACTATGAATAAAACCATGACTTAGAGATGAATCAATTTGCAGATGTCTCCTCACAAAACATAAATCAGAAGACAATGAACTCTCATCCTTAAAAGTACTACAAGCAAACCACTGTGAACCTATACTCAGTGAAAATATTTCTAAATAAAGCAAATAAAACTTTTGAAGAACACTTGTAATAATAGATTTGTGAGTGAATATAAAGACATTATGTGCTATGTCTATGTACAAATATACCCCAATGAATCACATCTATGCACATATATACACGTGTGTGTGTATATATGTAAAATGACAATATGCTAATTAAAATAACAACAAGAGAAAGGAGGTCAGTAGAGTAGAGCAAGTGGATGAGGGAAAGAGGAATGGAGGGAGATGGAAGGTACTGGGGAAGAAGACCAAGCAAATTATATTATGTACATGTATAAATATGGCATATGAATTCCACTATTATGGATAATTATAATACAACAATAAAAACTTTTAAAAATATCAAAAGTATACTTGACAATTTAAAACAAACATAGTTGTAAATAGTGAAATTTAAAATAATGTCAGAGTTAAACTTATGTGACAAATAGCATTTTGGAAAAGGCAAAACAATAGTGACAATGATTTTGGGAACTGATAGTGGGAGACAGGTCTGACTCCATCAAAGGAGCATCAGAGAGATTTGGGGGTAGATAAAACTGTTCTATAATTGAGATGGTTGATAAGTGACTATATGCATTTGCCAAAAATCAGGGAACAGGACACTAAAAATTATGCGACATATATAGTAAAATGCATGAAAATTAGGTCTCAAAGAAAAGTAAGTGGATGGATGAAAATCTGTCTTTCAAGAACTATCATAAAAATCCTGGAGTGACAAATAAACTACTCTTCAGAACAAAATTATTACCAAATATTTTATAGAGATTATAAGTTGGAACAATATTTCAGACACACTGGATTTAATAAAACATTGTTGAAACAAACTTGATCTTTTTTCCTTTTATTAATGTAACTCTTAGAAATTTTAAGATTTTGTATGTGACTCACTTTAAATCTCTATCACATATTGTAAAGAAAGCTATTATCTCTATTTCTCTTCTACAAATCTTCCTACATCTAGCAAATTCCTGGCATAGCCAAGGATTATAAAATTTTCTGTTTCTAAACCAGGCATGGGGAGGAACTATTGAGTTCATTCACAGTCCCAGCAGAAAGATATTGTGGGGGGCGATCCAATAGAGGAATGAGGACATTGCACTTAGAGAATGGAGATGTAAATTACACTTCTCAATCTGGAGATGCAATTATACTTAAGCTTTTAGAATCTGCATTCTAACATGTAAGAATGGAAAAATAATCTTGTCTCTCAGGCTTAAGAATCAACATGAAAAGTACAGTGGTTTCTCTAACACAGAGTTGGTGCTTAGTACATGTCATTCTTTCTCCTTTCTCATAAAATCATTCTCAACCCATGGCTTACAGACATTTTAATCACTTAAGAGTCAAACTTTTTAGGTTTCCAGAGTATTAAAGCATTTTATCATAAACTAATAGATAACTCTAAGATTGATATCTTCATAGAATATATTCAGTACTTGTGTTTCTGTGCTCAAACTCTGAGTACCTGAGTGCCTTTTGAGTGCATTTATACCTATCATGTCATATTACTTACTCAATCAGTGCATCTCTTTGAGCTCCAACAGTGCATTTTTATCCTAGAGAGGTTCTATCCAGGCTTCTCTGCTCCCCCACTCTGGTCTAGACTCACATAGTACACCTCTTGTTCTATGTCCTCAAAGCATACTGACCTTTGTTTTTCAGTTGCTGTTGTTTCTAGAGAGTTCCTGCAATAAAGTATTTCCTTCTTGTTCGTGTGATTATAATTATTATGTCTAATTAATATGTCTCCCTCACTAGATTCTAGTTTCTTGAGAACATTTTTGCTCATATCAACACTGATCAGCAGGCCACAGCACATTGTAGGAATTCAATATTTTTTTTTTTTTGAATGAATGAAACCCAAAAGTAGAAAGCTTCAGGAGAGGCCACTGTATGCTTTTTTTTTGTTTTTGTTTTGTTTTCCTTGTATTGTTCTTAGGCATGCTGTTTTCACATAGCTTTAAAAAATTATTTTATGTGTGACCCTCAGGAATTAATCAGATTGGATTTTAGTAACCTGATTGCTATTAGGAACCTGATATTTTAAATCAATTCATGCCTTTTAAATATAAATTTAATTCATCTTCTGTGCATGTATCTTTTAAAATTGAGCTTTTCACTTAATCTTGTGGGATTCCTCTGTGTTTCATCTTCATGAACATAGTCATAAACAAAATTGACAATAATTATGGTTTTAATTAGAAAAGTTTTTAGTAATCTTTGGAATATTACTTTCCAAAACTTAATGGTCTACTGCAAGGATGTTTGGTTATTAGCACTGTTTTCCACACTGATTATTTTGTGCAACGTACATGAGACTTTTAGGATAAGAAGAAATAAAGAATATTTAATTGCTAAGCAGAAACAGCAGAGTTCTAAGGAGAGTGTCCCCCCTTTTAAAATCTCAGACTGATACAATTTAGCCTTAATTCCAATAAATGAATGAAAGAGGATCAGATTATTTCAGTAAACTATTTCTTCAGCTCCTGAATGTTATGGTGCCAGGGTAGAAATATTAACTCATACAAATTTTTTAAATCAACTTCAACAATGTAATTCTTTGTGAAATAAATTAGCTTAAACTCCAAATCTCAAGTTTGGTATGTTTGTGAAAATGATAGCATGTTTCTTTGCTTAGATCACCACATTATTTAGAAGTGTTAAAATTTCTTTTAAAAACATTTTTGAAATACTAAAGAACACTAGATTTCAAAATAAAATATTGAATACAAAATTAGACACTAATATGCAAATTACTTAATGAATTAGGACATAAATTTATTTATTTTCTTGCTTGAAATTTAGAAATTATTTTTAATAAAGACACTAAAGTAATTAACATGTGGTCTATTAAACCTAAAAGCTAAAATAATGATGATACTATTCTATAAGCATTGACCTGCTTTAAATCCACATAATGTCTATCATCTTCATAAGCTATAATACTTTGCTAGTATTGACCAACAAAGTATTATAGCTTATGAAGATGATATGATATGATATCCACTATGATAATGTGCAAAAGACATTCACTTACGTTATCCACAATCAAATTAGGAATTGTTTTGGATACTCATCAACAACATAGACCCACCCACCACTTACAGAGTGCAATAAGTGCAAACTCATTCAGCTAATCATGCTCTTAGGCAGAGATAGATAAGAGTATTACCATTCTCAAAGACTGTCAACTTTAAAGAACTAGATATAACACGAGCCAAATTTAATAATTATTAGGGTCAAATTAAAAAGGCATAATGTAGGGAGCATTTAATTATTACCAAGAGAATTAAAGGAAAATTCCTAGAAGATTTCACACTTACTGAAGTGTCAAAGGATGAAAGGTATATAGTATGTTAGGTACATAGTTTTTCAAGGTAAATAATAACAAAAAATAATGATAAAAATGAACACTGACCACATATTTGTGTAATGTTCTTTTTAGTACTTTACACATAATGTCACCATTGATTCTGAAAGCATTCTCTATGAGATGTTATGTGTCCTTTTTTACAGGTTTGGTAACAAAAGAATAGAAAGTTTGATAACTTACCCAAGGCCACAGCCTTCTGTAGAAGACACACAATATAAACGTGACCATGTAGGTTCTTAAATGCTTTTACAAGAGAGATTGGTTTTCTTAAGCAATGGAAACTCAGCAAAAGGAGAGATTCCAGTAAAAAAATAAACATGCATTGCAAAGGAAATTAGAGGGGTAAAACAAAGAGGCTTCAGTGAGTGAGCTGCAATAATTACAGGAACTGGATGAGGGGGATCTAACTAGGGACAAATTCAAGAAACTGTATAACTAACAGAATTGATGGGAAGTCCTACTGTGGAAAGAGCAGTGAGGAACAGAAGAGTGAATTCATACATACTATTTTAAAAGATGGTAATGTATATTTTGAAAAAAGTACTTCCATAAAATCTGTGTTGTTTTGAATTTTTAATGTATAAATCATTAACCTCTGGCTATATATATTTTGAATCACTCATCGGCTTGTTGATTTTCAATAAATAATTATGAAATTTTGGTTCATTCACAATTTGTCTTCTAAAAATACTTGAAGTAGGGGCTGGGATTGTGGCTCAGTGGTAGAGCACTTGCCTCACATGTGTGAAGCACTGGGTTTGATTCTCAGCACCGCATATAAATAAATGAATAAAATAAAAGGCCATCAACAACTAAAAAAAAATTTAAAAAAATACTTGAAGTATTTGTTATCTTGTCAAATATTTCATAATTAGTCACTTCATATCTTTTGAGCTCTTTCCTTCTACTTAAAAAATACATTTCTTTCATTTTATTCAAAATTTTTCTTATGATTATGCTTCTAAAAATACATAACTATAGCCAGGCATGGTGGCACGTGGCTGTAATCCCAGTGGCTAGGGAGGCTGAGTAGCCAGGATTGCGAGTTCAAAGCCAGACTCAGCAGTTTAGTGAGCCCTAAGCAATTCAGTGAGACCCTGTCTCTAAATAAACAAAAATATAAAAAAGGACTGGGGATGTGGCTTTGTGGTTAAGTGTCCTGGGTTCAATCCTTGATACCTAAAAAAAAAAAAAAAAAAAAAGACTGTTTTATCCTCTACATAAAAATACCTAAGTAATTACACTGACTTTTCGAGCTTCTATTATTATGCTACTTATATTAATATTAAAGTTATGATTTGGATATGAGTTGTCCCCTAAAAGCTCTGTTAATGCAGAAAAGTATTCAAGGGTAAAATGATTTGATTATGACAGCTGTGACTAATCAATTCAGTTTAGTTTTTAAAAAAATTTTTTTTTAATTATAGATAGACACATCTTTGTTTTATTTATTTTTATGTGGTGCTGAGAATCGAACCTAGTGCCTCATATATGTGAGGCAAGTTGAGGTTGAGGCTCTGTCACTGAGCCACAACCGCAGCCCCCAATTCATTATAGTTTGAATGGACTGATTAGGTGGTAACTGTAGACAGGTGAGGTGTGGCTGGAGGAGATGGGTCACTGGAAAAGCACATCTTCCCCTACCTTTCTCTTTTTGCTTCCAGAATGAGCCATGAGCTGAGCAGCTTTCCTCCACTGGGCCCTTCCCCCAAGATGTGCTGCCTTACCCTGGGCCCAGAGCAATGGAGAATGCTGTCTATGAAATGAGATGTCTCAAACTGTCCCAAATAAACTTTTCCTCCTCTAAGTTGTTGTTGTCAGGTATTTTGGTCACAGTGATGCAAAAACTAACTAAAATAGTTAATAAGTCAAATTTAGATGACTTATACCAATTGTGCTCATTTATTGCAATACTCCTTCTAAATCAAAGCATACATCATGCAAAGGGAACTGAAAACAATACTTTGAAACATTATTAATTTTAATGTTTATAGGAAATGAATAAATTCACCAGCAGAAAAAAATACCAAAAGTACATTTTACAGATTTTTAGTCTCAAAGCACAAAACAATTTTCATGGAAACAAATATATCACCACTATAGGTATCATAATATGACAAAATTTATACACAAGGCCATTTGCCATTATGAAGATCAGTGGCAATGGTGATGCAATACATTAGTTCATCTTTGTTATAGAATGTTTCTATTATACTTCCTGGCCTGCAGGAGTATTTGCCAGGATACAAAAGACAATGTGTGACTTCAATTTAAACATTGCACAGAAAGCTATAGCTGCCCATGCCTAACTATATCTATGACATGATCACTAAAAATATTTTCACACTATTACTTTGACTTTATTCCATTTACTACTAAAGCCATTCCCAAGAAATCAAACATTTTAATAGATTCATTTGGATATTAAAGGGTTATTTTATACAAAATAGCAAGTGCAATGAGAGGATTTACTATTCTATGTTCCTAAAATTAACAAAAGATAAAACAATTGTGCAGGTATTAAGTGGAAAACAACTTGAAATTTAGTGCAGGTAACAACAGCTGAGGAAAATGTGATAAAAAGATTTCTTTTGTTTTAGAGTTGATCATTTTTAAATGCACCAGATAATTTTCTGAGGGCCATTCACATTCAATGTTGAGATTTGTTTTATTAGTGGCATATACAAAGCACCATATAATATAACATATATAATGTAGAACAATCATGACTATGTAATTAACTGTAGAAATAACTGCTAAGAAAATATAGCAATATTTAACACAGGATTTCTAAAACCATTACATATCCATTACTTTCTTCAAAGCTAATGTCCCATGTTTTACTTTATAGATCTTGTCTATCAACTGATATGCAGTTGGCACTTTTGGGGAGCTAAAAATAGCTGCTATCTTCTGTACAGTAATGTTACAGTTTTATACAAACTTCAGAAATACGACATTTGGAATAGTCTTTATGATCCCCTTTCCAAGTGTTCCATTTCACACAACAGCAAATACTCTGAATGCCTTTCCTCCCGGAGGATTCTGTAAACTGCAGAAAATGAAAAAAATATTGATGTCATCTCTACACATAATCCTTCTGATAAATCATGCTGTCTTATGACAGTTAAGAAAGCAGTTATACGAATCCAGATGGTCAACTTTCTAAGGTCACTATAATTTGTAGCTTTTGGAATGTGTGAGTGAGGATGACATAATTCTTTAAATCTTGGTTGTATGCTAGACTGCAAGTTTATTAAAGAAATTTAAGATGCACAACAGGAATAAGAGTAGTCTCTAGAAAATGTTGAAGTCTGGTTCATGTTTCCATATTTTATTTCCTTTGATTCTAATAAAACAGAGCTAGGCGTCCATTGCTTCACTTTCTTGAGGTAATGCTGAGACTCAGTTTACAATTGATTTTTATACATAAAAGTTAACATCAAGTCAAAAAGATGTCTGATACTTAAGCAATGTTGTAGAGTACTAGGTCATTATCATTCCCAACAGAATTTAAATTATACTGCTATCACACAGGTTAACTCTTCTTAACATCCACATTCTCAAGAAAAATGTTAGTAGGAAAATTAATGGTGAAGTCTGAAAAGATCCAAAAATTTGTTCACCAAAATGGAAAAATACACACACACACACACACAACCCAGACAGCATGTAATGTCATTTTGGAGGTACTTTTAAAACAGAAGTTAAAAGTAATGCAGAACCATAAATTTTACTCTTTACTAAATTGCTTATTTTTTATTTGGCAACAATGATTGAGTTGCATTTTGCTTAAATGTCTAGAAATGAAAATATATTGATAAGGCCGTTAATCATTATTTCTTCTATTCAACTCAAAGCTTCTGAAGTTTTTACTTTTTTACATAGTTCTATTGGTTTAATAATTTAAAAAGATTTTAAAGACAATGAATGATCAACACAATGAAAGCTATGAAAGAGACAAAGTGTAAGTCTTTTCAAGTATTTATATAAAACAAAAGGGAGAGAATTTTAAAGTGAGAAAATGATGCAGAAATCACAAATGTGCACACATAACACACACACAAACACATGTATGCATGAACACACATGCACCAAATTTTTCATACAAGCAAATGGTCAAGTTCAAGGTGCACTTCTGAGCCCATAGCCCTAGTGTGGAGCCTAAACTCAGGGATTATTAAGTTATATGACCTTGGGCACATCAATTATTTAATGACTTGGAACATCAGTTAACACATATATAAATCAGAGTTTACAGAACTGAATTGACATTATGGGGCTTTTGATGAAGCTAAGTGAGACTACTCAGAGCATAGTAGTGTCTAGTGTCTGGAATATTCATATTAGATACTCCAAAATTATTATTCTCAGTTTTGTTAGGATGTCATTTTATAGTTTTAAAATGAATTTAATAAATATAAGCAGTGAATGGAACCACATCACTTAGGTTAACTTATAAAAGAGCATATCAGATTCTGTAACTTAAGAATTCACTTTACATATCCTATCTGATTCTCAAGGCCAGGAGGCAGTTTATCAAGAAATCTCCTTCTCAATAATGGTCTCTTGATATGATCTCATCTGAATATAGATACAAAATAAAGATTTGTCATTTTATGAGGCTGACACCCAGATGGTTATGTGAAAGACAATCTAGATATTCTGCATAGCACACCCTGTGGTGTTCTTTAGAATAACTAGTTGATATATGAATCCCGCACTGGTAATTTTGAAAATCCCAGGGAATTTCTAAAAGTTAGGGGAATTTTATCCTATGTCTATATAAATAAATGGGACTTACCATTACTTCCAAAGTACCAATAATTTCAAAAAATCATTGAATGTTCCTTTATCTTATTGTTTATTAATACTTCATAAGGTGAGCCACATGAATTTTCTCAAATCCCCAAAGTATTTGATGAGCTAAATACCATGAGAGGACCTGAAAGAGTTCGTTTACAACATACGAGGCATCCAAGTTCCAGTCCAAAAGAGAATTTGGTTCTAGGGAAAATCAGACTCATTGTTTTTGTGAAATACTTTGTCAGATAACTGGATTAGAGAAATATTCAGTGCCTTGTTCACCTAGAAAGAATTAAGTATAAAAAACTAATCTAGAAAATCCAAAAGAGGATGAAAGAAATTTCCTAATTATAAGAGCAATTAACAAAAGAGTGGTTCTGACTTGTAATCCGATTTCCATGTTGATTTTTATAAGCCTGCAGGAGACAGGCACCTCTGGTACTGCAGATTCTCCCACCCCTGGAAAACCAGTTGTTACACAAGCATGAAAAGGAAACATACAAGCTTAGCCACTTAACTGTGAAATCATGTGCAAGTGGGTCCACTGTGAAGCAATCATACATAATGAGGCAGGTACATGAAAACCATTACACACACACACACATACACATATGCTTGTTTTATTTTTACCTTTCTGAGAAGATTCCGTTCTGAAAAGAAGCAGTATAAGTCTTCCTTTTGTCCACAGGCATAACATCAACATAACCACCATGATTACGAACCACCCCAGCATGTACTGCTGCTCTGCAGATACTGGACAGCTGAGGAGGCAAAGAATAAACGTGCCACTATTGGTAAAGTACTGCTGAACTTGCCCAGCCTATTCTTCTATTGCTGACATCTGTCTATGCAGCCATTTAGGAGTCCCTGGACAATGCTTTGCATATAAGGAATGTTTCAAAAGACATGGAGTCAAGGCCAATTCTGAGCAAGTCTGAAGGCAGATCTTAAGAGTGGCTGCCATAGTAACACCCCTCCACCATCTAATCTACAAACACTAGTCCTGTATAAAAAGTAGGCTTTTATACTCCAAGCAATAAAAAAGCAAATTAGGTCTTTTATCTCTTCAGGGGCCTATTTGTCATGATTAAATTGTAGCCTTTGCTGATGCATACTGAAATCAATCTGGTGAAATGTTCATAGTTGAATTATCTGCACCTCATTTATGTTCAGTTTTGACTTAGTTCTATGTATCTCTATGGTCCAATTGCCAAAATATGGGTATGGGGGAGTTTTTTTCTATTACATAGTATAATCTATGCAGAAATATTTTTCCTTAAAGAATAACACAACATTGTTACATTGTATGTATTTTCAAATGTGTAGCAATGAATTCAACTATTTCGTGTAATTATAATGCACTAATAAAATACTTGTGATCAAAAGAAAAATTATAGCTTCTACTTAGATTTGCAAGGATTATTACCCTGGTTTGAAAGATCTGACATGAATACTAGAAAAATGCTTTGTTTATATTGTACCAGTTACATAATCTGAAATTAATATGATTTCTATGAAAGAGAAAATTATTGTTTCAAGTCTAATACTTTCAAAATTTTTAAATGAATCTTAAAAGTCAAGTAATTTCTTTTGGTCTATCATAGCCTTTTCTAGATTTTACTATTGGCTTTAATCCAAATGATCTATCAAAATTTGTCAATAGATGAGTGCAGGAAATCCCACAGGAGGAAATACTTGAACTGTTTCAGTATAGAGCAACCCACCTCATATACCCACGGGTCTTTCCCAGTCTCAGTGGCACGTTCTGTTCTTATCTCTCTGCACATGCGGGTGATTGAATATGCTTTTTTTAAGTTCACATAAGCGTGTATATCTTACATGACCTTGCTTTCTCACTGTGCTCTGAACTCTGTGCCATCAGTCAGTATTTATTAGCTCAGAGAGCCTGAAGCCAGGCTGTTTAATCCTTCTTATGATTTTCCTATCTCACAAAAATACCACACATCTAAAACCTTGTGTCCAGACTATAAGGAGGCATTTTATTTACCATTTTAAAGCCCCATACTGAATTCATAATTGTATCCAATACAGTTCATAACAGATGGAAATAGAAACAATTCTGTACACATATTTTTCTTATTCTGTTAAAAGGGTAATATCAGCATTTTTCCCCAAGGCAATAAAAGTGCTTAGATAATAACATGCACTAAATCCAAACACTTTACTATGTTTTGAGACTATTGTTTTGCTTACAGCTATGCGGTCACCAGGCATTCCTACTGAGTTCAAAAGTCAGAAGGTTTTTTGTCCATATCCATACTTTATACAAATATATTATTGAAAAGAAATAAGAATTTTATCTGTGAATAGAGTAGATTTTAATGAATATGAAATTAACAATCTGTAATAAACTACAAATAAAAATTCAAGCAGTAAAATGTGCAAGTTCTAACTCTACGGTGTGAAAAAAGAGGGGGGAGAGGCAGAGAAAGTCAGAGGGAGGTAATTTGGTTGACTCATGCTCACCTTTCCATATCAACCTTATTTGAAGAGATAGTATATTTTGTATGAGCAAGGAATCAATGGTTTAATCTAACTCTGCACTTCCCATAAAGTGCAGATAAAAGATTATAAAGACTATAATCTTTATATTGCCAATTTATTCTCCAAAGGACCTACATAATGACACATATTATCTACCCATTTCACAGAGTAGGAAGATAAGATGATCTCAGGATATAAGATATAACTAACTCTAATTCTAGAAAATGATGACTTAAAGGTACAGAAGTATATGGGCTATTTTGAAAGATTTTTAATAGGCATGACTAAAATGAAAAGTTCTGGTGCTTAAAGGGAAAAGTCAGAAGGAATAATGCTTCTGGAAGTCTCTGAGGAGTCTAGATACACACATTCCTACACATTCCTTAGTTGTTTTCAGCAAATATTTAAGTGTAAGGTACTTGCTTAGTGTCTAATGCCTCTGTGTACTCTACGATCTGTCAGGGCAGAAATATGCATAGCTTGGCAGATATCAAAGAAATGAGGAAAAATGCTGAGCAGCACAGCTGCTGTCCTTGAGGAACTCACAAATAAGAGACAGAGTACCAACATGATACCTAACAAAAGAGGCTAATGGGAAAGACAATACAATAGGGATTGAAAGCAGGATGAATTCATACTTGGATTAGGAGAGCCAGCACAGTACCTCACAGGGAAAGTAGCAATAATTTAGAATATAAGAAATGACCATGATTTTGACAGAGAAATTACAAGAAGGGTATATTTCAAACAGAGATAGGAATATGAGCACAAATGTGAGGACTACCAAATTCCAGGTATTTGCAGGACATTTAAGCTGCAAACAATAATAATGCAAATCACAAATCTAAAGCATGTGAAACTTAGAATTGGAGAATAATTTCAAAGGTGAATCTAAATTGGGAAAAACCTTGGACCCAAATGAATGTTCCAAGAGAGACAAGGTGGTGATGTGCATATTTCAAGCTTCTTTACACAATCAGATTCCTGTAATATTCTATTGAATATGTGCATTCTTACTCTGGATTGTGCAAAGGGAAGTGAGGGGAGGAGAGGGACTGTGGGGATGGGAAGGATAGTGGAATGATACAGACATTATTACCCTGTATGCATTTTTGATTACACTACTGGCCTGACTCTGCACCACGTACAGCTAGAGGAATGAGAAGTTGTGCTCCATTTGTGTACAATGTGTCAAAATGCATACTTCTGTCATGTATAACTAATTAGAACAAATTTAAAAATTTTAAATTCTTAAATTTGTTTTTGTAACTCTGGCTTAGAAATCTGTAATGGTTTCTAAATGTCTGCAGTATAAAATCTAAACTCATCAGCATGCACTTTCAAACTCTTTATCTGCATGTTCCCAGAGCAGATTCCTCTTTCTCTCTCTCAGACTAATTTGGCTGTGTTCCCTCTTATCTCCAATTCTCAGCAGCTCAGAGAGGAACAAAGCTATTTGCAATGGCAACAAGCAACACATTTACTCTATGTCTTTGAAGATATCATGCAAACCACCCAGAATGTTCCATAATCCCCTCTACCAACCAAGACTTTAAACCTTGATCAAAGTGCATTTATCCATAAGGAAACCATGTCAATATTCATTGTTCAACCCACTTAAGTCATCTACTATAGCATACCTGTAACTAGTTTCCTTTTGTATATACTTGAAGGAATGATCTGATTTTTATTCTATTCTATGCTATTTTTCAAATGCCCCTTTTTAAAATTTTTGTCTAGATTTATTAAGGAATAATTTACATAGAGCAAAATTTACCATTTCAACCTTTTTTAAAAAAGCCATACAGTTCAACAACTTTGACAAACATACAGTCATATAACCACTAGAATATGTGTATACACTTAGCAAATTTGTAATTGTCCAATTCATACTTCAGATGTTGATGAACTAAAAGGAAGACTAAAGAAAATCAAAATTCATTTTCCTTTCCAAGAATGCCTCCACGTTATTTCTTTAAGTGCCTGATATAAGATACATGGGAAAGATATATCCTGGGGAATGATACTGGCCTAATTATATTGTTATATTGTGTGCATGTAGGAATATGTAAAACAAATCCAATCATTATGTACAACTATAATGCAACAACAAAAACTGTGGGAAAAAGATATATTGGAAAGATATAAAGAAAAACACGCAAAATAAATTATTGTACTCATACTTGCATACAAATATTCATTTTTCAGTGATATTGTTGAGTAACTGTTCCAAGAATACGTTTATTGGTATAGCTACTGTTTCCTTACTCTGTACATAGAGGCACATATATACATATATGTATATATTTTTATATATACATGAATGTTGATATCTGTATTAATTAAGATACTTACATCAGAGTAAATTCGAGATCCAATTACACGAGCATAATGTGGGTTCGCCTGCATACAATTACGAGGACAGTATACCCTGAAAAATAAATGTATAAAGTAGGCTGCTTAATTCAGTCTTTCTCATTAATAAAAACATAGGCATTCATACACAGAACTAGATTCAACTTTGTAAACCCTATTATTGTTTTCTCTCCTGAAGTAGATCAATTGTACAAGCAGGAGTCGGCACAGTTGCTTCTATTTATTTTATCCACTTCCAGGTTTCAGTACAAATGTGATATCTTATCAGGAAGCCATCTAACTTGGGGATTCCAAGTAGAAGACAACATCAGAAGCATTTCTATGTATTAGAGAATCTGATACTCATTGTGTCTGTAGAATATAGTGAACTGACAACTAGGAAAAACTGAGTCACTGTTATAACATGTCACAGTTTCTCTTTTCTATGTTTACATGTTTTGCCTTGCATTCAATTCATAGCTTTCATTATCTACAAACACTTGATTTCCAAATTTTTATCTGAAGTTGGGACTTGTTTTATTCAAAAATTGTAGCTGGACACAGTGGCACATGCCTGTAATCCCAGAGGCTCAGGAGGCTGAGGCAAGTTCAAAGCTGGCTAAGGCACTAAGCAACTCAGTGAGACTCTATCTAAATAATGCAAAATAATGCTGGGGATGTGGCTCAGTGGTCAAGTACGCCTGAGTTCAATCCCTGGTACTAAAATAAAAAATAAAAAAAAAAAGTCCTATTGCTTATTCAACACCTCCTGTTAGATGTAATAAATACCTCAAATTTATTTTGTATGAATCAAAATTCCTAATCTCTACTCTCCAAATCTATTTCTTTGTAGGATTCCCATCATAATATATGGTTAACTCCATTATTACAGGAGTCTCAGCCAAAATCTTTATTCTATCCATGGTCCCTTTCTTTATCTCACACTTTACATTCAATCCAGACATTTCCATTAGCTACATCTTAGAATATATGTCTAAGATCAGGGCATCCCTAAGCATCTCCAGCTCAGTACTCTGGATTCCATCATGTACTGTCAAACTGACTGCAACAGGCTCTTCTGTGGTCTCCTTGCTCATTATTGGCCCTCTCCAATCTATGTCCACACGTACAAGTCCAAACATGTCATTTCTCTGCTTTAAATACTCCAGGGACTTCCCATTTCATTCAGAAGAAATGACAAGACACTTAGAATGGCCAATAAGCCCTGCATATTCAATACCCCATTAACTTTATGATGTTATAGCAGAATACTCCTCCTTTCTCACTCTGCTCCAGTCAAGGTGGTCTGATGGTTATTTCTTAAACACACTATGATCCTGCCTTGGGATATAATCCTTTGTGCTTATCTTCTTCTTTGCATAGAAAGCTCTTTCTCCAGATATCCTATTGCCTGTTATATGACTGACTTAGTTCATTTAAAACAAATTTCCCAAAACTTTTTTATTTAAAGTCCAGTTATCAGTGTTTAATCAAATATATTTTCATATCTATTCCAAGAGTTCAAGAAACTGTCATGTGGCACATTTTTTTAAATCAATCGTTCTTCTTAGTTCATTCTCTCCCCCATCACACACACACATGCAAGCGTGCATGCCAACACATATTCATGTACTAAAAGGAAATATAAACTAACGCTGGAAAAAATACAGTTAATTTTTACATATTAAATGAGTTTCTCAATATAACAACTATATGAAAATCACTGGTGGATGATGGTATCAATGATTTTTCCAAAAATATTCTAAAAACTTCCATTGAAACTACCTTAACCAATTGAGGTAGCTCTTCCTTGGGATAGCTTTTAAAAAATAGCTATAACCAATTGAGGTAGCTCTTCCTTAGGATAGCTTTTAAAAAATAGCTATAGTTCTTATTTCTAAAATGTATATAACACTGTATACTTTAGAATGTACATATTTCATTTAATATCTAAACCAGAACCATTTAAAAAATAAGAAATAAATGAATCTGTTTTTGTAACTTTGAATTAAACAATTAACTGTCATAAAAGACAGTGTCAACAGGCATGGTGGCACACACCTATAATCCCAGCACTTTGGGAGGCTGAGACAGGATGATTGTGAGTTCAAAGCCACCCTCAGCAATGGCAAGGCACTAAACAACTCAGTGAGACCCTGTCTCTAATTAAAATACATAATAGGGCTGTGGATGTGGCTCAGTGGCTGAGTGCCCCTGAGTTCAATCCCCAGTACCTTTCCTCAAAAAACAAACAAACAAACAAAAAAAAAAACAGACAGTGTCTGGGGTTTTGCAGAATGAAGGATGTCCCCATAGATTGGAAAATGAGCTGATTATATTTGAGAACTGTTGTACATTCACTGCCCTCCAATTGGTTGTAAAACTACCTGATGTGCCCTTAGGGTCATGCTGTATGAACTCTGCATTGCTCATATTCGGCACTTGGCTTGCAGAAGGCCAAGATCAACAGCTTCAACTTGGATTAATATCTACTTGGTTAAGTTCAGGTTAAAAAAAAAAAAGCACAACTTTTTTGCCTGTGTCCTATCTTTGTTTTTAACATCTTGTTACATTCTACAGAAAAGGCAGGCAGTGATCTAGTAAACATTCCATTATCTATGTTTTGCCTGTAGCCTTGAATAAAAATGCTGACATATTTTAATGACATTTATTTTACATCTTAAGCATTCAATAGATTTTAAAGACCTAATTATTTATAGATATATGTAAAGCAGGATAAGATTTCCACTAATACAAACACACACACACACACACACATGCAATTTCTACAGTTTATTTTGGGTTGTTCTACCAGCTATAGAACCTCCCAAGGATATGACTATGCAAGTTAGTCTTATTTCTTCATGTCCTTTATTAGCTAATTTACTTTTATTATTCTTGCCATTCTTCTCCAGAATATACCCTTCAAGTGAAATGAAACTCTGACATAGATACATTAATCACATGGTTCCCTAAAAGTTATACACTGTTATATCAGTGATATAATTATGACCTAATGTATGGCTATTAAAAATTTTACATGAGAAAAGACAGTCTTGGTTTCACTAATCTTTAAAATAAAAAATGTTAAAAAGTGTGTAAGGAGGTACTTTCCAAACTACATAAGGTGAAATTTATGTATAAATTATTACTTCTATGGATTTATTATATCGGTGACAATAAAATAAAATTTTAAAAATTTATATTGTTTTCCTTTTTTGGATGCTTCCCTTCCTGGAACAAGCCAAGAAGTAGGAAACTTGTTCATTAGTATTTTACTTGAATGATATTTCTCTTTGGGAAAAATATTGATATAAAGACTATGAGAGTAATAAAATTATCATTTGTTGAGCATCTATTAGAGAAAGGCTTTATATGCTCCATAGAAATTATGCTTATTATTTAGTCCCAATCATTTGGCTGCATGGGCCCTAGCACAGTACTGGCATGTGGTAGATAATAAATATTTATAAATGTGTAATTCTAAATTTCCCGCATTTCTTATGTATTGTGATGCTAAAGTTTACCAACTTCACCTAGCAATATAGCTCTATTTCTCCCTGTAAAAATACAATCTGTACGTATAGGCCTAGTCTGAAAAAATGCTGCAAAATTTTCTAAAATTACTAAACAATGATTTAATCAAATCTGTGAGTTTTATAACAGCATAACTGGTGAAGCTCTAGAAACAGAAGATTATATTTTTATAACAAAAATGTTAAACATAGCCAGGCAACGAGTGGCACATGCCTGTAATCTTAGTGGCTTGAGAGGCTAAGGCAGAAGGATCACAAGTTCAAAGCCAGCCTTAGCAAAACTGAGGTGCTAAGCAACTCAATAAGACCCTGTCTCTAAATAAAATAAGAAATAAGGTTGGGGATGTGACTCAGTGGTTAACTGCCCCTGAATTCAATCCCTGGTACTCCTCAAAATAAAAAAAGTTAAAAAATGTTTAACATATAGTTCATTTGTAGTCAGATGGTAAAAAGTACACAAAGAATTTCATACAGTAAGGTATCCTCAAATTATTCCATCCACTTTGTAATCTTCTGACTTCATAAAACACATATGGTGAAGAATTTAGAAGTCTCAAATCAGTACGCACCAAGTTTCTGACCAAAACCATTATAACAGCGTTCTTGCATTAGAGTAGAAACAAAAAGTTCAAATGGAAACAGAGTAGATATTATTGTGTGAAGGAACTGAGTTTTTTAAATCACATCTATAATTGAAAAACTTCCTCCTGACAGAAAACAAAGTATTTGCTTTCCTGCATCAACATCATAGTCTTCTGTTACTTTGTCAACAACAAGCTCATTCTTTAAGTGAGATACTACTTCAGTTTTAAAAAGCATTTTCCTAAGTAAATACATTTTATCAAATAATTGAATTCCTTAAATTTTTTTGGGGGGGGTAGTGGGGATTGAACTCAGGGGCACTTTACCACTGAACCACATCCCCAGCCCTATTTTGTATTTTATTTAGAGACAGGGTCTCACTGAATTACTTAGTGCTTCGCTTTTGCTGAGGCTGGCTTTGAACTTGTGATCCTCCTGCCTCAGCCTCCCAAGCCACTGGGATTAGAGGTGTGTGTCACAGCACCTGGCTAGATTACATAAATGGTTTAGAAATTATAAATCATCAAACCACCATTATTTCTCTAAATCTCATTACCAGTTTGGGAAGCAGCATGTCTATTACTAAGAAAGAAGATGTAGGCACTTAGTTTACATTTCTTATGATGGCTTATGGACATAATATTTCTTTAATAGTTTTCATCTTAGCTTGGCCCAGAAAAGTGAAGTCTTTTTCTTCATTATTTTACAGTAGATAATTCCATTATAATTTTTAAGAATGTATTAAAAATATAAAATAAAAGCAGAAGCCTTTTAACTTGTGAGTTGCAATTAGATTAATCTAATTTAGACACTGAATAACATACAATACTAAAAATATATCCTTTCAGTTTTTGTGAAAGAATATGTTACAGAAGCAATGTTTTTGTCTCTCAAAATCCATAAGCTACAGTCCAAAGCCCAGTGTGACTCTATTTGGAGATAGGGCCTTTATGGAGGGAAATAAGGATAAATGATGACCTAAGGGAGGGTCCCTTACCAAACATAATGATTAGTGACCTTATAAGAAGAGATATAAGGGAGCAAGTTCTTTCTCTGGCCACCATGTGAGGACACAAAATACAAGAGACTCCCTACCAGCTAGGAAGAGCCCCCATCAGTAACCAAATCATATGGCAACTTGATCTTGGACATCCCAAACTTCCAAAACTGTGGGAAATACATTTCTGTTGTTATATCATCTGGTCTATGGCATTCTGTTATAATAGCCCAAGCAGACTGACACAGAACTCTTTTGTAGCACATATGAACAAACAAATCATATGCACAAGCCCTGCCATCACAGAATAGTGGAAAGTACTTTTGCATTTGGAGAAGACACACTAGGAGGGCCAGGAGTGCATGAAGTTTGTGGAGTATAATCATTTCCTCCTGCTTAGCAGTTCAAGATCATATGTCTGATTGTATGTATAAGATCTTATTTTATAGTAAATTCCATTATAATTTGAATCCTGGAGACACAGAATTTCATGTGAACATAGGCCAAAGCGATATGCACATGCACACACACACACGTGTGTGTGTACATATACATACACACACACACGGATTAAAAAATAAGAAAATCTAGAAGACATTACCTTGGGCAATGTGAAGCAGGCTTATGAAATGGACAGAGCTGTTCCACAGTAGTTTCACAAGTCACAGCCTGAACTGAAGAATAAAAGCGCAAAACAATAAGTGACTATTAGAAGTGAAAACCTAACACACAGTAATAAGGAAATAAGATAAAAAAGAACTCACCTGTTACTTTAGAGACTGTGAAGGAATTGGCAGACTGATATTTGCTGAAGATAAAAAGAAATGTCAATCATTTGCTTTTAGGTATCATCATCAGTATAACACCTGAGGCCTTTCAGATCCATGCACACTATATTTTTAAAACATTTTTCATTAAAATATCCAGATAAGTAGTGACATAAGAATATATCACCTAGGCTAAATCCATTACCTTTACTTCTTAACATTAGAAGATGGTTTCTTTTCACTATAAATCTCAAAAATAGATAATAACACAAAGTAGTGCACATACTATGTACACATTGGTTTCATATCAAAATTAAAATTCTCAAACACTAATTCCCTGTTTCCATGGAACCCACAGTATTAAGTACAAAACAATGTTGTAAAAAGACTACAAAATAAGGAGTGTGAATTAATCAATTTTTATTTACCTTCATATCTAGTGAGGTGTCCATAGCAAATGAATAAACCTCTCCTCGTTGTGTGAATTATTAAAAATAGGAATATAAAGCTAGGTACACCATTATATGTCAAAATTTTAATTGGCTTATGCATATCCAGATTTTGAGATAAATATCTATTGCAGAAGTTAAGGATATTGTGATGTTTTTTTTTTTTTTTGGAGGGGGAGTACCGGGAATTGAACTCAGTAGCACTCAACCACTGAGCCACATCCCAGCCCTATTATGTATTTTATTTAGAGATAGGGTCTCACTGAGTTGCTTAGCGCCTCACTTTTGCTGAGGCTGGCTTTGAACTCATAATCCTCCTACCTCAGCCTCCTGAGTTGCTGGGATTACGGGCATGTGCCACCGTGCCCGGCCTTGTGATGTTATTTTAACATGGATATAATCTGTTCATCTTCTGAACATGTTAGCTCAGGATTAAAGGTGCAAATTCTCAACAGTTTTTTATTTTTTTCAGTTTCAAATTCAATATTTAATATTTATTATCTGCAATGTGACATCCCTCCCAATAACATCACAAAGTATATAAACTATCAAATGTAGTACATTTCATACTTCAAGAGAATTTCTACAATATACAAGCAAAAATTATTCTTAAGAGAAAATATAATACAATAAATATTCTTTAATACAATATCAAGAGCTTGGCTTAAGAAACATAATAACTAGCAATTATTTATTGATGTAATTTATACATTTTTGCTAAATGAATTAGCTAATAAGTATTTTTACAAATATATTTTGCTAAGACAGTTTTGCAAGTAGCTAAAAACAACATATCAAGTCATTCCACAAATATTAAGGGTTTTTAATAACTTACTTTTCATAACTATGAATTCCAGCTTAACCCTACTGTGGAGTTTGATTTGATTAAATTGTATAGTTACAATGAAAAGAGACTGCATCGTATTTGCTAAGAAAAATATTCTTCTGAGGTTTAACAATGGTTTTTTGTTTGCTTGTTGTTGTTTTACTTAGAAGAAAAAAGACATTACCAGGCATGGTGGCTCATGCCTGTAATAGCAGCAATTTAGGAGGCTGAGACAGAAGGATTCCAAGTTCAAGGCCAGCCTCAGCAATTTAGCTAGTACCTTAGCAACTTAATAAGATTCCATCTCAAAATAAAAAACAAAAAGGACTAGGGATGTAACTCAGTGGTAAAGTGCCTCTGGGCTCAATCCCCAGTATCAAAAAAAAGAAAAAAAAGATACTACACAAAGATATTTCAAAAGATTATTTCTATTATTTATAGAAAGTGAACACAAATGTGGTGTTTTAGAATAAAGTACTTAGTGTGCATATTATGAGAAACACTGAAAACAGTAATCAGTGCATCTTATGGTAGTGAATTATATTTGGACTGACAAAGGAAGACAATATAGTATAGACTTAGCTAACTTTTGCAAATGCTCTTTACCTAGTAATCTAATTAAATTCATTAAAAATTACTGTTGTATGAAATAAGCCATTTTCCCTAAAAAGGGCAGAAAGAATATGCAAATTAATTAGTCTTCTCTGGGGTATCATCTGTCAGAGCTGAAAAATTTATTGCTTTACATTAAGAATCAACTACAAATTTACACATTCTTAATGGAACTCTTGAAAATTCAGAGCATGCCCTTTATAAGCAAAAAGGTTTCAACTTTGTATTCAGATCTTTTCCTCCTCTTAATCTATGGAAATTATGTAGCTAAAACAAATCTTGATAATTACCCATTTCTGTCTTCATAAATTAAATATTTCCACGCTTTGCTCTAAAAGAATGTTTTAGTTTATTGTTACAATTTAAAATCATCTGGTCCAAAAGATCATTCGGGTACTTACCCAATTGTTTGAACACCGTTTCTATTGGACTTGATGAAATAATGTTTTCTTCCTTGTCTTGTAATATCAACCCAACCACCATCATTGTCTATGATACCATAATGAATTGCAGCTCTACAGATGCTGGATTGCTTGAAGGAAAAAGAGGAGACATGAGGATGTTAAAATATTTAAGCTCTACCTAAGATAAAACACTTGCTACTTATACAACTTTAAATAAATATTTCTAAGAAAAATGTACTTAATATAGTTGCTATATTTCACATGCAAAACTTAAAAATTATATGGAAGGATTCTATTTCTATAAAATTAACATTTTTAATACCTACCATTTCATAATGTACACTGCCAATTACTTTAGCTTTACTATCCAAACAGCCAGCAGGACATTCATACCTAAATAAAAGTAATGGGAACAAGATTTAGTTTCTCTGTATACCAATATAAAATGAAAATATTTCTTACATTTTGTCAGTTGATTTTGAGAATAGTAAGCATTACCTGTTGCAGGTTGTCCCTTTGCACTGATCTCGTAATCTCACTTCACAAGAAACAATTTGGGCTAAAAGGAAAAAAGAATCATCAAAATCATCTAGAAAATGTAAAAGCTGCAATATTTGTTATGTGTAACGTGATGACAAGTTTTGGGTTCATTCTAAAAATGTTCAAATTAATAAAATATACATAGCCTGGCTATTTTATGAAAAATTTTAAATTCGTATACATGATGCAGAGGTCTTACACATTTGTTGTGTGCTGATGACTTCATTTCTGTTGCTGTCATCTGATCTTGTACGGACATGGGTCTCACGTACTTGCGCCTGCTGCCGCTCAATTTCATTGGTTTCTTCTTCTCGGGGAGGATAATAGCTGTCTGACCCTTCTGTCAGAAAGAAAGAAATGTTTAAGAAATATAAACCTCAGTTTTCATGTGCAAAAGTTACTAAATAATGAAATGCCTGTATGCCATGTTTTAATATTTAAAAATCTTTTTGCACAGATTTTGGCCTAAGGTCATAATGTTATGTACTGCACTGAAGTAAATGAAATTCACTTATAGGACTATAAGCCCTGGATTCATCTGTGTTAGTATCTGGCTAATATTCAGTGGAGTCATTTTTAAACTCTGCTTATATTTCATATGTTATCAGTGTTTGGTTTTCATAATGACACCAGAAAATACACACTGTGATTTAATAATATTAGGGCTTAGGAAGTTCAAGTTTTGCTTTCCCAAATGAAATCATAGTCTTAGGATTTTCAGCAGGATCACAGTTAGAATTCTCCCACATGGAAATCTGGCCTAAAGAAGGACTGATATGCCCTTGTTATTTACTACAATATCCATTTCCATGGAAAGTTTTTTTTTTAAAGAAGAAATTCATTGTGACAATGGGAAAGAGTTTCAAGCTTTAAATGTAATATTTTTTTTTTCTCAGATTGTCCTATATATCGAGGGCTTATCAGTGGCACAATTTGGAAAAGTGCATTATTTTCATGTGTGTCCCAGAACTCAAAACCTAGGAAAAAGGAAGTCTGAAGGCAGAGGAAAGCCAACATTAAGAAAAATGGTCCCTGGTGAAGGGCAGAGACATAGCAGGTTTGTGGGTAGAGTACAAAATAAAACAAAACAAAAAACCACACACAATGAAAAGATGCTTCAAATGCTTCCAGACTTATACAAAAGGCTGACATCGAGGGGTATTTCTTATCTGCTCATTATAGCCAATGAACATTCCACATCAAGAGAAAACAAGACACTTCATCCAATCATCATTAGGAAAAATGTACACAGCAATAAAACGTGTCCCCTTGAATCCTCAAAAGCACAACTTTCACAAAGCCCTGTCAAATATATTTTGTCTCTGTGTCCTATAAATAGGACACCATATTTATATTTACTTTTTAAGATTTCAAGTACACTTGATTGCATTAATATTTTAACAGTTTTACAGTACCTCAAATGCACTAACATTATAACAGTTTTATAGTACCATTTTAATTTTTTTGGATATTTTGGCATAAAGAATTATATAGCCTACAGTGGAAAATGAAGAATCAATATAATTCATTGAGCATAAGATATATGGATAGTTTTGTGAAAACTCCAAACTCACTAAAAATGAACTATATTAAATTGTCAAAGTTTTAAAAAATTATAATAGTTATGGAAATAATTCTCATCAACAGTATATCCAGATGGCCTTTAAGAATATATACTGTCACTCTTAAGAACATATATAGTACCTCTGGAGTAATTTCAAAGTAGAATTAGAAGTGGTTACCTATAAGAATCATATAACTTTCTTTTAAATATACATTAGTATAATAGACATAATATTATTATAACAATTATTTTAAAATAAATAAATTTTAAAATAATTATACATTTTAAATGGCTTCTTCAAAATACTTGAAACATAACTCTGGAAACTAAGTGTACTTTTGTTTAATTAAGTGCATTTTTGAATTAATTAATTATTTTAATGTGTGTGGTGCTGTGGAGTGAACACAGAGCGAGCCTCATCCATACTAAGCAAGCATTCTACCCTGAGCTATACCCCTAGCCCTATTTTTTGATTCTTTAATATGAATTAGCACAGAACTGAATTAAAATATAAATCAAAGTGAATATTATAACAAAATAGCATTTACCTTTGTAGCACAGATTTTCTCTACAACCCCCTCCAAAACTAGGTGGACAAGCAGAACAGGGTCTTCCATGTTTGTAAGGGGCATGGCCCCACCAGTTTCCCCTTAAAGAGATGATCCACTCCATTAAGAGGCAGTCTAACAGCAGGATTTATAAGACAGTGCAACATATCACCATATACGAGTCATCTATGTAATGATCTTGATGTGTTACATGTATATATTTTAGTATGAAGTCCTGTTGGTTACTAGGTCTAAGTGCAAATTTCTGCCTCATTCTTCTGAAAATTATCAAAGTACTTTGCTACACACTGTTAAAGATAAAAAAAATTTTTACAGAAGACTAATCGTTATAATGGGATATTCACCTATATCTCATGTGCTTTAATAAAAATAGCCCATAAATTTAAATTTGACCCTAAAAATGGTTGTGTAAATTTTTTAGAGTAAATGGTCTTTATAAGAATAAAAACATATTTCTCAATCTATAGTTGATAATCTCTAATAAAAATTACTAAACATCTATGAAACAGAATAGTTCAATGAGTGAAACTGAAGACATAAAAATATAATTCCTATCATCATAAAATCATATTTTCAATTTTCATAGACCCTTTAAGCACTGATTTTATACACTATGCAACAATAATCACTGTCATATTAGATAAACAATTAAAACAATATGCTCTACTCAATATACACTGAAAATGAAAAAAAATCACGAATATAAATTACTTTCATATTAAGAAAAATTTACATCCAAAGATAATGTTCTGTCTACTCACTTTGGGGAATAATTGCACACCAAGTAGACAGCTTTGGGCCATATCTGCCCCCAGATATTCATGTTGTGGCACAAATTGATGGCACAGCCTATTCTGTTACTTGTTGCCCACACCACCTACATTAGAGAAAAATAAGAGTCAGAAAAAACATGAAGATGTAATAAGATAATATATCTAGGAGAAAAATGGATAAAAACTGAACTTGCGAAACCAACATTTATCATCCAACATGAAATGAGGCAATATCAAAAAGCATATTTTCCCCAAGACTCTGGTTTCTGCTGAATTAAATTTTTAAAAGCAATCTAAAGGTAAATAGCTCTTTCTTGAATAAAATGTCAGCAATTATGAAATATAAACTTACTAAAGAATTCAAAATTTAATATCTTCACAAATCCGTCTGCCATATTAACATGTCTATGAACTGGATTTTTCTATCTTAAACAGAAGGCACTAAGACAAAAATTGAAGTGTTGAGATTTCTTATAGAACAGGATCTTTTCATTGTGCCACTGGTAGTTAGGAAGTTCCAAGTTGATCTTAAATCTTATCACACGGCAAAGATATATAGGGTTCATCTCACTGATAGACTAGTCTCACTGATAATGGGCTGTAGGAATTCTAGAAACTGAGATCAGTGGTGAGTTCTATCTAGTCAAATCTGCCCATTATTTGATTTAGAAGTTTAGAACACATTCAATACCAAATGTGAACACAAAATATAAAAAGTATACATAAATGCTGCACATCTATAACAACTGAATTGTCATTGGTAAGTTTATTCTTTGGAATAAAACTTTGACATCAAAGACAGTAAACTGCTCCGCATATGCATTTATTAAGGTCATATTTAAAGATGTTTCATAGGAAATATCTTTGAAATAATGTCTTCTTAAATCTTTTGGACATTTTGTGATAATTGCTTTTATTATTTAAAGTAATTTCATGGAATTAGTAATCATGTAAGTTTTTAAAACAATAACCATATATAACATAATAAAGACTCATACTCAGTAAACTGTGTTCTTCTCCTGTTGTATAATTAACTTTGGAAGAATGGAGTGTAATATACCCAAAACATACCTGTGTATAATGAGTACATACAGGACCAGAACATCTGAATGGACAGTAGGGGTTGCATTCATGTTCATATGGGTAGCTAAAGTCTCTCACTTCATCATACCATGCTTGCACATGAAACGTTGGAGGCCTATATCTATTAGAAGCAAATCATCACAAGCATAAGTGAAGTTGGAAAAATTTTAAAACAAACTTAGTAGAAAGATAGTTCTGGGGAAGTTAACACATTTTAAATGCTTGTGACCATTGTATTACTAATATATCAATGATTTAAAACAAGTCTAAAAACCTGCTGACAATTCTGGTATATTTGGTTTTTGTTATTTATTTTATGATTTTTTTTCTTTTAAGCACCAAGCCATTGAAAGTCTGCAATGAGAAATTAATAAGTGTATCATTTCTAGCACTTATGTTTTCAAAAATAAAGATTCACATTTTAAGCTACCTTCCCCAGTGTGCTCCCAAGTTTTGTCCGATGGATGGAAGCAGGCTTGAAGGTCCATGCTCCCACAAACAAGTTTCAGCCCAGGATTCTGCAGATCTTTCCAGCTCTACATCCCATGTCTACAATTCAAAATGGAAACAAAATAAAGTTACAAGCATACAGTGTGTCTATAGAGAGTATGGCTGTTTCTTAGGATTATAGCTTTATTCAGTTCTTAGGATTTCTTCCTTCTCTGCAAAATCAACATCTTAGTCTTGATCTTCTTATCTGGCTTTTTGCATTCGTCTTCTAATTAATCTCCTTGACTATATATTTTCTCCAGCCAATATGTCTTACAAATGTTGGGAGCTACTAAAGCGATCACAAATATATTTTTCTGCTTAGACACATCCCATAAATTTGCATACACATACAACCCACAGTCCTTGTTCTTTATGGTGACATGCTATTCCTTGCTGGCATTGTTTCCTCTGCCTTAAACTTGAGTTATTTGTCACATAGACCCCTACTCTTTTTTTCCTATCCAACCTTACATAACACAGTTTCTGTCATACCTTTTCAGTTCTTTGAGAAATAAGCTACACCCTCCATGGAGCTCTCAAAGATTTGTTATACTTTTTTATTTAGTACCTATTACACTATAGTGTTATATCTGTTTCCATGTCTGATCATTTTCCTGAGACATCGAGTTGTCACAGGGCAATTTACCTCATGCATTTTCTGACTCTGTCATAGAAAGGTGACTAATAAATGCTTATTGAATACATGAATGAATAATATATTTGATTCCTATAAAGTATGATTTTTATACATAAAATTAAATGATAACCAATTCATTTTAAAATAATTTATAATAAAATTATTAAAATTACAAATAATTGTAGAAATAACTTTTCAAGCTCTGGGTTTATTATTCAATTTGTTAATTATTTGAAAAATAGGAAGTATGCTAAATATGATAGTAAAACCATAGAGTCAGATAGAACAGGCATCTGTTCAGTCTTGGCATGGCGATTAGAGCACTCTGGGCAAGTAATGAAGATAAGGAAAGTTTTGGGAAGAGAACACGAGAACAACTACAGGACTAGTGATGAGACTGCAGAAGAGTAGAAAGAACTAGTGATGAGACTGCAGAAGAGTAGAAAGGCTGAAATGCCATTTAGAAATTTAGATTCCTCAAAGTTGATGGAAGACTGAAGGTAAGTGGTATATAAAAAGCAAAGGTGAAGACCAACATGTTATCAAATGGGGAGAAAGGAAAAAGGGCAAGAGAAATAGACTGTTGTAATAGAAGTATGTGTCAGGATTTCCCTGACAGAATCTCAGCGGGAGGTATGAGGGCTGTGTATCTGACAAGCAGGGCACAGAAATATATAATTGGGGTCCTGGAGAAAAATTATGTGCAGAATTTTGCAGTTATTCACCCAAAGATAATTTCTTCAAGAAAGAAAAGACATAGGATGAGAAGAGTAATAAAAAAAAAACAATTCTAGGGTTACCAAAATCAAAGGGGAGAAAAACGATTAAGATCATACATTACGTTAGGAAAATGGGATCAGAGAGTTGAGAGAGAATCTAAAAAGGACTAGATTACAGGAACGATGGAACAAGAGACTTGAGGAATAAAAATGGGCACTGAGGTCCAGTGTCATAGAAAGGTCAAGAAACATGAGGTTTGCTAAGTACCGCTTCTTGATTAAGAG
This sequence comes from Geosciurus inauris, assembly GCA_004024805.1. NCBI lineage: Eukaryota > Metazoa > Chordata > Mammalia > Rodentia > Sciuridae > Geosciurus > Geosciurus inauris. Next base: position 199,804 of record PVHX01000068.1, read on the forward strand.
CAATTTCAGATCAGTGATGGGGGAGAAATATTAATATGTGAATGGAAAGAAAGTGGAGAAAAGCAAGTGTGGGTGAATAAATACTTCACACAGAAGGAAGAGAAGTGAGGCAGAAGTTGAAGAAGGGAAGATGTCAGGGTGTGGGGAGAATTGTAAAAATTCCTTTGATTTTAAAAAATGAAAGAAACCATGAAGACACACACATACATACACACACACACACATACACACACACACAGAGTGTGAGAAGCAATCTCTTAATTCATTCATATAATTTTTCCTAAATAATGATTCCTCCCCATTCAACTGTGAATCTAAAATAAAGAAAATCATGTTTTCAAAGTCACTAGGTAAAATTTGTGCAAAGTTAGAATAAGTATATTCCTATTATTGCACATTTTTATTAATCAGGAAAATATACAATATATTTACATGCAACTAAAAACTTAGGAGCTGTAAGAATGACTGACTTTCATAAAAACTTAAATTTTACTATTAATGTCAAATATTCAAGATAACCAGTTTTATAACAGATGTAGAAATGCACGCTACAATTAAATATTTATCAGACAAGTACTTTTGCTAATATAGGCATATTATTCATCAACTTGTAAGTATTAATTAGTCTGACTTAACTTTATAATTACATATTTTATCTATTATATGAAGATATAATTCAAGTTGCTATAGTTATCTGTCCAAACAAAATTTAGGTAAAAACTAATGAATTTTGGTGAAAGTCTCAGAAAATGAGCAAAATGCTGATTATCCTTCTGTTTCCAGAAAGTTGGATAAATAATCACCTCCCAAAAAGCAGTCATGTTTCCGGGTAGAACTGTCTGAGAAATAGGTTTTTCCTAAAGGACAAACTGTCCTCAATGCTGGAAATCAGGTTCTTACATCTTGTCATACTACAAAACTACGCTTATCTGAAGGTGTCCAATCCAGCAACTTCCTATCAGGAACAGCCAGGAACAAGAGGAAGATCATAAACAGATCTAGACAGCTAGGGAAAAAAATGCCTAAAAACTATTGTGATGATTTTAAAATGCTCTCCCCACCAAAAGTATAGATGAATTCCCCTCTTTCCATCAGCTTGAACTGTCTAGTGACTTCTGATAAACAGAATGAGGTTGTGAGACTTCAGAGGCTATGTTAGGAAATAGAGCTTCTATCTGCTTTTGTTCATGTTTATTTTCAATTTTAAGAAACATCTTAATACCTGAGCCAACAATTTAAAAGTTGAGCCACAGAGAAGAGATAGCTGGAAAGACAATGTGGAAAGAAAATATAAAGGAGATCAAGAACTGTTTACTCCAGCTTTGTGAGCTCCAGCCCAGGTATGAAGACTGAGCCTGTGCAAACCCTCAGGTGATGGTGGTCCAGGTCATGGAAACATGTAAGACCCCAAGGGAGCATCACCAGATGAGCCTGTATTAGAGTCCTGAAGACCATCACTCAAGGTCATGTTGCTCTTGTTTCACATGATTCTATATTCTTAGATGTCATTTTTTTCCTAATGAAATTGAAGATGGACCCTTTTTAGAGAAGATAAACTACTAGCTTCAAACTCATAAATTCATGAATTTCAAAACTTTGTTTATATATACTATATAGAATTTGAAATAAAATCTAAAATATATCATTCATATGCTTTATGCTAATTTTTCTTATTTGTAAAATATGTCAGCTGAAATTTGGTTACTCTGAAAGATGACTTTGAGGATTTTTCATTTACTGTGTATATTCCATGTATAAGTTGTTTTTAAGTTGCAACTTCAATTTTTGTTTAGCCTATTGAAAATAGAGAGGAAAACACATGGAATAAACTATAATATTGCCAATAAGGGCATTATTGTTTTAACATAAAGACTGAGGCAGAGGTGTTATATGGCCAAATTCAATTCTTTATCAATTTTTAATAAATATTAATAAGTGACAATTTAAAATAAGTTATTTAAAGAATGTAATCAAGAATAGGTATTTAGGTCAAGTTCAAAAATTAAAATCAAAAAGATTCTTAGAACACAAAATACTGGATATATACCAGTTCTGGAAGAAATACTGTCATGACATGAACAGTATGGTATGTGTATATTTTAACTCTACATGATATTTCAGGTTTTAAAACTACCAATAATTCATGCTACCCATCCTATTTAAATGTAGAGTGGTCTCTAAGCAATGCTATTTAAATTCAGGTTTGAAAATTAAATCAAAATGGCCTAAGGAACTTTGGTTTTGTTTCTTTCCCTCTCTATTCACCCAGCACTCAAGTCAAACTACATTACAATTATCATTTCTTAGAAATGAATCTTTTAGGTATATAGAAATGAAAACATCTTTGTTTTCCAGCAACATTTATATGTTGTTCCTTCTTAGAATATAGTAATGCCTTCAATGAAGTTTTATTACTAAAAGAAACATTGAGAAAACTATTGACATTCTTCATTTCATTATTATTTTTTTCCTGGTTTTTGTTTCTGTAGTATCAGTGGTTGAACCCAGAGCCTTGCGTACTCTACGCAAGTGTTCTACCACTGACCTACATTCCAAGCTCAACATTTTAAAGCCAATTCAATATGGCGGCTTACTTATTTCAAATGTGTTTGTGTGTAAATTTAAATCTTACCAAAAGACTTCCAATACATGACATTAGCACTAAAATATTATATTTGTAGAAAGTGGAAATTATCTAGTTATTAGGACAAACAAAACTTTGACAGCTATTCTTTGTGAAATATGAATGAACATGAGCAGTTCATATTCCCACCAGAATATCTGCTATTCTGCTCAAATAGAACATTCAGTAGTAGTTGGAAATCATTCAAGAAGGTGGTTTTGGGTAGAGATAATACTGCTAGCTTATGAGTAAGCTATATCATTGTATATTTGGCAAAAAGACTCATTAGAAATTTAGCTTTTACTTTCTCTCAAGTATGCAGAAGTTTTCTCTTAAAAGTTAAAGAATTTTCCAATATATCTCCTGAGCATTGTAAATTTACAGCTATTTTCAGACTTATATAATTTGGAAATCCATGTTTGGGGAATTATGTACTCTTCAGAGCTTCAAATTTATTATTGTACTATGTCATACAAGAATATAAGATGAATGTTGATTAGTCACTAACAACTGTCTGAAGATGAGCATTATCTGATAACTGAGTCTTTGCAATTGGTAGTTGCTATCACATGAATGTGAGTAGTGTCCCCCAAAAATACATATATGAAGACCCGGTGCCCAGAGTAACTCTGATGGAAGGTGCTGTGAAACTCTTGGGAGATGTGGCCTTACAGGAAGTTTTTAAGTCATTGGAGGCATAACAGGATAAATTGTTTTCTAAGTATCATATTATTAGGTAATTAGGTAATCTAATGAAATGACAAACACTAGCCCATGTCATAATTTGCAACTAAATGTGCACTTTTAAAATAAGTATTGCTTTCTGGCAAAGTAATAATCTAACCTAATAAGCATGGTGGCATTGCAAAAGCAATTATGGTGGAAGTCTGCATCTAGGTTGGATGCTCTAGTCTTACCCTCCCACCACTGAAAATTTCAAGTAACATGAGAAAATTATTGTCTAAAACTGTTTAAGCATTTGGAATAAACTTTGAAAAATGAATTCCTGGTCAAGGGTGGTAGGTTTTTCTCTCATATGTGCAAGCTAGAAAGGAAAGGGGCAAAAAGATGGGGCTTTGATCTGATAAAAGTAGAAAGGAGACCAGTAGAGTAGAGGAAAGAGGTCAGGTAGGGAAGAAGAGGCGGAAAAGGGGAAATGTAGTTGAATGATATTGACCAGATTATATTGTTCTATCATCTGCACATATGTATAATTATAATGCACCAATATAGGAAAAATAAACAAAAAATAAAAAAGTTGATTATGAAAGGAGAGGGAATACTTCACTTTGAGGAAATGATTACTTTCACCAACATCCTTCATTGGGGACCCTCAACAGACTTACTTCAGAAAACCACGCCTGCATCTCCAATACTACCCACCCCATTTCTGAGCACACTGTCAGAACCAATGAGAGCAGCTTTCTGTGAAATGCCCCTTCCTGAGTGTGGTGTATTCTGGACATACACTGTAAGGGCATGAGTAACACATTTCCCTCCCATTTTCTTGTATAGGCAGAGACCAAGGTAAAAACTACTCAACCATAGATAATTAAATACACTATGAAAGAGTTCTCTTTTCTATTAAAATTGTATATTTTCATTTCTATCTCTTTGGTTATGTCAAGTTTGGTCTCTGTTTTTCTTACCTGTAACATCGGAGAAATGGAATAAATCTTTTTTCTCCCTTGTAGCTTTAAATGCTATTATTTGTACTTACATTCTCTAGGAGATGCCCTGTATTAATTGCAGCATCCCATAAGAACTTATTAATAGTAAAATTATATTTCTGCTGACAATAAAGAGATTTTCTTAACTATGGGGCAAAGTGGTTTTGTGACTTACAAGATCATATAACCAAGTAGGTTTCAGATGTTCCAATTACGAGTAATTATTAAAGCATAGCTCAATTGTTTCTGAGCCACTTGTTCTAACACCGTTCAGAACAGATAAATATAACAAAAAAAGTACATATTTCCAATTAAGTGAATAAGAAGACATTTTTATTAAGAAATTAAAACCAGGCCTCTCTTCAGCCTTGTCCTGAAAATAAATGATGATACATTTGAAATAAGGCACAGACTTCTTTGTGTAATTTTTCTGACAGTGATTTTCATGTCAACTCATGAATGTAAAAGTAATTTAAAGATATATATATCTAATTATCTGTTTTAATAATACCTTTACAAGATTGTTATTGCTATCTCACCCCTTCTGAAAGATAGGTTCTTAAATTAATCATCTTACTTCAAAATTAAGCCCTCCTCAAATCATTTGTTTTCTTATTTAAATCCGAAACTGCAATAAAAAAAATCTGATGAAATATGTTGCCCATGTGATCCTCTCTTTAACAATAACTCGATCACCAAGATCTCCCAGCAATTCATTATTCTATGGAAGCAACACATCAGACAGTTCAAAAGACATCAGATTCAAATTCCAAATACAACTCATTCTAAGTCTTTAAAGTCACTTTCTTTTCTTCCAAACAGACATCAATGAAATAAATAAGTAAATAATTCTGTGTTGAAAAGGTGTCTGATGTTTTAGTCAGCAAGTCACCTGGTATTAAAAAGCACTATGGAAAAGAGCCACAAGGCGCTCCTGGCCATTGGGGTTACTGCAGGTATTCAACTACTATGCTTCACCTGTCCTGAAAAGACTTTGTAGTCTCGAGGAAAATGCACAAGGCTCAGGTTTCAAAGAAAGCACTTAAGTCACCAGCACAGAGGCACTGCCAGCTTCTGAGACAGCAGGATCACCTCAAGGCCATGCACACACTGAGGTCTCCTGGAAACTACAGAGACTAGAGGCAAGCCAGGGAAAGTTCCCTTACAATAGACTCTCAAACAAAGCCACATCACCTTAAAAGAAAAGTAGTAACCACTGAGAGAAATGCCTCTTCATTTTACTAAAATTATTTTCTGATATGGAATTTCAATAGCCAAATAACCCCATTGTTTTAATGTTATGCTAATATTATATTTAAGATTATGACAGACGCACGATACAGAGCAGATTGTCCTCTTGTGGCAATACAGACATTAATTTGACACAACCCTTACGTTACGTTTTCTACTGAATTTTTATTAATTAATCTCTTCTCATTGCACCAGTTAGGCCCATGTAGCCCAACCATCCTCAACATGGGCACTAATAAACTTTTACAATGCACCTAATATAAAATTTGGCTTAGAACAGATCACAAATCAACATTTATTCATTACTTCTAGTCTCACAGTTGGCCTGGAACTGGGCAATAACTTAGGTCAGATGTACAAGAACCTAAGTTCCCAGCCTCAGACATACATGGTTATAAACCACTAGGGAATTCTGTAAAACTACAGATTCCAACTCAGTTGGTCAGGAGAGAAATGGTAAGTCTTACACCTGGTGCCAGGACTGTCCTCTGAGGAGCCATACTTTCAGCAAGGTTCTAACATCTGTCCATTCATATTTCTTGGTCACATCAGAGATAACTACAGGTTATCTTCAACAGGACAGTTCTTTCTTTCCTTTCCTCCTTAATTACCTAAGCCTTATCTTTTCTCCTCTTGGAAAGTCCCTTTTCCTGGAACCAACTGCAGCTATAAAACTCCCTTTACCTCACCCTACTCTGAATCTTTTTTAAACATGTAAGAAACCTATTACTACATGTTATGGTTTGTATGTGCTGTGGTTTGGATCTTGAATGTCCCCCAAGGCTCATGTATTGCAGGCATGGTCCCCAATGTGCAATGTTCAGAAGTGGGTCTCTGGAGATATGATACGATTACAAAGGCACTGATCTCACCAGTGGATTAATCCATTGACAGATTCATAATCTGGTGACTTAATTGGCAGGTAGTACAAACGGTATAGGAGGTGAGGCCTAGTAGGAGGAAGTAGGTCAGTGGGGGCATATCCTGAAAGGGTATATCATGTCTCAAGTCCCCTCTTCGCACACCCTTTCACATATTCTCTCTCTCTTTTCTCTTGCTGTCTGTCTGTCTGTATCTTTCTCTGCTTCATGGCCACCGTGAGGTGAATAGCTGTCCTCTGCCACTCCTTTCCACCATGATGTTTTTATCTTGGAGCCAGCACACAATAGACTGAATCCTCTGAAACCATGAGCCAAAATAAATCTTTCCTCCTTGAAGTTCTTTATCTCAGGTATTTGTCACATGAATGAAAAGCTGACTGCAACACAATATATTCTCCTAATTCTCTCTATTGCTTTGAGTCTTACCAAACTAGAATTTTAAGTCAAAACTGTGTCTTATACTTTTTATGCACTTTCCACGGCACCTAATATAAAATGTGGCTCAGAAAAGATCACAGATAAGCATTTATTGATTATTTCCAGTCTCACAGTTGGCCTGGGATTGGACAATAACTTAGGTCAGATACACAAGAACTTAAGTTCCCAGCCTCAGACATATAGGATGACATAAATTTAGGTGGAAGGACATCCATTACACACCTTTGTTACATAAAGACAAATCCCTACACAGTTGAACTTGAATTATTTTTTTTTAATGTCATAACATTTTATAGACTTCCTGATAAAGGCTACAGTAATGCTATCACTCTGTTCACTGTCATGTAAACAGAGGAGTAGTTTACTTTTCAGGACTAAGCTCTCAATGTCTGAGGAAACCTCAGTATTCAGTTTTTAATATTTCATATATTTTACACTTTAATATCAAAATAATATTAACTTAGCATTTGAAGATAATTAATAATTGCTTTTATTTATTGCACTTAGAGATGCCTACTTTAAAAACAAGCATTAACAAATAAAAATCTTGGACAATTTAGTAAAAGAAAAAGTTTGTGGACATAGAAACAGACACCTATGACTTAACATCAAATTTCCCACTTAAATCAATGACTAATGTAAGAAACATTAAATGCACATTACGTGTTTTGAAATTCCAATATAACATTGTTTATATTACCTGTATCACTGTGTTGAGAATTCTGTGTTTTTACCAATGATTCCCACCTCAAGGATGAGAAGTTGCTATGCTTCCAGTCAGCGAGAACCATGCAAACTCTACAGTCTCCTGTTTTCTTGACTGCTAGGAAGCTGAAAGCTGTTTTAATAACCGTAGCATTTTCTATCAGATTCTTCAGCTTTACACCTTCCTGACATTTAAAACAATGACTATCATGATGATAAATACACACAAACAGCTTTCCAAAATCTTAATCTGAAACCCTGAGAAATAAACATTGTGTTATTCTTCATTTGTCCTCATACAGCCATCTCACCCCCTGGTGTCATGCACTATGTTTCAAAAGGCTCAACTACCCACACTGAGTACCCTCAGGCTCTCTAGCTTCTGGTTGGATTTGGCCAATGAAAGGCAAGGATGACAAATCAGGGCAATTTAAGTACTTCTGAGTCCTCTCCTCTCTCCTCTCCGTGGTAATGGTGTTCTCTCACACAGTCCAGCTTCCAGATTCTAGTCTCACTAGGCTGTGGGTCCACTATGCAAGGCCGGGCATCCAACCATCTCCTGTGGGTCATCTTAAGCCCGTCCACACTGCATATAGACCTCTCTTGTTTCTTTTTTTCTATAGAGCACATGTTATTGTATCACTTATTTCCTGGGAGAAACAGATATCTGAGAATACAAGGATCTCAAAAGTTTTATCAGCAAACTATCTAACATATTATTTGACACATACCAGATCTTAATAAGTGTTCTCTTCTTCCTATTACTCCAAGAATCACAACATCTGCTGAAATTAACAAAAACTTTTAATTTCCATTTGGAACCTTATTGATTTTCACATGACCAAGGCTGAATTTCAAATCCAATTTTTTCTGTCAGTGTTGGGGATCAAACTCAGGGTCCCTTACATGCCAGAAGAAAGCTCTATATCCCTAACTCCAAATTTCTGAATGATCTAAAAACAAGATAATCACTGACATCTGAAGTTCTAATGAAAGAGCAATCGCAGAATATAAATTAAAGTTTAGAGTAAGTTATTCCTAGCATTGCTTTGAATCTCTAAACAGTTAACTAATTGGAGACTTTTGCTAACATTAAATTCCCAAGATGACATTTCCACTAAGACTTCTAACTACCCTCAGAGTTTAGGTGATACCAATAGTAAACATATATATGTATACATATACACACATGTATATGTATACATATATATGTTTATGTATACAGAAATACATGTGTATATTATTCTGTATATGTTTATATACAGAAAGACATGTTTGTATATATACATATATATCTATATATACTAAGACAGATATTTTTAAAATATTAATAAACCTGAAATTTTGAAGTAATTTATAATAACTTACAGAAACCAAACTAAATCTGCCAAATTAACCCTAATGAAAGGTTTCTTTACAGGTATGCAGAGAAAAAAATTAATAGTGATATGTGCTTAAGTCTGCCGTGAGTATCACTCAACAGGACAGGATTCTCCATCATTTGGGAAAATATGCCCTTGAATATCTCCAAAATAGAGACCAGATCAGTTCACACTGATCACGTCTGCCACACTCTCCCCTTCAAAGCTGCCCTCATATTTCCCTATCAATAATTACAGATAAAGCTCTCACCATCCAAATGCTGTCTACCGTAGTCCCTATTACGCGATGACTATAACCTCTTCCAAATACCATTTCAAAATATACCTCTTTTAAGACACCTCCCTTGGTCACTCCTTCATTCTGCACTTGTTATGCTTATGCAGTTTAAAATATATTAATGTTTTAATCTTACCACATGGTGATTTATATTTTGAAGACAGTTGTCAATGGAAAGCCCTTGCATTGTGATCATTGTGTCTCTAGCAAGATCCCCACCTGCCTTCAGAGAGGTTCTGGCCATCCCACATCACATGACAGAGATGTCAGTGACCCATTGTAACTTTGAAAATCATCAAAATCCTTGATAATTTAAAAACCTTTCATGCTTATTAAAGAAGTTTTTCCCTCTAATCAAAAAGCTGCTGCATTTAAAAATGGAAAATTAAGTAAAACATAGGCTCTATACTTCACTGGGAAGAATGCCTTCGCAATTTTCTAATGGAACCAACTTGTCAAAACAGAATCAAATAGTTTGCATTCAGTCCTCTTTAAATTGTTGAAAATCTAGTCATCTTTTTATTCAGTCATCACATTGTTTCTCCTTCCAACTAGCATAATATTGAGCTTAGAGCACCTGTGAGCTGCTCAGCTGGGAATTACAAAGATTACAACAGCACACTCTCTAACCACAAAGGAATGCAAGGACAGAGAGACAGGGGGCTGAATAGAGAAGAAGCAGAGACATGTCTAAGAGGTTATGGAAGCCAGAACTGGGGTGGGGGCAGCATCTGACTCTGGAAGGAAGGTTCATTTAAAAGCTGATTGTGAGGAAAAGTAGAAATTCCTTGGAGAGAAAGGATCTGCAGAGATGAGCAATGTTGGCAAGATTAGGTCAGCATCAAAACCCCAAGGCATACGGAATGAGTATAAAGATGTTCCCATGTGACAGCACTGCTTTTTATTGTTCTGGTTGTACTTACTTTATTCATAAAAATCTCAGCATACGAGACCTCTTGGTCTTTTCTTCGCAGACAAGTTCTGATGTTCTTATTCCATCTTCATTCAAGAGCCACACCAATGCATTATCATGTTGGTCTTTGGGTGACTACTCTTTAATGTTGGGTTTGCAACAACACCAACGTACAAGAGACAGCTCATAACAGTAACTCCATGCTCACAGCGGGTCTCACCTAATAGCTGATTATCCTATTTTCTAGTTTCTACAACATTCACACCTTCCCTCCCTGAAATTCTCCTCCCTTCCTTCTCACTCATATGCCTTTAAAATGTCTCCTGTCACCAGCAGCACTTTCACTATACAGTAGAACTGGGTCATGGCCTAATTTTGATATTTCGTTTTCCACTCCTTTTCCAATTAGATGGATCTAAACAGTAGGCCTTGGGGAATCATATTGTCCAAGCCTCTTCATCTCTGAAGTCTAGGTACTTGCAAGGGAATTAAGGGGGCTTCTCTTCTCCTGCATTAGTCATTACACTTGCTACCTTAAAAAAAGGGAGAAGGAGAAGGTAGTCACTGAGAAGGGAAAATTAAAGAAGCTGAATTCTGGAGTCAGCTTTAAACCTTACTTCCTGTAGGAGGTAAAAAGCTTTCTACTTCAAGTGGAGACCCCAGCAGCTACCGCATCACTTGGAAGTTTGTTAGGATTATAGGATATTGGATCAAAAATCCGCATTTTTAACAAGATCCCAGGGAATTCTATGCACATTAAAATTTGGGGAGGGGGCTGGGGTTGTGGCTCAGCGGTTGAGCGCTTGCCTCTCATGTGTGAGGCACTGGGTTCGATCCTCAGCACCACATAAAATAAATAAAGATATTGTGTTCATCTACAACTAAAAAAATTTTTTTTTAAATTTGAAGGGGATGAGAATAAAGTACCCCTTATTTCTACCCCACAAACCATACCTTGTTGCTTTTTCATGAAAAATACTTTCTATTCTTAATATCCTAGTAACTGATTTCAAAATATGTGTTGGTTAAAAGCTTGCATTCATAGTCTGCAAAAGAGATTGCATTGGTTTTCATATTTTACCTTTGAAGTTGATGAGCCACCAATACAGGCTATTTGTTTTCTTTCCCCCAATAAGTTATATGTAAGTAGTTGACATAATAACACCTTATTGATTCTATTAACCAGTTGAAAGAAAAGAAAACCAGTAAGATTCACTAGTTCATGGTGTTAAGTTCATATTTTTGGCTAGTTAGTAACCCATGAATGCAAGTTACATAGTTGGATAAATGATATCTAATTTAATTTTTAGAGTTCCTATACAAATATCTATATTTAGCATTCAGTTTTCAATGTAAACCTCAAATATACTATCTGGTCCGTGTCCTGATCTATATTGTCTAATATCCAGATACTTTAAGAATGGATCCACTACTATCATGACTTTAATTATATCTTTCTCAGCATGACTTAAATTTCTCTTTCTTGCCTACTCATGTGGTGACACCATAGGCTAGATAGAGTGGTATGATCAGTGGCAAAATAGAGAAGGCACCATTACTTACCATCTCTCTGATTTTTTATTTCTTTTTTGGCAACATCATGACATACTAGTAAACTTCTCTCACACCTAGTAGACTTCTGAACTTAAAGTAACAAGAGAAAAGTGAACTTGAAGTCTGACTCCACAAGTACCCTTACATAGAATCTCCATAATCACCATTTCATACTAGTGATAACAGTCTTATTCTTAGATGCCCTTCTTTCCTGCCCACTCAATCCCCGATGACGATTTCGCTTCATAGTTCACTGGGAGTAATAAAAGCATTCACATAAAAATTCCCTTTTCTTTATCAAACACATCAAACTACCTGTTTCTGTGTCAATAGCCTCAGCCTTTGCTGTTTGAATAAATGAACTGACTTTGTAGTTCTATTTTCTCCTTCCCACACCTAGGGCTTTCTTAACTTGTTTGTTTCCATTAACAATTCAAAACAAAACCTTTTCCATATGCCTCTCTAGTGATTCTCCCATTTCTCCCACCTCCTTCACAGCAATGCCTTCTTGAGCAGGTAAGTTACTTTACTTGCCCATCCTCCATTCTCTCCTTACTCTTCACTAGGGTTTCTGGGCACACTTCACCCCTGAAATTCTTCTTAAGAAGGTTACCAATGGCCTCCATATTGACAAAACCATTGTCGACTTTTCTTCCTCTCTTGCAGCTTTTTCAGCAATACTGAAAAAAGTGACCTCTCCTTTGTCGATTTGTCCTTTCCTGGCTTCTGGGACACCAGCTTATTCTTTCTTTCCCTCCAAGCTTGCTGGCCACTTTTTCTCAACTACTTTTTTGGCTTCTCCTTTCTGCTGGACCTTTATATAGTACCAGGCCCCTGGGCTCAATCCAAGGCTTTTGACCCCTGTAAGTCCTTTCCTTGAATGATATTGTTCAGCAGGGTGAGTTCAGATAGACCCTAATAATATCTACATGAACCCTACATTTTTATCTCAATTATTTTACCTCTTCACTGACCATTAAAAGCAACTGAGGATGACTCAGAATCTCAAACTAAACTTAGCCAAAATGAAACCCCTGATTTCACCTTCACCTTCTCCTGCTGTTTCTCCTCTTTTCTCATCAAATGCTTCAACTACTCACAAATGGGCTTTCAAAACCTCAGAACATTCCACATTCTTTCTTATACTTCACCATTTACTTTAAAGCCACCAACAAAACTAGTCAGCAATATTACCAAAACATTCACTGAAAGCATGCACCTCTCTCCATCTTTATCAGTCTCACTCTGGCCCAAGTCACCACTGTCTTTTACCTAGAATATAGTGATGGATTCCTAACTCAGCAATCTGCTTTCAGCCTTGGCCCTCCTTCAGATTACACTCTGAAAGGCTACCAGAGATTGACACTGGCAAGAAGGTCACATCAGTTCCTTGAAAGAAACTATCCAATGGCTTACCCTAACTAGGAATAGACTCCAACAAGACCCTAAAGGTCTCTGGCCCATGCTTGTATATCTACTTCATTTTCTCTTCCTCTGTAACTGAAGAGCATTCAATCACATTGACCTTCTTTATGAAGCTCGAAAAGATGACTTAAAGGCTTTGTGCTCAGTATTTCTTCTTCCTGAAATGACCATGTGTGTATCTCTGCTTAGCTGACTCCTTGTAATTCAGCACTCATTTCAAAAACCAGCAACTCAGAAAAACATTCCCTACTATTCAATAGGATTAGTTTCACAGCTATCATTCCTTATCATCTCACTCTGCTTTTTTTCATAACTTGATGAACTTTTCATACATTAATGTATTTCCCAGAATCAAGTAGAGTGCCTGGCACATAAATGCTCCGTCAATATCTATTAAATTAAATGCATTTTCTGATATACAAATTTACCAATACAAGTAAATTGTTTAATCAATTACAAACTCCTTAAAATTATAAGGGCAACAAATATTCAGGAAAATATAGAAAGAGTTCCTTAGTCATGGTATTGTAATGTCCTGAACAGACACTTAAATCATATGCAATTATTTGGTTGTATGAATTTCTAAAAAAAATATGAGAGAATACAACCTGGATGATAACAAGAATGAATGTTCTTGAACTACCACTCTTAACTGTGATTATATATGGCTACGAATAAATATTTTAAATTTTTCATAAAGGACTTCAGTAAAGATAACAAAAAAATTATGCAAGGAAATTGCATTTTCATATAACTGTCCATAAATTTGAGATCTATCCCCTAATTTAAGTCTCTCTTCTAAAACTAAGTTGAAAAATTACAGTTAGAAAAGAGTTAATGATATACTGTCCTGTTCTGCATCTCATGCTAATGTTCTCATCTTCTGTTATGTGGGAATTGGGCAAATGGCTGGGTTTAGGGATTGGAGAGGATATAAATTAGAAAAACAGCAGACTTCTCTTTTCAGGGAAGTTAGAAGGCAGGTTTGAGTTCTGCCACCTTTAATCTTTTCGGATTGTGCTGATAACATGGGTACCAAGTAACTGGTGATGTCTGGAATCTCTGTAACCACTCTAGAAGTCCCTACAAATTGATGGATCCAGAAACCTCCCCATCTATATTTAAACCAGAGTGGATAATGCCCTCAGTTTTCAAAAGCCTGCAGCCTAGGCATAGAGAGATTTGGATCTTGTAATAGATGCAGAAAATCTCAGCCCACTAGCAGCAAAGTTAATTGTATAGTCCTGCAACAAGGCTTCCTCGAATTTTTCAGAATGGATGTTATGATTACAAAGAGGTTTACGTTCACACTCTTGCTACTTTTCAACACCTTCACAGCTGCCACCACACTTCTAGCCACCATCACTGTGATTACTTCAGTAATTCTGTCTCTCTTTCCACACCATTGCCCCTGTTTACCACCTAAAGATGATTTGCAACAAATCTAGAACAATCCTGAGGAAGTATAAGATCAGTTCCTCCTCTATTCAAAAACATTTTTTTAATCACGAAAGGTGAGAATCTCTATAATGACCTTTATTTTTCATCCCTAATTAGTTCTCCAACCTCATTTTCTGCATTTCCCCCAGCTCTATCAGCCACATGGTGCACTTGCTGAGTCTGGTTACTCTGGGCGTTCACATCTATTCCTTGCTAGGAGGAATGCTTGCAGTGTTTTAGCACTGAGCCCCAAACAGCTCATGGTAAACTCCAACATACATTGAACAAAGGAATGAATATTGCTACAATTGCAAAATCTTGTGGCATTCTTCTAGCTCTGAGTACTCCACAGAAACTCCATACCATCTTTTGCCTGTCTAAAGCCTTTCCTCAGTTGCTTACATTTAGTAAATCCCAGAACTCCAAGCAGTTGATCTAAAGTTATTATAAAGTTCAGTAGAGTTGGGCTATAAGGTCATTTTATTTCTACAAGCACTGTTATCTACAGTGCGATTTCCAAAGAAAAACAAATTTAAAGTGTCAATGAACGTTTAAAAATTCAGTCATGTTTCACAAACTTTAAAATTTTGTACATGAAGATACTTAAAGCACTTCTACTAAAATGAAATAACACATCAGGCAAATTAAATAGGCTATTTTAAATTTAGAATAAAGAAATTTTAGTAACTTTAAATTAATGATGATATTCTATGAACCACAAGAGATTTCCTGTATCTCTAAGTGCATGTAGATATTGCACAAGGTTAAAAATATTTAAGTTTTGAAAATAACAAGACAAGCACTATTCACAGAAAACTACTGCTTTAGGAATCAAGAATTACAATGAAACCTTAATTGTGATAAACTCCAGACTCTTTTCGAGTAAAAAATGTGTAAACATCGAGCTATGGGTCAATGGAGATAAAGCCATCACATGTTCATCTGCATTTATTTTAGATATATGTTACTGAGGGCAAATAAGAGATTTATGTAAGCAGACAGCAACCCACAAGCTAAAGATTTCTGCACATCCTTTGTACATCACAGATTAGCATCACCCTGTTCAACAAACAAGGTTGCTCCCCATGTTGAGTTTCTGGAATTATGTACTACTGAAACACATAAGGAAAAACCCAATTTCACATTTTAAGTGTGGCCTTAAAAAGAATGCAAGAGACACACTAGAACCAAGCCACTGTATGCCTCTTCACACACTGCAGATTGAAAGTACCACCAGGTTTACAGCCTCTGGTTGCCTAGCAGAAGGAGAGGCCTTCAGTGGAATTTTGTTCACATTTGGAATAGAGTCCTGCCAAGCTTCTGCCCATATCCTCACCCACATGTGAGGTGAGAGTAAACACACCCAGCCATCAAACCTTGCAGATGGCTGCCAACGGGTCTCAGGAAGACATGAAAACAGTAGTAATAGTGGAAAACGGTTTATATAATTGGGCAGTGTGTCCCTTTTAGGTCAAGCCCTTGGTTGCTACAGCACATTCTAGACATAGCCACAATTTGTACAATAGTAAACAATTTTAGATTTTAGTTGATCTATATAATGTTTTAGGAGACCACATGTTAAAAATGTGTTAACAAGATGTAAATACACATTACTACATTTTACTATTTAAGTTCCAGGACACTTGATAATTTTCAGCACACCTTGAGTGTCTGAAAAAACAATTTTTGTTCTGAATTATCTGAAGTATTTATGCCTTCCTCTCAAGTTGTTTCTATTTTCCATTCAATGCCTCTGGTGCTGGTGATATCCTTTCTTTCAGAATTTTTATTATTTTAATAATAATTTTAATTCTCATTACCTGACCTCCATAGTTGTCTCACATATATCTTACCTGTTTTTTTTAATCTATCCCTTCATTCAACACATATTTACTGAGCATTCAATAATATTCAATCAACAAACACTTACTGAGTACTTCTATGTACCAAGTACTAGATGCTAAAGATAAATAAGGTAAGATTCCTAATGTACAAGGAAAGGAAAACGGAGATGCAAATATTTTATTGCAACAAAATTTAAATGCTATTAACAGGCTACAGTGAAATGCTTTAGGAGGAAGGTAAGGGAATAAGTACACCAGAGAAAACTTCCTAGGAAAGACAATGTCTGAGCTCAGTCTTGAAGAATAAAGAGGAGTTTGTTAGGAGGAGACAAGCATATAGGTGAGTGACCAGCACAGATTTGTTTAAGGAAAAAGTCAGCTTTCATAAAATTGAGGAGGATGGACTAAGTTAGAAATAAAGTAGGAACAGATTGGTATAGTCTTCTTGGTGGAAAGATCTACTACCAATGTAGATGTGAGGCAATGAGCAAATAAAATAGAAGAGATTCTGAGACAAATTCAGAAAGATTCCTGAGACAAACTCTACTGAACTTGGCAAGGAGTCGTCCGGTATTCGTGTTTGTGCATGGAAAGGGGTGGCAGGACTTGAGGATGCATCCAATTACCTGCTCATTCATTTGTCTGTTTCTTAGGACTGAGCAGATGTCAGTGACATTCACTGAGAAAGACGCCAGGAAGGAATGCAGGTGGGCAAATGAGGGTGAAGGAAAAGGAAGAGGTAGTTATTTTCCTTTTCAGACATCCTTTGCTTGAAATTTCTGTGGAAGCATATCACATGGAGATGATGCAATGGACAGGAGGGGCAAGACAAGATGTACACAAAGACAGCTGTCAGACAAAGACATGGAACATGAAGCCATGAATATCAGAGGGTATTTAAAGTCAAGGAGAAGAAGTGGCACTACAGAAGGAAGACGAACAAAAGCAAAATCCTGGGAAACATTTTTTGTGTGTGTGGTGCTGGGGATTGAACCCAGGGCCTCGTGCATGCCAGGCGAGCACTCTACCAACTGAGCTATATCCCCAGACCCCTGGGAAACAAATTTTAAGGATGAGTAGGAGACAAGGACATAGGAATATACAAGCCAAATGATGAAGTCTCATAGCTCATGGATGGAAAGTCTTGAAGAAAGCAAATCTGTTCAACAGACTCCTTTTACTACAACTTGTGGGCTTTATATTTTTTCACCAATTTTACCAATGAAAGAAACAATATCCAAAATGGTTGCCAACCATCAGAGTTAATATCAGCAGGAAGCAGAGACAAAACATGACTCTATCCAGTTCCAAAGCCAGTTATTTTTTCCTTTAAAATCCATTGCATCTTCAGCAAGAACTTCCTTTGATGACTAAAAGGCTTCCATTTCTCAATTTGCCCTAAATTAAATATAGAAAATCTCTCTTCAGGATTACCAGTTCCCATCAGCAATAACTCATTTCTCCCCTTCCTGACTTTGTCATGTGTGTGATTCCATCAGCCCAATGTGCTTCTGGTTCCTGATAATCAGCCTGACAAGCCACCCTGCACGTGTCTGCTCCTCTTTCACTCACTGACACATGTCCCCCAATCTCTTCTACCATTTGTGGTGCTGACCAGCTTCAAGAAATAGCAAACATCTCATCATCCCACCTCTCAGTTAGAACATTCCACCATTCTGTGCTCCCCTGGCACTGTCCATAAACAAACAACGTTGTGTCCTTGCTTACTAGAAAGGTTTCGGATGTTTCTATTCTTTCTTCTCAATCAACTTGTAAGTTCTGCAAGGAAAGGTTCAGCTTTCCAGAGTCAATTTTTAACCCTCCAAGTTAAATGAGGATAAGAGCAGGGTGGGGATGTGATGTTAATAAGTGTGGATGTGGCTTAGTAACCATGGGACTAAAATAAGCACCAATTGTAAATAAGGTAACTGGTTATTCAAACATGCAATATGAAATGACATACATGGTATACATGGACATGGCCAAGTGGTGGCATCTATCATAGGACATTGTGGATTTTATGAAAATAGCTCTTCAGCCAGTTTTTAATTTTGTTTTCTCAAAATAAGTACATTCTCAATAACGATTGAGACTATATTGTATTTTACAAGATCAATCAACATATGTATTTATACTACCATAAAATACATAAATCAACAGTATTTACAACAAGTAATTTTTTTTAAACTTCCCCTTGCATGTGTATTCTAAAAAACCTGTATTCCAGTATTACAGTGAGGCTCTGAACTCCTCTGAAGCCTGGTTAAAGGCCAAGACACAGTTCCAGTGCCAATAGTATCTAAGGGCAACACAACATAAACCCTGGCTGGTTTCTGAATCTACATTTTAAGGACAGAATGAAACCAATGAAACTAAAAAGAAACTCATATAAACATCCCAGACCAGACATCATACAATAGATAGTTATTTTTTTTGGAAGTAAGACATGAAAAAGAATCACAGAACTGTTCTTTCATGATTTCCATACATTTCCTTAAATCACACACAAATATTTTCAGATTTCCTTTTGTGGGTTTGAACTCCAAAGTTCTTCCTTAAAGAAAAAGCAACTCAATACCTAGCCACATGGAATAAACATACAGTGGCCTACTTGGAAAGGCTCCATAATTGGCTCTCTTTGAAAGTTGGTAGATGAAGAAGTCATACTATTTTTCATTATGAACACACACTTTAAGATTCATGAGAAGCAGAAATTCGAGACATTAGAGATACCATATCCTGCACTGAATTTTGAGAAGTTAATGATTTCTTTAAATGATATTGTTAAACATATGAGGAAGAAAGAATATTGGTTATATATGTGATAGCAACACTTACTGAGATCTTGCGATACACCAGCTAATGAGCTAAACACTGCACAGGTTATCTATCTCATTTAATCTTCACAACAACTCTCTAAGATGAGTACATGCATTAGACATAAGGAAACTGAAGTAGAAAGAAACTGCCCAACTAGTGGGGGTCACACAACTAGTGGGGGTCAATGCCAAAATTTAAAGCCACATAGCCTGATTCCTGGCCCCCAATTCTCAAGTTCTCTTGAGTACTACTTACCTTCTTTGGGGTAAAATATTTTGTCCAGTAAAAATCAAAACAATATAATGCAATATTTTGAAATGGGTAATGGAAACTTAGAGTTCCATATTTCTTGACAGTTATCTAAATGAAGAATATCCAAGACAACTAATGTAAACATAGAAAAAAAGGAAACACCAGAATGCATTAAAAGTGACTGCACCCAGCAATGTATCGAAAGGAGAAATATTATTTCTAATGTTGATTATATAATCTTTGGTGTCACCAACTACTATTTATTTTCAGGCTTTGCTAGTGCATAGCTAATTCATGGAAGTAATATGAATTTTTGAAGTTTTCTAAAATATGGAGGGTACAATAATGTCTTACAGAGTAATATAATTGCCCAAACTTGTTAATTTATGCTGAGTAAATATAAGGTTATCAAAGATTAAATGAATATTTTTATTTAATACTTTTCCCAGCCTTATTTTCATACTTCAATTTTCACAAATAATGAATCCAGGGAAGGGGGAAGCCATTGCTGAAGCACTATAACATATAAAGCAACCACAGAAATATGCCCTTTATAATGTCATTTATATATTTGTAAGAAGTAAAGGCCCATTAGAAACTTATATATATAGTATGTATTATATTGCGTATATATATGCAATTCAGAAAGCTTCTTCAAATTCATCATCTCGGAACTTTCCAGACCCACCATTCATAAGGTTCTATCAGGTATTAGGATGTCGTTATTCTATTAAGTCATTTAAAAGCCAATGCACCTGCTGTCCAGCAGCATAGAAACTTTCCAGTAAGAGTAGAATTTGGAACACTTACTTGCAATTGAAGGTAGTTAATTCTCTGAAATTCAAACAGCTCTTAGAAATAAGAGATAAACTAATAAAAGAATGTGTAAAGGAAGATACCCTTGAACAAAAGCTTTTTTTATTTCATATGGGAGTAGTAGTAAAAGATTAAAGAAAAACATGAAGGAATCTAACCATGATGGCTGAAAGCATCAATAAACATTTCTTTTGTATATACCACTTGAAAAAATGTCCTTACCATATACTCCATATTTGAAGCTGTTGGATACACCTGACTTCGTAATTTATTATGAAGGTCCAAGATACTCTGCATGTCATTGTCTGTGATGGCCCTTTTGCCTCTTTGCTTGGCCGTCCACCACTCACCATCCTCATCCATGTATTTTTCCAACAGTTTCTCCAATAAAGTGGCATTAGGAACCACCATGGCTGGAATTGCTCTAGCCATGAATAGCACTGTGGTTACTCTCAGCCACTCCTGCATGGTACACTTCATAATGAATGACCTCAGGATTTCCCCGGGAAAATCTCCAACACAGACTCTTCCACTCCTTTTGGCTAAAACGACATGGCACGTGATTAAGATGAACATACCAACAGATATTAATATTCTAATAACAAAAGCAAAACAGTAGTTATAAAGAGAATGTGCCAGTTTGTCTATATAAAACCTGCTCTTTCTGAAATTATCTTTCTGAAATTATCTCCAATCCATTTTTCCACCTTTGAGAGTACTTTAAACAATGCACTATTTCCACAAAATAGAGAATTATATTTTCTAAGACAACCATGAGGTCAAAAACAAATGGGAAAAGTAGTTCAGGAGAGTTCAAGCTTGGAAAAAAAAATCTGAATTACAAGACTTTAAACCGCTACACATCACATAGAGCCTGAAAGGTGGTCTGTACCTAGCGTGTTTATTTCCATCTGGAGGTTCAATGTTCCTCTCTAGAGACTTTCAAGGTGGTTGGTTTTTTGTTTGTTTGTTTTGGTTTTTGTTTTTAAAAAAAAGGCATTATTTGATTCTAGTGACCCATTTCTTGTTAAGAAGCATTCATAATGTCCATTCATTCTGAAGTTGAGGGTGAATGTTTTAAAGAAGTATAAAATGCTATTCATACTTGTATCTGTAGGTACATTGAGAGGTTCCAATGAATGGTTCCGGTCACTGGGGAAAGTCTCTTATCCACCGCGCAGGTCAAGAACTCCATCTCTCTTTCTTGGAAGGTTTGTGCCTAACCTGTACCTCATCCAAGAAAGCCTGCAACTTCAGTTTTACCTCCTTTACACCACAGGCGCGCACACTGAACCCAATGGAGAGAGCGCGCCAGGGGAGGAGGTGAAACCAACAGTCACAAGAACAAGATCCCGGTCATCTCCACAGCCACTGCTTTCTCGGTAGCCCACCTACCCTCCATGATCGACCCTTCTCTACAAGTTGGCTTTTTTTCAATTCTTACTTAGAGTTAAAAAGAAAAGGAGAGCTAGGGAAAGGTGGCAGTGTGACCAGTGAACGATGGGGTTTAGTAACGCCCTTACCTCTCCAGTGTGAAGGTCCCTACGAGAGCTGAGCCCAGCAGGAAGGCCGGCCTCCGCAGCCGCCTCCAGTCTTCACACACCACTGCAAACACACAGCCGTGTTCAGGAAGGACCTGGACAGAGCGCGTCCCTGAGCAAGGAGGGCGCTGACTGCAGGGGGACGCAAGCCTCTGACTCCTCGGTTCCTTTCAAACCTGGAAGAAGTAGCAGGCAAAGTGCTTCAAAGTTAGACGAAAAGGTTGGGGCGGAAAGAGAGCTGCTTCTTTAGCTTGCCACGGTGGGCGCCGGAGCGTCTCTGAGCATTATCTGCAGGAGCAAGGGGCGGGGACACCAGCAGGGCTCGGCAGCGACCTCGCGCTCCTGCTGGGTGCAGTCTGGGCGCGCAGAGCCAGACGCTAAGCGCTTCCGCAGTTCGATCGCGCTCCTGGGCATTTATTGCGGTCCCTGCGCGCGCACGTGACGTGGGCGCTCCTCCTCGCCCACCCCACCTCCACCTCACACCGCCCTGGCCCAAGGCCCGCTGCAGCGCAGCAGCAGCCCGCCCCGCTTCTCCTGGCGCGGGGAAGCCAGGGCGCGCGGCCTTTGTGGGCGTGCTTTGGACCTCAGAGACCCAGGAGGGGATTGACTGAACCGAGTGGGAGGTGTGTGTGAGGAGGTCCCCCAATTCCTTCCGCCCCTTTCGGATCTCCTACTTTCAAAGATCCTCCTCTTGTTCCTTTCTGATAAGATTCTAAAATGCTTCAGTAGTCTTTACAGAAAAGTAGCTGTCCTGCCCGGGAACAGGGGCTAGATGTCGGGTTAGTTCCTTACCTTCAATGGAAACAAAAGAGGCGAACTGGGGGCGGGTTGGAGAGAAGACTTTTTCTTTGATTTTCTACAGGGGCCTGCATCTGTTCCAGGACCTAGGATCTATAATGGAGAAGTTGTTCTCTTTGGCTCCATTAAGTCTTTATGAGGTCCAGATGGGGAATGGGTTTCATAAAATGATGGGGCTATGGGTGGTTAAGGTTGCCTAACAATTGAGAGCCACATTTCGTCCATCAGATATGCAGCACTATCTTCTCAAGATGACTGCAGCACTTTTTTTTTTACTTCCTATTAATACATATATGTATATATATATACGTATGTATATACGTATATATATGTATTTATGGAGTTAATATAAAAGCTCCCAGCAGTTAATTTAACAGTTCTAGGTTGACACGAATTCAAACCTCAGTCCTAGAATAGACAGTGAAAGGAGTCTCCCTGTTGTCCCTGTTGTAATATAGAGTATGAACGTTAGTAGGTTACAGTCCATAATGTTACATGCTCACCCTGCTGAATACAGTGCTTTGTATAGGCACGTTTTTGTTTTAAAAGCATTTATTTAATCCATTTACTTTTGTGTGGGAGGAGGGGTGGTACTGAGGATCAAAAATCTAGAGCCTTGCACATACTAGGCAAGCACTGTATTTGTGAACTACTTCTCTAGTCCTAATTCATTTACCTTTGCT
Organism: Geosciurus inauris; assembly: GCA_004024805.1. Classification (NCBI taxonomy): domain Eukaryota; kingdom Metazoa; phylum Chordata; class Mammalia; order Rodentia; family Sciuridae; genus Geosciurus; species Geosciurus inauris. Next base: position 223,117 of record PVHX01000068.1, read on the forward strand.
TCTCTTTTGTACTGAGTTATAATCTCAATGTCTAAATACTGCAGTATCTAGCATATGATTAAAGTAAAACATTCTTGTAACTAGTACCTCAACGGCTGCCTGCTTCACCATCCAACTACACTTCTTTATAAATCAAACTTGAAAATCTCAGCTTTAAGCCTCACATGACCATGAGACCTTACTTCTTCTCAAAAGAAGAAAGAGGAAGCATCATTTATCTGAAGGGTGAGGAAGGTGTCAAGTTCTGGTGCACATAAATCTTTCATAAGTGTAATTTCACAATTTTATAGCAACTTAAGCATAAAAGGAGTGTTAAATGCATACTTGTCAAATGATTATTTTTTGTTCTCATGCACTAGGTTCAAAAAACTAGCTTTTCCTCCTACAAACTGATGGAAGATCCTTAAAGTCCATGTTTAAAAAAAATCATTTGTAGCATTTGTAAAAACAATAATTTGTTCCAGTAGTTAAAGAACGTTTCTATACTGCAACTTTTACATGGCATTGAAAATAAGCCAAGTAGTGAATAAAGAGCATTAAAAGTAATAATATCATTTGAAGTACTTTCAAAGAAAACTCAAATTGAGAAAAAAAAATTGAAGGTAATAAGGAAATTAACTTAAATGCAGTGACAATCCTTGAATATTTCAATTTTAAACCTTTCCACGCAATGAACAAATCTGACTCAAAAATGCTTACATTAAAGAAAATAAAATTTAGTTTTAATGTTTTAATTCCAACTTTCTCCAGGCAAGAGAAAAAAGAGACACTCTTAACTGAGTGTTTTTATTGGCTTCCAATTGGGGTAATACAGGTTATTTAATATAAAAGAATAATTTTATATAATTCATCAAATTAAACATTAACATTTAAGTGATAACTCTTGTCATTCCTGATTATATACATTATCTTGAAGAGAGAATCAAATACAATGTTGTCAAATACTCAAAGAGAACACTGTGCATGTTTTACTCATTGTTGAGAAATCTGTGTAGACAGAATTCCTATCAAAGTCACACTCTAGTCTATGGCTAAACTATTACTTGTAAAGACTGGCTACTTTTAGCATTACTTCTTTCTTATGACAAATGTAGTTGGCTGCCTAATCAATAACCAGATTTCTGCCCCTTTCTTTCTGCCAAGCCCACAGTCTCCAATATACTCAGGGTGTCCACATTTTCACACACCATCAAGCTGACATCCTCAGAAGGTGCTGTTGATTAGCCAAAGCCAGTCATCACAATCTGTCCCTGCTACTAGCAACTAATTCAGCATGAGCAGGTCATACAACCCTGGTTACCGAAAGGAAGGAAGGCATACTTGGAATTGAGAAGAAGTGTTGGCAAGAGTTTTCTGATAAGAAATGCAAAAAGAGAAAGTATCTCTTTAGGTGCTTACATATAAGTTTGTGAAATTTAAAGATGCAGCTATCATCAAGCAGAGAGACAAACCTGAGGGCAGAGACCTATCAACCTGCTCAAACATCAAAATAGGCAATGCCTGAATCTCCCTGACATTAACCAACCATTGGTACACCTTCCCTCCATGTTCTTGCTATAAGAAGTAATGAATGCCTGAAGTCACATTGACTTCAGAATTCAGTTACTTGCAGCCTAAAGCATTCTAGCAGATACATTTCTACAAAGATGATTTCTTCCTCTATCAATGTCATATTTTCTTCAAGCTGTTATTTTCTATTCATGTGCATAGCTAAAAGTTATTTTTAAATGTATGTTTTATCCTATATGCGTTTTTTAATCTCTGCACTTACCAAAGTGAGCATATAGACATTTTTAGACATTTCATTCATAGTATAGTTTTATGACATCAAGACTTTTCTCTCACCACATAGTTGGTAAGTCCATCTCTACTGGGAGAATAAAATTCTCATGGTGGTGAGTTTGGGAGGTGGTAGCAGTGAGCACAATGTTTTAAGACATAGAATGTAAATTAAGCTGCTTCAATTTATGGGGTCTTGAATATGATACTTGACCTCTGTAAGCCTTAGATTTTTTTCTCTTTCTTTCTTTCTTTCTTTCTTTCTTTCTTTCTTTCTTTCTTTCTTTCTTTCTTTCTTTCTTTCTTTCTTTCTTTTTTTTGGTACCAGGGATTGAACTCAGGGGTACTCGACCACTGAGCCATAGCCCCACCCCTATTTTGTGTTTTATGTAGAGACTGGGTCTCACTGAATTGCTTAGCACCTCACTGTTGTTAAGGCTGGCTTTGAACTCGCAATTCTCCTGTCTTAGTCTCCCAAAGTGCTGAGATTACAGGTGTGTGCCACCATGCCTGGCTAGATATTTTCTTTTTAAAGGGAAATAATACTAGCTATCTCACCTTGTCACTTTGTGTATTAGGATGAGTTAACATGTGAAAGCACTTAAAACAATAACATAAGTAGAAGGTACTCAATAATGGAAAAATATTATTGCAATCAAAACTAACCAGAGATTTTATATTTGCTACTTTATAATGTCAGTGGACTTTAAACAAAACCTTAAACTTTTGAATAGAAGTAACTGGCTATACACATGATTAAAAACAAATATTTTAAATTTTTATTCATGTGTAGTGCATTTTTTCTCACAACTGAAATAGTATTCAATTCTGCATACCATAGGACACGTTTTCATTCTTACTAAAAGCAGCCATTTGAAGGTATATTTAGCACAATTATATTATATGACCAAATTTTAACATACATAGGCTTTCTTCTTTAATTGCAAATGCATATTTGATTGTTAAATCATCATTGTTGAAATGTTGCACACATGCAGTAAAGTGAAAAAATCTTAAGCATGCAGTTCAATGAAATTTTCCAAAGTTTATACACCTGTGTGAAGAACACTCAGTTACAGGTAGAGAACATAACCATCTCTCCAGAACTCTCTTTTATGCCTCCTTCCTCTCCAAAAATAACTTACAATCTTATTATTTTATTGAAAACCAGTTTTGCTTACTTTAATCTTTATATAAGTGGAATCACAGAGTAGATAATTCTATGGCCAGAGATGTAGCTCAGTGGTAGAGTGCCTGTCTAGGATGCATGCAATCCTAGATTTAATCCTCGGTATCATGTGTATGCACACACACACGCACACACACACACACACACACACACACAGCAGATGATTCCATTGTATGACTTTTCTGTGTGGAATTTTTTATTCAATATGTTTGTAAAATACATCCATTTTGTTTTATATAAGAGTAATTTGTTCTTTTTGTTGATGACTATACCACAAATTATTTATTCATTATGTTGTTGAATATTAGGGTTGTTAAACATAATTAAAAATAGTGTTGCTAAGAACATTGTTATACATGTCTTTTGAAGCACACATTTACACTTTTTTAAATTGGCTATATAGTTAGGAGGGGAACTGCTAGATGCTAAAGTATGCTTATATAGAACTTGAGTGGATAAAGTGAGTTGCACACCTTTTTCTTATTTATTTGTAGGAACATTTTATAAGTACTGGGTACATGAACTTCATATATATACTTTTCATTCCTCTCTATTCTTTTACTTTCACTCTTGTCTCTTAACAGAATATCCTAATTTCAAGAAACTTCAATTTATTAAGCTTTCTCTTTATAGTTAGTGCAGTGTCAGGTCTGTCAGAGAAGCATTTACCTATCCCAAAGTCATGAAAAAAGTCCACTTTTTTATCTTCGAATTCTATCATTTTAAATCATATCTTCAAGTCTTTGATCCATCTGTAATAAATTTTTGTGTTATAATGTAAAGAAATAATAATTTAAGATTACAATGATTACATAAAAAGGCTACATTACTTGCAATCCTCACTGTAAATCTCTTTATGAATTTTTTTCTGCTTTAAGTTCAAATTTGAGAATTCAAAATAGAAAAATATCATTGGCATTTGTAATTAGAATTATTATGATGCTTCTTCAATGGATTATTTAAAAATATAAGTGCTGAGACCTATATTGATGCAATAAGCTGGAAACTCCACCTATTTCTTGGTGTGTAGAAAAGTAACAATTTCAAGCCTATTTTTAGATTTGCAAAAGCATTTGTTTTATTGTCTTTTGCAGTTTGGTTTTCAATCATGAAATGCAATAATTCATTTTTAAGTTATCTTCTAGTAGTCATGCATCTTTCTATGCTTTGGAGAAAGAAAACAAATCAGTAATTTCTATATCCTTCAGAGCCTTTCTTGATACTGTTTCCAGTGCTGAAAGTCTTTTTGATTCATTCTTTTCTGACTTATGTACACTCGAAACATCCTCCTCCACAAATATTTTCACTGATGCAACCAGTCTTTTTCTGTTATTTCATTTTTTCTCTGAATCTGATCACACTTTATATTGTGAATTACAGCTCTTCACATGTTTGTACTTCTCTAGCAATGCGAAAAGCTCCTTGAGAGAATAAATCATGTTCATATGACCTTTGCTTACAATGTATGTTAAATGCATTTAACAATGTATGACATTGTTACAATGTCATACATTGCTTACAATGAATGACATTGCTTACAATGTATGTTAAATGCACAAATCTGTATTTGTTGAATATTTCATATTTATCAGAAAATCGCATGTATGTCCCTGGATGCACAAGCCTGTAGGCAGGAGAACTAGAATCTACAAAATGAACAAAGCACACCATGCTGGAGATAGCGGTCACCTAGAGCTATTTCCTTTGAAGAAAACATCTCATGCTGTACACATTAACGTCATCAATGTGCATTAGTGCAGACAAGCAATTCAGGTTATTTTAAAAGTAAAAAACAGGCGTAGCATAACTACTGTCTACTGTATCTCCAAACCCACTACCAATAGCCCTTTTCCAGTAGTTAAGCAATTTAAGGAGTACTGCCCTGAGCCATTCATTGGGATTAAAATATATGTACGCATACTTCTCTAAAAAAAATGAGGGGAGAGGGGAGGGAGGAATGGCATTCATTTCTAAATCTGTTTTTTTCTTTTCAATATATCCTTCCTAACCATTCATAAGAAAATGTTTTGTATTGACAGAAGAATAAATTATATTTCAGAATGATGCTCTACTTCATTGATGTTATTTATGTATGTTTTATCAGCTGATGCCTAATATTTTCATACATCTCTTCATGGCTGCTATGAAGATCTGGCATATGCATAGTGTTAATTTCTGCAGATGTCAAGTCATAACATGAGCCATATATATAAAAGTGAAAAGAGCTATTCATTGATATGAAATTGTCCATCTGGGTTAAAGAACTGTATTTTAGGGGCTGTGGTTATAGCTCACTGGTAGAGTACTTGCCTAACATGTGTGAGGCACTGGGTTCAATTCTCATCACCAGATAAAAATAAATAAATGTGTCCATCTACAACAAAATTTTTTTTTAAATCTGTATTTTAACTTCTCCCAATCCAAATACCATAAACAATTGGTAATATTAAAACCTTTTAAAGTTTAAGGAGTATTTCTGAAATATGTTCAAGGTGGCAAGAGAAATATAGCTGCAGCTTTATCTTTTGATGATCACTTTTCTTTCTGGACCCACAGAAGGACTTCACAATGTGCTTGGGTTAGAGGTTGCCTGTCAGGTTTACCAAGAAGGGAAGCTGAAAGGCAGACATTGTAAAGGGAAAAGTACTCACCCTTTCATCTGCAGAATTAATGTCAGAGACAGGCTTTTCATCCCGAAATAAGAAGGATGAAAGCCTTCTCAACTGTCATTAGCTAGCCTATAAAGAAATAGTTGGGAAAAAAAAAACCCACAGCTCACTTTTAATGATGATTTTAAAGAATGATATTTAACAAAAATGAAACAGAATTCCTGGCAAATATATATCCTTTCCAATTTAAAATTGTATGTGTGCATGTACATGTAATGCTTGAACCTTAAACTCATTATTTTACTAGATAGCAGGGGAAAGATTAAGAAAAATTTAATTTTAACTAGATAGGTTGCTGGGAAAACACTGAAAATGTGGAAGAAAATGGGCAACTTTATATTTGCAATGTTTCTTCTATCTATCCTCCTGAGGAAAAGCCTAAGAATTAACACAGATTTTAGAAATTATTTGGTTTTAAAAAAATAAAATAACTCCAAAATAAAAGCTTTGTTAACTAATGATCTTATAAATAATGAATAAGCACATGAATAAATAGAAAATATGCTTAAATATTTAAGCTTTCACAAATGAATCTGAAATGTTTGTAACCTCAATGCCATGCAGCCATATTGTTTACAGAAGGTGCATTTTACTTCTGCTGCCATCTTGCTTGGTGTTGTGCCCTTAATTAAGATACCCATTCTTGGCATCTGTCTCCTAAATACTCCTAACTTTGTGCATTTGCCCAAATTCTTTCCCAAATTATAACATCTATCTCAGTTGCTGCATGGATCTCTCTTTCTTTTCCTTTTCTTTGGACTAAAATCCTGTTTCTTCCAAGAAATCTTTCTAATTATTCATATTTAGAAGTATTCTAACTATATTCTGAAATCTGCATATACCCAAAAACACTCAATGAAAGCCAAAGTTAACTGTAAAACTATGGGTTTTTCTTTAACTTTTAAAAATTTTCATTTATTTATTTGTTTATTTTTATTTTTTCTTTTCAGATATACATGATAGTAGAGTGTATTTTGGCATGGTATACATACATGGAGCATAATTCATTCTAATTAGGATTCCGTTCTTGTGGTTGTACGTGATGTGGAGTTTTACTGGTAGTGTATGCATATATGAACATAGAAAAGTCATGTCTTATTCATTCTACTTTCTTTCCTAATCCCACTCACCCTTTCTTTTTATTTCCCTTTATTCCAATGAGCTTCTATTCTTCCCCCTCCCCCTTATTGTGCGATAGTATCCACATATCAGAGAGAACATTTGGCCTTTGGATTTTTTGGAACTGGCTTATTTTACTTATCATGATAGTCTCCAGTTCCATCCATTTACCAGCAAAAGTCATAAAGCCATTTTTTATGGCTGAGTAATATTCCAGTGTGTATATATAGCACATTTTCTTTATCCGTTCATCTGTTGAAGAGCACGTAGGTTGGTTCCATAGCTTAGCTATTGTGAATTGGCTGCTGAGACCATTGATGTGGCCACACCACTATAGTATGCTGCTTTTAAGTCTTTGGGGTATATACTAAGGAGTGGGATAACTGGGTCAAATGGTGGTTCCATTCCAAGTTTTCTGAGGAATCTCCATACTACGTTCCAAGTGGTTGTACCAATTTGCAGTCCCACCATTGTGCAGTCCCACTCATTGTGTATGAGTGTACCCTTTTCCCCATATCCTCGCCAACATTTATTGATACTTTTATTCTTGATAATTGCTATTCTGACTGGAGTGACATGGAATCTCAATGTAGTTTAAAATGCATTTCTCTAATTACTAGAGATTAAAACCATGATTTTTAAACCTAAGAAGATCCAGGCTTTCAGTGGAACATTACATTACATAGGGGATCCAAATATTAGAAGTTTTAAAAATAGAAATGATTTTATTTAGAATAAATATTTAGCAATCTAAGCATATAAAAAGCAAAATTAGGTTTAACATGTACTTGTTAGAATTTATGTATAAAAATGTGGGGTTTTTTAAAGGAAGTACCTTTTTAAGCATTCACGGCAAACCATGAATGTGGTGATAGATTGAATTATTTGCCTACAAGTCTTTATCTTGCCATTTACTTCAAATGAGGCCAGGCTTAGCTATGTAACTTGCTTTGCACAATAGAATATGGGCAGAGGGATGATTTGTCCATCAAACTAACTCCTTTGGGGACAGGAAAGTTTCCATCTATCCTCTTAGAACTTCTTTGTGTCATGAGAAGCACATTTCCAGGTAGCTGTGGCTCTTAGTTTGTTTATGTCTGAATTGACCTAAACCCTAGAGTCCAGCCTATTCTAGCTGAGGTCAGCCAAGACCACAGCCAACCTACCCGATCCCTGAATACCGTTTCTCTATGCTCCTAAGATTTTAATGTTGTCTGCCTTACAAAAGATCTCAGTCCAAGGCTGTCTGATGAATACTATACTTAATGTACCAAACGTATAATGCCTTTGTGACATAGATATTATTGAGGTTCAGAGAGATTAACGGAACAGAATTTGATAATAAATCTTTTCCTCAAAGCTAATGTCTTTACCAGAACCTCTCCATCCCTGCCACCACACCTGCCCCACCCCACTGCTCTACTTTTTAAGGTGCAAGTAAAAAATCTTTGGTAAACGTAAAAAAATGACATTGGAAGTAAGGAGCAGTAGAGAAGCAGCAGCCAACTAATACAGAACTTGTATGCCAAGCATTTTGTTTCAAAGTTTTAAAATTGTACTCATGGCTAAACATCCTTACCAATGACTTGTCATTTGAGAATGTTTATTTTCTTTAATTTTTTCTCTTTTCTTTTCTTTCTTTTAACTTTTCTTTCTTTCTTTCTTTGTTAGTCTTGACAAATGTTGATTGGTGTCTATTAAAATAAATACAAGTAATTATGCCTACATGATCTCACTTTTAAGAGTAACAGGAAGATGGTGGGTAAAAAGTTGTATTATGCTATATACCATAATTATCTAAAACGAGAGATTGCTCTTCATTGAAAGGATTCTATTACTTCCCTAAGGAATTTCTTAATTTAAAAATTATGTGTATTAGTCAATTCTAAGCTATCATTATATAACATTTTAAGAAAGAAGGCACATAAGGGGGAGAAAAAAAAACAACCTTGAAAGAATGGTTCAGACTGAGCAGGATTCTTGCATTTAGAGGGGTCTGGGGGCATGTCCACGTGTATGAAGTAATGAACAATAGGAAGTATATAGTGTCAAATCCAAGGTGAGACATATTTCTTGATAGAGAAAAGAAAAAATGAAGTACAAAGACTTTCTGCCTTCAAGAATATTACATAAAGGAAGTTATGTTCTGAAGAATAGGGTCAAGCTTGTGCCAGGAAGGAAGAAGTAGGTGTATGTGTTTTGAGACCTGAAGAGTGGCTAATATCCAGATGGCAGACAGTACGGCTGGAGGAGGAATCAGAAGAATTCAAGACACGTTTCCCTGCTTGCCAAAGCAGTAGTCTATCCAAGTTTATTCAAGATTTAATACTTCAAATTGAGGTGAAACTGTAACTTTAATTATACATTGGGAATATGTGAAAATTAAGATTGCCTGTAGTTATAAAAAGAACATCTGGAAAGGAATATGTGAGAAAAACGATTACCTCTGCAAATCCCATAAGATGAATTCAATTTCTCTTGTAAATTAATACTTTATCTGTTCATAACAATTCAGCTCACAGACCATCTATTAACAAGAAGCAGCACTGGTACCACATGTTGAACAAATTGCCTTTACTTTATCAAGCCAAGTTTCCTACTCCACATCTGACTTCTCACAATTTAAAGTCCGCCCTTGGCTATCTTTGTGAAACTCAGGGATAGGAATAGAATCAAAGGAATGCAAACATGAAGAAAAATAATTTAAATTATTGTACTCTCTTTTGTTGTTTTTCTTTTTTACTGTTCCATCCACGATTTCCCCTTTTTACTATCTGCTTTAAAAGCTTGATTCTGATCCTCCATGTTAATTTTAATATTAACAAGTTTATACCATAAATCCTCATTTAACTAAGAATTGTTTTCTGAACTTTTAAAATTTTTTAGCTATTTAATTTGGTCAAATATCCTCTGCAATTGGTCTTCATTTAGTGGCATAAACCTGGCATCATTGTACCACTGTGACCATTGAAGGGGGAATACAATGTCCCTATACAGAAGTAGCTCTGTCTTGGCATTTATGAATACTCATTAATTATGACTTACTAATTCATAAGTCTGCATGACTTTGGTTGCTTTCCATTGGTAATCAAAACTATGAAAATACCTACAGAGAGTTTCAACAGACCTCTGGAAATGTATTTTATTTGTCATTTAACTTTTACTTATTTATCCATTTTATAATAATATGGTAAATACCTTTGTGTGATTATAAAAATGAGCAATCCCAAATTATTATTGGCATAATAATAGATGAAAAAGGCACATTAAAAATAAATTTTTCTTTATTCATGCTTATTTAAAAGTAAGTTCAGATAAAAGAAATGAGCATTCACCACTGTGTTTATGTATATACATTTATCAAGCTGAATTATTGGCAAAATATTGTCAATTTTTAAAAATTAAATTTGCACTAATTTTAAGACCCTCCTTCCAGGAAATTTTGGTTTGACTTGGTCTATTCTCAAATGTAAGAATCATGACTTTCATGACTATGAGAGAATAGTAAAAGCCAAAGGTCAGTCTAGTCTTGAGGTTTAACCAATGGAGATAATATCTCCAAGGACAGAAAATGTGTTCAAGATATCTATCTCATTACTATGCTCATTTTATTAAATATGGTACACTCAAAGGCTATCAAGCCTGCTAAGGACAACTTACCACATTGATTTCATATTCTGAGACACTATTTCCATCTATTTTGCCAGCTTTACTATTTTCTTTTTAGTTCGTTTGCTATTTCTAGATTTCCAATACATGAGATAACTTTCACTTCTAGACTGCACTCTGATAGAATAATAGTTTAATCACTATTACTTAATGAATTTAAAAAAATGGAAAACTCAGCACACATGGAGATTTTCCCTGCTTTTTTCTGTGTTTTTTATGGCCAAATCATTCATTTTCTAAATAGAAGAATATATTTACCAATGAAATCCAACCTATCAACTTTGTATTTATTGCGTCTAAAAGTTGAATGTTTAAAACCATAATTAAAGAAACTTCTGCTGTATTTGGCTTCCAATTAAATGGTTTTAGTACTTGAATTATATTTGAGATTAAACTTTAGGTATGTCAGATGAAGTTCTCAGGCATGTCTTGACAGAGTGATGGCCTTTTGACTATTCTAAAGACCAGATACCTCACCTGCCACAGATGCTTATAGCAAAATGGTAAGGGTTATAACAGTCACTGGGGAAATATAGTTTTGATAAAATGAATGTCTACTTACAAAACTGGAGGCAATGAGTTTCACTCCATTCCTCTATGTAGGCAGAAGGTTTTCAGAGACATTTCAATTGTTTTTTATTGATCCTAATTCAGGGAAGTAGAGATTTCCTAATGTATAGGAGGATTTTAATTCTTTTCATATATCAAAGACATATTCTTTTTACCTTCTGAGGCCAAAACAAGACAAAGTGCATCCGTGCAGACACCAGCTCTCTCTCTTTCTATGATTATTCTGGATGGGATGTAAAATAATGGAATGATTCTAGCTGTGGGTTCAAAAAATTCCAAAATTTTGAATTCTGGAAAAGGTATAAAACAAATTGAGTCATGAAAAAAAATTAGGTAACTTGTATGAGGCCTCTTATTCTGATCATGGCATGAAAAGGTCAACTATTGGGAAAAGGTCAACTATTGGGAAAAGCAGTGCTTACTACCATTGTGGTCAGCAAAACTGGTAGAATTTGTTTTAGTTAGAGGCACTTCCAGTGGATATTTTATAATTATAACTCCTCCAAATTTATCTTTTTTCAGAAATCATACCTTTAACTTAAGAATACCATGACTAGTGATGTGGTAGCTAAGATGGATCATTTTCATGTGTTCTTTTAAAAGGATTTTATTACCCACTGAAGTGTTTGTCAAATCAAAAAGATGTCACTAAGTTTATAGGGAGTCAGTTTATATAGGCGGCAGTCCATGATGACTTCACCCAGAGGGAAGTGTCTACAATCGTTAAGTGTGATCTGAAGGAAAAATAGTCAGTGGTGTCCATGTGTGTGGCTGTAGAACCTCTCTTGTTAGTTACATTCCACTAACAACATCCTATCTATCTATCATTACGCATGCTTGCTGGTTCCTGGATTGGCTATCTGACCAATGGATCAGCACAACATAAACATGCACATATGTGAAAACTTGATATATAATAATTGTGGCATTTTGTAGGAAGAAGTGGACTGGGCCATTTCAAAAAGCGGTGCTATAAGAAATTGCCTTCATTGTGGAAAGATGAACTGATATATTTATTTCACGCCACAAATAAGAAAAATGCTGTTTCCATTAAAAGCCTTTATTGTGGGGATGGGGATGGGGCTTAAACTTGTAAAATTTAAATGTAGGAGGAATATCTTTTTAATACCAAGCAAAGAAAGAATTTCTTGAACAAGACAGAAAAAGCATAATACCCAAAAGAAAGTTTGATATAATTAGCTATGATTAAAATTAGTGTTTGTGGTTTAATTTAAAAGCGAATAAAGTTAAATTACAAATCAAACAGATTTGTATTCAGAATAAGCAAAAAAAATCTCAAAAATAATTTAGAGAAACAGAAATGACTCAATCCAATAAGATAAAATGCTCAAAAGATAGAATGAGAAAATTGTATAGCTAATAAATTTATGAAATGTATTGCCTCATTAGTAATGAAAGAAATTAAAATTAAAATAATGGAGAATGTTATTAATCTATCATATTGTAAGATCAGTTTTTGTGGGGGAGGTACCAGGGATTGAACTCAAGGGCATTCGACCACTGGGCCACATCCCCAGCCCTATTTTGTATTTTATGTAGAGACAGGGTCTCACTGAGTTGCTTAGCGCCTCGCCGTTGCTGAGATTGGCTTGACTCGCCATCCTCCTCTCTTAGCCTCCCGAGAGGCTGGGATTACAGGCGTGCACCACTGCACCTGGCTGTAATATCAGTTTTTGACCAGCATGTAGAAAAGATGAATTCTCATACTGACATTATTGAGACATGTTGCAGACCAAGAGCTTTTTGCTAAGTACATATCATTACTGATATAAATTTATATATGGGTCAATAAATGTTGTTTTTTTTTAAATGCATGGGAAGGATACATCATCTTGAAATAGAGTTTACCATTAAGAAAGATGATAGAGTGAGAGAAGAATGCAATTAGGGAAGATAGACACCAAGAAGCTTTGTCTGCATCTGTGACCTTTTATTTTTTTTATTTTTTATTTTTTGGTACTGGGGATTGAACTCAGGGGCACTCGACCACTGAGCCACATCCCCAGCCCTATTTTGTGTTTTATGTAGAGACAGGGTCTCACTGAGTTGCTTAGCGCCTCGCCATTGCTGAGGCTGGCTTTGAACTCGGGATTCTCCTGTCTCAGCCTCCCTAAGTGCTGGGATTACAAGCGATCTGTGACCTTTTAATTTGAGAGACAAGAACAGAGAGATGGAGAGATCCTATCCAAGAGGATAACCCCTTCATTGTATGTTTTCAGCCTTCTTACCTCATCTTGTAGCAGTCTCCTCTCAGAGCTCTTGTTCTTAGTATTGCTGTAAATGCTCACAGCAAATTGAGGAATAACTATTATTCCGCTTAAAATGTAATGAAACAGAAACTGAGAGACATTAATTGATTTGCTCAAAGCTAGCAACTGAGGGAATCAGCCAGACCTGATATGCTTAAGAAATTTTCTGGCACGGCCTCCTGCCTACCCTAACAGAAGTCAGTGGTGTGAAGTCTGAGGAGCTCTACCCCAGGCTCTACAAGTTACGAACATCGTGAACTCAAAGTCACACTAGCTTACTGAGGATTGCTGAGCCTTCATTTGCTCATCTCAAAAAGAGATCCAGTTACACCTCCAGCAGAGAGATGTCATGATGGTTAAATGTGATATGAAATATAATGTGATTTATGCAAGGGTACAAGACAAATTGTTTCAGAAGAAGAAACAATTTCTTCTAATTAGGGACTAGCAATCCTAAAGTCATCATTTCACAGTACAGTGTCTTGAATCTAATAAGCACTCAATAAATATTTGTTGACAGTATGTTGGCCTTGCCATGCAGGAGACTAGAAGTCAACCAGAATTGTCAGCTCTGTATCAATGTTCCATACAAATACATTAGCCTGCCCTGTGGTTTGATTATGGTCTAATTGAGTCCCCACAAAGATTCATGTGTTAAATGGTTGGTCTCCAGGGTTAGTACTACTGGGAAGGGGGTGGGACCTGAAAGAGATGGGACCTAGTGAGAAGTCCTTGGTCATTGGGGATGTGTTCTCATAAGATAGTTCTCATGCAAACCCTTAAGTTCTCATGAGAAACTTGATATAAAAGGAGCAAGCCTTGCCTCTCCCATTCTTTCTCTCTGTTTCCTGGCTCAAGATATGACTGCTTGCCCAGACAAGCACTCCCACCACTACTGTCCACCATATGCCATTTGCCATATCCCCTCCCCTCTCTTCACTTCTCTCTACCAAATCTAAAATACTTCTCTTCTTCCCTAATGCTCCTTTCCACCTTATTGTGAAGTATAATCCACGTATCAGAGAAAACATTTGGCCTTTGGTTTCTTGGGATTGGCTTATTTCACTTAGCATGATATTCTCCAGCTCCATCCAACCTCTTTCATTTTTATGTAACCTCTGTCAGGTATGTTATTATAGTGACAAAAAGTTGACTAACACACCTTGTAAAGGACTAATACACCCTGCAAAGTAGTACAGGCTGATTTATATAAATAATATAATATGTTTATCAATTACTACTTAAAACACTTCCATGATGCTTTTATCTTTTATTCTTTGAATGAATAGTATTTGTGACCCTTTTATATGACAACAACTCTAATAATTCCCAGAGAATAGAAAGATATTTAATTTTCTGTCCAGCAAGGTTGATCAAATAAGCCATTTCTAATTCAGACAGCTGGCAATAATTTATTATATCTAGAAGGAATGTGAACTATGTAAATAAATGCTTGTAATTCCAAACTCAATGGATAACTTCCCAACTCATCTCCTATATATCTAGCAATCTCCGGATTAATTCAACAAGATGACAGTGTGATGGAGGGCTAGACATAATGGATGGAATTAGAGTGCTTAATGGCTGTTATCAACACACAGTATTTTGCAAATTTTATCAAACATAAAATGAAAGAACACATTACCAGTGCCTTTCCTGGGATCCTGGAAAGGATGAGGAAAAATCACAAGTCCTGAATTTTTATTTTCATCAGTTTCAGGGTTAATCTCTCTCTATCTGTCCTCTGAACAGAGATTTCCCCTCAGCACATTTTTCATTTGTCAAAATATGTCCAGGAAGACACAAAATCAGGTAGTAATAAATGAGTACAGAGAGGAGGAGCATCTCTCCCAGTTCTGTTGGTTCCTATTGACCTGGTAATATTATTAGTTGTCAAGTCTGCCTGAAAACTGGAGAATTTCAACTCTCCTCTTCAGTGGAAACTGTGGAAGAGAACACCACTTCCCTGCCAAAGCTCATATTCTTGTACTGTTAAAGAAATTAAAATCCAAATGCCGTTTCATTGATGTCTAAAGTCACACAGCTTGACAAAAGTGGCTTCTGTTATCTTTGGAAAGAATTTCATTCTTTCCTGACAATATATCTATACTCTGAAGCTAGAAATATCTGACTGACACTATTAAAGCTCAGTTATGAAAACTGTGCGCCAAAGGGGAGAGATGAACACAATACATGGCATTCAATTGCCCATTGGGTTACCATTAACAGACCTTCCTGTGTGCCACCTGGAACCCTGGAAGCTTAAAGAATCACTGCATCCTGGGTTACCATCGTGGAGCCACAGAACATACATCTTATTAGAGACACATGGTACATTTGGCGCAGAGGAAAATAGGCCTCAGTGTGAAGCCCAACTCTTTTCCCTTTCCATCTAGGCCACAAGGAAGAGGGAACTGAGTTCAAATAGGGACAGCTTCACAAAGAAGGCAACTTTAAAAAAAAAAAAAAACTTAAAACCACACCACAACCATCCTACACTAACCTGGCCCTGTGGAGCCCTAATTCCAGTAACACCCTTGGATTGCATCCACTCTTCCCAAGGCTCTCTCCCAAAACTGAGTGAGCTGAAGTGTGCCTTTTTGCTCAAAAGAGACACTGAAAAATAACATTCAGCAATATGGCAGAATACTCAGCAATATGGTTCCTGTAGGCAAATGACCCAGCAAGCTGCTATGCAGAGCGCAGTAGCTCTTCCAGATTCACAGGTCTAGGATGATAGTACATCCATGCCTCAGTTACCAAAATTCATCTTCCCTCAATATAGCCTAAGGAAAAATTAGTTTCATATTTAAATGTAGCAGGTGCATCTTATGTTACACCTGTATATTCATTGTTTCATATTTCATGTATTTTCCTTAGGTCTAATATTTAATATAGGCAATTCATTATTTAAAAGACAAATACAGAGAAATGTAACTATCGCAATCATCATTGCATTTATCAGGGACAACAGTCCAGGCAGGGGACTAACCAGTATGAAAGAAATATTTTCCAGATTAATTTGCAAATAATTATTGGCACATTTATGGGCAAACTCATCTAAGATAGCATTGTATATATAATTGTTTTTTAAAGAAAGAAAGGCATCTGTCGTATTATCCCTTGTCTCCAATCTCCACAGGTTGTCAAAATAACTTTATATTGGCCTTTAGTCAATTTACACATGCTATATTTATTCAGATATTATAAAAGCAAGAAGGAAAAGATTAAAAAATCACCCGTCACTTAATCCTGTAATGGGCAAATGGTCAAAATGGCATCAATGCACTGGAAAAAAAGAAATTGGTAAGAGGAACTACCTTGAAGTCATTATACTGCTTAATCAACATTCTCTTTCTACCATGGTTCCATCCTAACTATATCAACAGTTCATTTAATTTCTTCAGGAAAGAGAGGTAATTAAAAAGTAATTTGTTCCATAAATATTTATTCACCTTACTTAATATAACTTAAGAATCTTAATTTCCTTTACCTTTTATTTAGATAAATACAAAATAAAACCTTAAAGTGCCAAAACACTCACATAAAACTGTAGCTAGTTTTCAAGGTAGCCAACTAGTTTTCAAGTGTAGCAAGGTTTCAAAGGTCTTATGTTTATAAAAATTAAAGAAAGGTAGCCAGACCAAGTATTTAAATAGAGACTAGATAGATTGCTCCCTCTTCTGGTAAATCGATATATTTTAAAACAAAAAGTATGTATTAATAAATGTGAGGTATTTAGATTCCAATCAGGTTTAATCATAAAAAGAAATGTGTTATTATAAACAACTGTTTAATAGAGATTATAGTTAATTAATGGAGCCACCGAACTGAATGTTAGAGGATAACTTTTATATAGGACCTTTGAGAGCTGAAGATAAATTCTCTTGTCTCTGTTAAGAAGCAAAAAGTTTCTAGCCTAGACACACCAGAGCATTTCTCCAAACACTGCTCCCAAAGATAATTACAATTCAGATTGAGAATTGAGATAAATGGGAAACACTATATGGGAGGAGAGGATTACTGAAGTAAACATAGGCTTTTTAAATTCCTTTTTAAAAAGTTCAAAAGAAGATGTTACCAAAGCATACTTGTTCCTCAATTTGTATTTAATTTGCTTCTTCCTCAGCAGGGAAAATTAGGCTTGGATAGCCTGACATGTCACAATCAAAGGAAAGAAAACCAGACACTTTGGAAGAAACAATGAAAATAATCTTTTTGCTATTGTTATTTCTTTCTCTGTCTTATTTGATTTGATTATTACTGAAGGTCACACTTATGAATGCATTGTATCTAAAGTGAATTTATAAATCAGTTATTTGGAATATTTTTCCCCCAGAGAATTGAAGCTATAAAGGGTGGTTATTTTCTTAAAAGTCAAATAAACACATAAAGTAGCAGATAAAAGAAATGATCATAGCTAGGCATGGTGGCCCAAGCATCTAATCCCAGCAACTTGAGAGGTTGAGGCAGGAGGATCACAAGTTCGAAGCCAGCCTCGGCAATTTAGGAAGGCCCTAAGAAATTCAGCAAAATTCTGTCTCAAGATAAAAAAGAAAAAGGGCTGGGGATGTGGTTCAGTGGAAAGGAAAGGAAAGGAAAGGAAGAAAGGAAGAAAGGAAGGAAGGAAGGAAGGAAGGAAGGAAGGAAGGAAGAAAGAAAGAAAGAAAGAAAGAAAGAAAGAAAGAAAGAAAGAAAGAAAGAAAGAAAGAAAAGAAAAGAAAAGAAAAGAAAAGATTACTTCTCTACTGGTGTAGTCGTTCACCTACGTAGTAGACTTTGGAACAGAAATTTTGGTAGCCCTAAGGATTTAGTCTGCAAAGAAACCATTTACTCATCCATTTAAAAGTGTGCTATGAGCCAGGCACAGTGGTGCACACCTGTAATCCCAGCACTTTGGGAAGCTGAGACAGGAAAATTGCAAGTTCAAAGCCAGCCTCAGCAACAGCGAAGCGCTAAGCAACTCAGTGAGACTCTGTCTGTCTCTATATACAAACACAAAATAGAGCTGGGGCTGTGGCTCAGTGGTAGAGTAACCCTGAGTTCAATCCTCAGTATTCCCCCACCCCGAAAATAAAATAAAATAAAAATGTGCTGCATAATAGACGAGATGCTGAGAGAATGATAGGAGAAAGCCTGTGTCCCATAGCAGAGGACCAGAAACTGTGGGAAAGGTGATCAAAGTGACAACCCAGCATCAGGTGAATAAAGAACAATATATAAAACCCCTTTTCTTCCCCAATCCCCTCTCTAAAATACCGAGAAAACTGAAGCCCTCTAGAGGACTGTTTTTGAAATAGGTTAGGGTTTGGAGTGGGGGGAAATGTCTTAGTCTCAAGGTTTAGATGGGGCATGAAGCAGATTTGGGCCAGGGACGTGGGGGTTGCTGGATCACAGTGGGCTCTGGAACTCTCTAAACAAAGCACATTCTTCCTTCTGGGTATGAAAATAATTTCTTTAGTTCCATTAATCCCTCTACACATTAAATAGTCTTTGAAGCCTGGTTTAATAACCTTAGCACTGTGTGTGACCTTGTTTGTTAGAGACAGAAACAAAAGAAAAGAGATAATAAAAGGAACTAGAAAAAATTGGTGAGTGTAAAATATGTCTGAAGCTATTAGTTTCAAACATCAGATAGAAAAAGGTGAATAATGAAAAGATCCAACTGAATGTTTGAGAGCAGATTATAAAACTTAGCCCACAAATGAACAGTTCACATTGTCGTTGTGTCTATTCCAACAACGTATTTTGCTTCTGATGAGACAAACAAAGCTGTTGAGATTAAATAAACATTCTACAGAGAAACACCATTTTAAAGCTGGCAAAATATATCACGCTTCTAGGACTTTAAGAAAAAGCTTGAAAATTGTAAACATGATGACTAGAATATTCAAAAAGATCTCATCAATAGAATAAAGTTCCAGTTGACCATTAAGAAAATATAATTGTTGGACAGATCACAGTACAATAAAGGAAGAAATGCAAATGATAAAATTTCTATGCCCCATAAATATTTCATTCAATATTTGATATTATACAGATTTTTAGCCAATAAAAATTAAACATCAAAATTAAAATGTGAAATGGTATGACAAAAGTTTTATGTATTTGAAAAGATCAGTTTCTTCTAAATTTATAATATGCAGATTTCTTTATAGTGAATAACATTATCATCAGTTTATCAACAAATTTAATTTTCTTTAAAAATTTCCTGACCTAGAATTTTAAGTTGCTTTTTTTGGTAGGTGGTTATATAAGTTTATAAGTATTGGAGACTCTTAAATAGATATGATATGTGGAACTAAAAAAGTCCATTTGAACTACAAGTAGAAAATTGATACATTAATTTTGATATAGAGATGATACATACTAACCAACTTTTACATAAATGGTTAATGGAGCTAAAAACCTTGAGAAAAAAGTTGATTTATTCAACATTTGGTAATATAGTAGAGGCTTTCATACACTTTTAGAAGGAAGGTAATTATCATAGCAAGTTTTTAATTTTTGAAGCAAGTTTTGTGTAGGAAAAGTCTTCCACAGAAGTAGTATAGATACTTAAACAGTAATAAATATGATAGGTCTGTACAAGAGTGGTGACTTAAGACCCATTCCTTTATGCAAATGAAATATTAAAATATCAGAGATATGTGAAATGCAAGGATCTCATGAAATTTCATTAACAGAGTTAATAAATGAAATACTTCATATTTCTGCTAATTTAATATCTTTCATGTACTGTAGCATAATAGTAAGTAACCTATTTTGTTAAATTTTCTTATGTAAAACATTTGTTCTTGTATTATCTATTGCTTTTTTCATTTTTCTCTGGTATTGTCCCCAGAGATCTAAAAGCAAAGGCAAATCATAGACTGGAATTTGCAAAAACTGAGCCACAATAAATTGTTTCTTTTATTGAATTGATTATCATAGTTATAGGAATGGAAAGTTGACTAACAGAATCTAATGTGTTTCCTATCAAATACTGAAGGTAGAGAGACTGAATATGGTGAATATGGTCTTGATATATGTTGTGATTTTGGATAGAAAACATATTTGCTATTATACCTATCAAAAGTCTGTTTCATACATCAGAAGTCAATTTGATGCTTAAATTTGAAAACAAGCTTATTTGCAAGAATATTGTACTTCCTTATTTCTCCCCTTTAACAATTAGTACTCTTTCTCAGAACAAAAATCTTCAATTAAGCTATTTGTACCATTCTCTCATTATGTAAAATTCACTCTGGTTTGTAATTATTTGTCTTAACACTTTCGCTTTTTTCTGATTGTTTTTATTATCCTAATTCCAAATATTTTCTTACAAATATTTTCAGCAATCATATAATCACTTCATTTTATCTTCCAGTATTTTCAATTCAGAATACAAAGAGAGGAAAAAACATAGTTGTATTATAAATTATTCCCTTTTATTCCCCTTTGTTATTTGAATGAGGATACCATATTTTTAATTATTAAACATTCAAGTTAAAATGAAGTGATACAGGATATTAATCAACAATAAAAATGATTAAAAATAAATCAGTTTACACAAACATCATAAAGAGTTAAACAACTTTGTTAATTTCTCATTAACAGAGAATGAAAAATTAACTTCCTTCATTTTATGTGAATTACATTATCTGGAAAATTCAGTATATATTAGAACCACACACACAAAAAATCTTGTTTTATCAAAAGAATGTATATATGTCATATAATTTCACCCAGGTGAAAGTCTAGCAAGACATTTGAAAGATATGTTTGATATAGCCTAAAATAAATTCTTTACTGAGAAAAGTGGTCTCACAAGTTGAGATAGTGAACTGCTACATTTTATTGGTTCCCTGTTCTTCTTTTTAATTAATTTTATCTCCATTACATTTAAATTTTAAATTCCTATATTTAATATAGATAATCACGGCAGAATAAGTCACATAAGGTCTTCGTTGCTAATTTCAAAACAAACAAAAATTTGTGACAATATTTACAAAAAATTTGAAATGAAATTCCTCAGCTGTTAGTTTTGTTTTATGAAATAAATATATAACAGCTAATTAAATTATTTTCCCTTCTTATATCTAGTTTTGATATATGTCTTATATAACTGAGTGAAACTGAATATTTACATAAAGTACTAGAGATGGATAAACTTGGCCTCTATTTGTACAACTTTTAATACATTTTACAAGGTTTTAGGTTTGAAAATATACTTAAAGTATTTGCTACAGGGTTTGAATTATAGAAAGGCATAATCAATAACCTTTAATTATTACTGAGGATAATTCTTTTTTGATTACTTATTTTTATACACTGAATGAGTATGTAATTATTCACTGGTGCTTTTTGTTTCTTCTTGTCTAAAGCTAGAATCATTTGAGCAAGAAAATAAAGTAGATCTATATTTAATGCAACGAATAAAAGAAAGATCCACTAGTCTATTAAAATGTAAGTTCCTGAATAAATTAATAAGAGGTAGATAGCAGACTAATCTCATAGGTAGATTAATTCTAAATAATTTGTGTAGATACCCTGCCTTCATGAAATGACACATGACTCTCCATTCTTCAGCTGTGGCCTATACATACTGGCTGCTTTCCGTAGAGTGTTGTGTAAAAAGAAATATAAAAGAATAACTTGACAGCATAGAAACCTGATAAATAATGCCTCAACCAGATGATAAAGGTCAATACCAATGATCATATGTCATTTTGAGAGTAAATAATAATGTGGCAAATGTTAAATTAAGGACATTCTACCAATATTGGATCATTATTCTTCAAATATGACAGGGTCATCAAAATTAAAGTCTGAGAAACTGTCACAGCCTACATAGTCTGGAACCTAGGAAGGCTGAGTGTTAAATGTGATGTAGTATCCCAGATGATATCCTGGAACAGAAAGGAAGGGAATTAGGTAAAAACTCAGGGAATCCAAATTCAGGATACATATTTGTTAGTAATAATGTATTGGTATTTGTTTTCTTGTTTTTGTTTGTTTGTTTGTTTGTTTGTTTGTTTTTGGTACTGGGTATTGAACTCAGGGGCACTTAACCACTGAGCCATATTCCCAGCCCTATTTTGTATTTTATTTAGAGACAGGGTTTCACTGGGTTGCTTAGTGCCTTACTTTTGCTGAGGCTGGCTTTGAACTTGCAATCTTCCTGCCTCAGCCTCAAGAGCTTCTGGGTTTATAGGTGTGCACCACCGAACTCAGCTCTGTTATTTGTTATTAATTGTAGCAAAGCACCATAATGATATAAAATGTTCAATCCTAATTAGAATAAGTTATACTCCATGTAGGTATAATATATCAAAATATACTTTACTATCATGTATATCTAAAAGAAACAAATTTTTAAAAAAATTAAAAGGTGTTTAAAATGTTATATAGTATATGTGAAGACTGTACCACATAATTTTTTGTAAATCTAAAATTGCTTGAAACAAAATAATTACTTTAAATAGTCTTCAATCACATACACTTTAAAATAACATAACTAGGGCTTCTAGGGGGGAACGACATATCAAAGATTGAGTAGGATGAATGTAAGATGATGTTGGAGCATTTGTTTAACCAGAAAGTAAGAATGCCTTTTTAAAAAAAACAAACTCCAAAAAAACCTGAACAACACAAAATAGATAGAAGCATATCAGAAGGACACAGGAGCCCGAATGAAAGAGCTCCCAGTGGCCAGAGCTAGGATAATATGAGCAGCAAAATAGATAATGATGGTATTAAATCCAAATAATTGGACCTCAAGAATAAAATCAATGCCCACAATTCCACAATGTTAAAAGCACATCACTGAATAAGTAAACCAATGATATGAAAAGGGTGGTTACAGAAGAATTCCAAATAATACCTTTAGATAATTCCCATTTCCAGGAGGAGGAACTTAACTCTCCTATTTTTATGAGTGAGCTGCAGTGAGTAATTTACTTCCAAAAAATTAGAGTATGCCAAGTTCACAGCCCTGAAACCTGATAAACATCATGTTAACATCATGTGATCCAGATGAACTTCACCGAAGACAAGCCATGTCGGGACCATGTGCCCACCTATTTGTTGATATGACATAATCACAGGGATACTTCACTGCTGGGCGTTTTCTCCAAAACTCATAATAACACTTCATCATGACAAAGTATCAGACAAAGACAAACACAGAGACATTCTTCAAAATGTCTAACAAGTACTCTTCAAACTTCTCAGAATCATAAAAACAAGAAAAGACCATCACAGATCAGAGCAGCATAAGAAGTTGTAGTGAGTAAATGCAATGAGGCATCCTGGGCAGGACACTGGAACTAAGAAATGACATTAGGGGAAAACTGGTAAAATTCAAGTAAGGTGTGTGGTTTAGTTAATAGTGTGTGACAATGAAAATTTCTTAATTTTGATGAATATATTGTGGTTACATAGGGTTACATAGGTTACATATCAACATTAGGGGACGTTGAGTGCAGGATATGTGAGAGTTCGGTACTATTTTTGCAGTTTTTCTGTCAATCTAAAACTATTTCATAATTGTTTATTTAAAATAATAATGCAAATTAGTGAGACTATTTACATTTTGGATTGAAATACAAGGAAAATAACAAAAAGAAGAGTAATGGCTTGCTATCAAAGCTATCTATTGACAGAAAAGAAAATGTCCCAAATGAGAACTGCTTTTGAAATGTCACCAAAATCTTTGAAAAGGAAATAGATATTAGAACTAACGATTGTCCAAACACATATAGTTTTTTTATTACTGTGTGGGATTAAGTGTTTCAATGTTTTCTTAGAACAAGGTAAAGTTTTAGCTATTGGTGTAGATCCCAGATTATTTTAGCCAGTCACTTCTGAGGAGATATTTTCTAAATGTAACTTCATCTGAGCAGAGGGACTTAAATAAAAGCTTCTAAGGAATTTATTCCAATTCTTTAGAAGGGGAGGAACAAAAAAATTTTTGAAAAGTACAGAGTAAATACTTTTTAGAATGTTCTATATATCTTTAACCTCAAGAAAATTGTCACATGAATATTATTTTAATTTTCACTTGAATCAACAAATCTTTGTAGAGGTAGTAATCCATCAATGAATACTAACAAAGAATCAGGACAATTTTCATTTTACTTATTATTAATATAAATGCAATTTTCAGTATCTTTTAGCCACCCCACAAACACCCGAAGTTTCAATAGTGGTCTCATCATTACTGTTCAAAGCACAGTATTTTCAAAGCCTATTTGTTGTCCTTTCCTAAATTGTTCGCCACTTTTAGGAAATCTGCTATGTAACAGGAACACTTAGAGAAAACTGAAGAAACTATCTTTATAAAACAGACTTAGATTCAAAGACTTCCATGTGTTGCATGTGGCCACTGAAGTAATGCTTTTCCTTTTTGACAGAGAGTGTAGGAAATTGATTGTAAAAAAATGTGTTGAATGTTTTGTTTTGGTTTTTTTCCAGAAAGACAGGGACCAGGTGCTATCTTGCTATTAAAATTGCACATTAACTTGAATATATGTGTGACATAGCCCCCCCCCCATCTCTCTCTGAAGAAAGGAGGGATCAAGAAAACTTTGATCTTGTTCTATTGGAGAATTGTTTCATCTTCATAATGGCAGCAAGGGAGCCTGGCTTTTACTTCAACTCATGGAAGAAAAATCAGTCAATAAAAAGCACACCTTGACACTTCTAGGCTCAGGGATAGTAATGAGAGCAATTGGAACAGAGCCATATGGTAAGTCAACTGTGATCTTTTCACCACTGTGATCTCAATCAGAATCATTACCTGCGTTTGATATATTACAAAGGTATGCCTTTGCCAAGAAAAATTGAGACAACAAGTTTCTTTGTGCTACAGATATTACACTTTCTTACATAAAATTTTTACCATCTGCTTACCTCCCAGGTGTTAAATGATGAAGTAGTGTGAATGGAAAGTTTGTATAACTAAAAGCTTTGAAGACTTAAGCTTCATTCTTCACATTGATATCTCTAATCATTTAATTTTCCAAGCTATCTTTAAATATGGTTTTGTTTTTCCAAACTATACAAAGGGATAACTAGCATCAAGATTTAGGGGCCTTTTCCCCCTTAGGCCATTGGACTATTTCCAATGTTTTATAATAAACAATGTTTTATTAGAGTGGAGATATTTTTAAAAGCTATATTTAAAAATAGCATATTATAACAAACATACGTATAAAATGTTTAATAATTGGAAAAATTTTAAGAAAATAGATTGTTGTTTAGCAAATAGGCTTGCGACAGAATTAGAGTTGAGCCAATCTATCATAAAACCTGCATATTCTACAAAGAACCATGTTTGGTAATTTTTTAATATAATTTGAAATTTATCAAACTGGAACCACTTTCTTCTTCAATTTTCAAACAGCCAATGGACATATTGAAGAGAGTATAAGCAATTATAATAATTTTGTCCCCCATTCATTGGTTTCTTCAAAAAAAAATTGAGCATCTCTTAAGCTGACAAGCACTTGGCTTTATGATTTGCTACTGCTGTATTGACACCACTTCTCTCATATTTGTGTAACATGGACTCTAGTTGTTTTCTGCTTCAACAATCATTAGGAAAATTTGCAAGTTCTGTTTATTATTGAGAAATGAGAAAAGGACAGTAGGAGCTCGTTATGAAAAAATGTCCAAATGAATATTATTTATAATTATCTCCTTTAGGGAAAATAAATCTAAACATAATTTAGTTTAGAATTTCTGTTTTTAATAATTTTGTTTATATCACCAAGAACCAGCAAGGAATTGTTTTGATTTCTGGTCAGAAATTCTGAATTTAAAGGAAAAGAAAGAAAGCAATAGATTTATGAATAAATATGCTAATGACAAAATAGATAAATTTCAGAGGAATCACAAATGTCTAAAACTGACAAAAGAAGTAGAATATTTGAATAATAAAATGACCTTGGGAAAAACAGTTTATCACCCCAAACCCCTACTCTGCTCCTAGAAAAGTGCCCTGAGTAAGTATGACTTTAATGTAGAATTCTTCCAAATTTTCAAGGGATAAATGTTCATGTTCTCTTTAAATTATTCACAGATAGGGTAATTTAGGGAAAAAAATAGGAAAAACATGATTTTCTGAAGAAGTATAAAAAGCAAATATGACCCTGAGAAAACATTATAGAAATACCTTTAAATATATAGAGAAAGAAGAAAATCAAGCAAAATGGAAATATTAAAGACAATAGGTCATCTCACTGAATGCAGTGACGGCTCTTGAGAATTACATAGTTTCTTCAAAAGTGGATTCCAGCCTACACATACATGCAGAACCATGTCTAAGAGACCTGCAGTTGGCATTGATCTTGATACTATCTACTCTTGTGTGGGTATCTTCCAGCATGGAAAAGTGGGGATAATTGCCAATGATCAGGGGAACTGAATTACCCCAAGCTATGTTACTTTCACTGACAGAATTATTGATCAGCGATGCTGCAAAGAACCAGGTTGTAATGTACCCCTCTGACATAGTTTTTGATGCCAAACATCTGATAGGACAGAGATTTGATGATGCTGTTGTCCAGTCTGATATGAAGCACTGGATAGTGAATGATGCAGACAGGCCCAAAGTCCAAATAGAATACAAAGGAGAGACAAAAAGTTTCTATCCAGAAGAGGGATCTTGTATTGTTTTGACAAAGATGAGGCAAATTGCAGAGGCCTAAATTGGAAGACTGTTACCATTGCTGTGGTCCCAGTGTCAGCTTACTTCAATGACTCTCAGTGTCAGGCAACCAAAGATGCTGAAATAATTGCCACTTAGGATGCACTTAGGATAATCAATGAGCCAACTGCCACTGGTATTGCTTATGGTTTGGTTAAAAAAGTTGGAGCTGAAAGAAATATGCTGATATTTTATTTAGGAAATAGAACTTTTGATGTGTCAACCCTCATTATTGAGGATGGAATCTTTGAGGTCAAATCCACAGCTGGAGACACCCAATTATATGGAGAAGACTTTAACAACCTCATGGTAAATCATTTTATCCCAGAGTTCAAGTGCAAGCATAAGGACATCATATGAGAACTAAAGAGCTGTCCGACATCTATCTCCATACTGCATATGAAACAGTTAAGCAGACCCTCTCTTCCAGCACTCAGGCCAGTATTGAGATTGATTCTCTCTATGAAGGAACTGACTTTTATACCTCCATTACCCATGCTTGATTTGAATATTTGAATGCTGACCTGTTTCATGGCACCCTCGATCCTGCGGAAAAGGCTCTTTGAGATGCCAAACTAGACAAGTCACAGGTCCATGATACTGTACTGTTGGGTGGTTCTACTCATATCCCCAAGATTCAGAGGCTTCTGTAGGACTTCTTCAATGGAAAAGAACTGAATAAGAGCATCAACCCTGATGAGACTGTTGCTTATGGTGCAGCTGTCCAGGCAACCATTTTATCTGGAGATAAGTCTGAACACGTTCAAGATTTGCTGCTTTTGGATGTCACTCTTCTTTCCCTTGGTATTGAAACTCCTGGTGGAGTCATGACTGTTCTCATCAAGCATAATACCACCATCCCTACTAAGCAGACACAGACCTTCACGACCTACTCTGACAACCAACCTGGTGTGCTCATTCAGATATATGAAGGTGAGTGTGCCATATCCAAGGATGACAACCTGCTTGGCAAGTTGAACTCAAAAGCAAATCTCCTGCACCCCGTGCTATTCCTCAGATTGAAGTCACTTTTGATATTGATGCCAATGGCATCTTCAGTATCTCTGCCATAGACAGAAATAAAGGAAAAGAGAATAAGATTAGAATCACTAATGACAAAGATCGCTTGAGTGTGGAGGACGTTGAGTGCATGGTCCAAGAAGCTGAAAAAGAAAGCTAAAGACGAAGCAGAGGACAAGGTGTCAGCCACAAATTCGCTGGAGTACTGTGCTTTCAACATGAAAGCAATTGTTGAAGATGAGAAACTTCAAGCCAAGATAAATGATGAGGACAAACAGAAGATTCTTGACAAATATAATGAAATCATCGACTGGCTAGATAAGAACCAGATTGCAGAGAAGGAAGAATTTGAACATTAGCAGAAAGAGCTGGAGAAGGTCTGCAATCCCACCATTACCAAGCTGTACCAGAGTGCAGAAGGCATACCAGGAGGAACGCCTGGGGATTCCCTGGTGGGGGAGCTCCTCCCTCTGGTAGTGCTTCCTTTGGGCTCACTGTTGAAGAGGTTGATTAAGCCTCCCAAGCATGGATATAGCATTGTTCCACACACTAAAATATGGAAGGGCCCAAATTTATAGCAAATTCTGTAGCAGCTCTAAAGTTGCTGTTATAGTAAATTACTGGGCATTCTCAATACAGGTACATGTACACAGGTAAAGGAAATAACATAGCGCTTTATAAGCACTGTATTGTAAGTGGAAAATGCAATATCTTAAATAAAACTGTATTTAAAATTGGCAAAAAAAAAAGGTCAAAATCAATGACAATTTGAGACTTCGATTTTGAAATGAAATTTAACAAACTGATTCAGCAATACATTAAAATAATTGTTTAGAATGGCCAGGGGAGTTTTATTCTAAGATCCCAGAATGATTGAACACTGGGTAATATTTGCTTATAATTCATCACAAAATAAAGTACTTGAAAGAAATTATATGGTAATCTTAATATTTTAAATAAATCTTCAGATTGATTTTAGAACAGGTTACTAATGCAGTAAGAATTAAAGGATGGTTTAGAAAATCCTGTTTCAAACAAACTGCTAAGTTTCTGTTTATGGGATTTGAGTTCGTGTCATTGCCACTAAAATAAGTGTGATAATCAGGATATGATAATTGCTATAACATGCAGTCTTCCAAATTTTGTGGCTCACCCAATAAAAGTTGCTCATAAAACATTTCTCTGTGAGAGTTATCAGCCCAGCAGTTTTGGTTAGCAGCTCTCCACTAAGTACAGAGTCAAGAATCAGACAGCTCCATTTTTGGTCTCAAATCCACTGAGGAATGGGAACATCTGGTCTCAAGCTTCAGTTGGGAAGAGAGAAAGAGTATAGGAGATCACTTGGTAAGATTTTAAGGAACAGGCTTTGAAATGATGTATATATAATTTCTACTACATCCCTTCTAATCATATAGCCCTACCTTTGAGCAAAGAAGAGCGGAAAATACCATCTAGTTGTATACCAAGAAGGGGAAGAAAATTGGGGTCTGATAAATGTATAGAAGTTTATTCCTTATGAGAAAATCCAGCTAAGGCTTCCTTCTATTACTGTTTTGAATAATTATTCCAGGAATGCTAGCTAAAACAATCTTCTGATATAGGCACAAACAGTAAAAATATTGATAAAAGTAGGAAAAATTATAATTATTTACTGGTGACCCCATATAATAAAAGAATTATAAATAGTAGCAATTCAGTAAGAATGCCAGTTGCAAATGATTCTACAAAATTCACTAGTTTTCCTATACAACAATATTATCAGTTAACTAGCATAAGGAAAACATTTAAGGATACACATACAAAGAAATATGTGAATCTTACAGGAATAAGCCATCAAAATTATAGAACTACATAAGGAAAATCTTGAATCATTGGAGAAATATAGAAAAGTCTTCCATATAGTAAATAGGTCTATTTCTCCTAAAAAAAATAAAACTATAAATTTAATGCAACTTCTAGGAAAATCTCATGATAATTTTGTTTAAATTTCATAAAATAATTTTAAAAGTCATGTAAAATAATAAATAGTGTTTTGAGAAAAGCAAAGCTAAGTTTGTCATATCAAACAGTATTTATTATAAAGCTATCATATTCCAGACAATGAATTAGGGAAGCCAGAGAGCAGAACAAAAATATTTTTAAAAATACTAACACTAAAGTAATGGTAAAGTACAAGAATGATACCTCTCATAATTATATGATGAAAACACAGGATAAAGCAGGGAAAAATTCAGGCAGAGAATATAGCTTAGTGGTAAAACACTTGCCTAGCATGCATGAAGCCTTGGGTTTGCTCCTCATACACACATACACATAGAAATTGGAAAAAAAGAATCTGTTTTTCAATAAATGTTTTTTATTTGTAGAATATACTTTAGTAAGGTTAATTCACAATTTTACATAATATGTCAAAATATATCGTGCATTAGCAGATGAATTAAAGATATCATATAGGCAGTAAAAGTAGCATTAAATATTATGTACTGGGGAAGTTATTTTTAAGGGCAATGCCAAAGATAGAATCCATCCACACAATTCTGTGTTTTCAAATTCTGCAAATATTCCCTGAGTACCAAATATATACTAGGCACAAATGCTCAGTATTGCCCTATTTTCCACGTTCTGAAAATCTAAATTATACAAATATCGAATGTAACTGAACGCCAATATAAAGGATAATCGTAGGAAAATACAAAAATATGTAACATAGGAAAGCAACCTACTTTGGAGTAGCAGGGAACAGTTTTCCAAGGAAGTGAAATCAAAGCTGGAATCAGAGATAAATAGAATTTAGTCAGGTACCGGAGAGGAGAATATAATAAATATATAGCCATATTTTCCGTATTGAGAATTTTTCTCCCTTTAATAGCTATGAGAATTTCTTGGAAGGACCTGAAGCAAACAGGTTTGGATTTGTAAGAGATTATATTGGCTGCAGTGTAAAAATATATTCAAGAGTCATGAGGGATGAAAGATAAGGCTTTGAATGATGGTAGTGACTGGTGGAACAGAATGACAGGATTCATTATCTCTCAGACGAAGAAACCGTAGGAAATGGTAATCAATAGAAGTTGGAAAAGAGAAGAAAATGCACAAGATGAGTTCTAGGCTTGGGATAGGAGCAATGTGTGCCTTGAGGTTCCATTTCTTGAGACAGGATACTCTGGAGGAATTTATTTACATTAAGGGGAGGTCAGGAATTAAGCTTTGAACATCTGAATTTAAGATGCCTATGAGATGTCTAATTAGATGCACTATGTAGGATGCTAAATGAAAAGTTCTGGAGCTGAAAATAATCTCACTGAGATTGATTCCCATTAATAGGCATACACAGCTAAAAATTCAGGGCTAAATGACATGGTTTAAAGACAGTCTTTTAACAATGCATGGGAAGTTATCAAAAGTGTGTATGAAAAATGAGCAAGGGAGAGGGCTAACTCAGTGCAGAGGAACTCTGCAATTTAGAGATGATATTATGTGACCACAGGCAAGGCTTTTGGAATTGGGAAGAGCTTCAGCATAAGAGCTTCACACTGAATAAGAGGAATGAGGGATTTAGGTATTAAGAAAGAAAAGAACAATTTCTTATTGGTTTCACCATTACTGATTTTCCATGTAACCCTCTCTTAAGTTTTAAGAGAGAGTATTTTTGACCAATTCCTTGATTATTCTCTGTGAATTCTGTAGTACAATAGCTTTCTGCTCCTTGAATTAATGGCATCCATGATTGAAGGGTGGAGTGAATTTCTGTAATTGTATGTTGCCTCAGCATCCATTTTGAATGGATGCTGAGGCAACATCTATTTGCTCCCTCATACTAGAAGCAAGGCTCAGTCACCTTCGTCACAGTTTCCAGTTCGACTCTACACTCACATGGTTCAGGCTGGTGGTTAGAGATTGGAACTTAGAGTCATCTTTGCTGCCTAACAGATACCTACCCTATTCTGTTTTATAGACTGTCCCCCTCTACCCTCTCTCTGCCTCACTCCTTATTCCTGCCTTGTGTAACCTGGGGACAGAGGACTACCCTCCCAACTTATTATGCTCTTGTTGCCCATGATTTGTAAGTAAAAATCTTTGAACTTATTTCCTGTTGTGGTGGTGTATTGGATTTTTACCTTCCATCTAGACCAGGTTTTTCTGCAATGCTAGAGAGAACACAAGTTCAGGTTTCCAGCTTCAGAGTTATGGTCAGGGACTTATAAACTACACACAGATCAGACAAGACCCATAGGAAAATATTCCTGGGTAAGAGATTCTTTGGTCACAGGCTGGACAACTGGCATTAGGTTGTCCCCCAGGTAAAAGAAGCATCCTGTGAAAGGCACGCTGTTAATACCCATATCCAGCTCCCTTTTGTTTCCCTTCAGGGCAGATTTGCTAGTTCTGTGGTACTGAAACCCCCATTTAGCTGGAGGCTCTCAAAATACAGAGACTGTTAAATGAAGTCTGAAACAACTGTTTAGCTTATGTTCCAATTATATTGCATTTTAGTTCACAGTCAGATAATTTAAAATCATGATATGTAAAGGTGAATTTTTTTAATCCAGACAAATTCTTCATCACAAAAAGCTCTGCCAAAACAGTAATGATATTAAGGAAATAACAGGTATTTGATCATTGTTGTGGCTTACATACAAAGAGTTCCCCTAAAACTCATGTGTTGTAAACAAGATAGCCAAGGCAGGAATGTTCAGAGATGAAATGATTAGATTATGAGAGTTGTGATCTAATCAGTGGACTAATCCATTTGATGGATGAATAATTTGAATGGATTACTAGGTGGTAACTATAGGTAGGTAAAAACTTGTTTGAATTTTTAGAATCAGTTGATAAACTCAAGATAATTTTGAGAACTTATATCCATACTAAGAATTCACCAAATTGACTTTAACTGAGATGATCCTAAACAGTATACATTATTTAACCAACAAATCTTCTACACACATTGAGAATTTAGAATCTTTTAATAATTCTAGGATTGATTTTTGTTATTGAAAATATGACCAGTTAAAAGTCTTTGGTATTGTCTTCATGATTATGATCAGCATGAGCTACCGGATTGGATTATAATTTTATGTTTAACTTTTAACTGGTCATATTTTAAAAATCGCTTATCTCAATTGCTTTAGGATCATCTCAGTTAAAGTCAATTTGGTGAACAAGTTTTTACCTACCTATAGTTACTGCCTTGGCTATCTTGTTTACAACACATGAGTTTTAGGGGAACTCTTCGTATGTAAGCCACAACAATGTGTGTAGAAGATTTGTTGGTTAAATAATGTATACTGTACTTATTAGATGTTCTGAAATGTTTTCAAGTTCATTAATTAAGATAGGATTTTTCCTTCACCTTATCAAGAATAATGAGGCAGAGGTTCATGTCAGTTAGATATGTCTAAAGGTAGTTTTGGAAACTAATAGAATAATCAGCTTCATCATTTCTCTTCTTACAACTTAATTTTGCAGAATACCATCAAAGAATTACTTCTAGGAAAACTGTGTTATTAATTAATAATGGAAGGGCCTGATTTACTCTTGAACCTACTATTCTGTTTCTATTTTGATAACAAGTTTCACTTGGCTTTGTTTCTTTATCTCAATTCAGAACGTTTTATGTATTTACAATCATATTCCGAAATTTGAAGTAAAGCCATTTGAATCTTAGGTATTAGAACAACTTTATTTTAACATTCTCTGGTATTTTAAATCATGAATCTAGTAATATTAAATTTTAGTGGGAATTCCCTTGGAGAATGTTATTAACTATAGTGGGAAACTGGAGTCCCAAAGAGTTAACAAATGTTTCATGGGGAGTTATATTTTCAGTGTAGTTGACATGAGATGTCTAAGTAGAACAGTATAACTATTTATTACTTTCTATTGCAACATCATTGTAATGACAGTGCTAGAGGAATTAGGTGTCAGGATGGGGAGGATGACAGCAGAGTACCTCTAGGACTTTCTGGCCTTTGAGTCAGGATATTTGACACAAGATCTTAACCTCTGTTTTATTTAACAGATGGGTTCTTTAAATCGTTTTTATTAGTGCATTATAGTTGTACATAATAGTGGGGTTCATGTTTACATATGCATAAATATATATAAGATAATTTTCTCTATTTCTATTCCTAGTACTTCCCCTTTCCTTCCTCCCCTCTCTCTTTCTTCTCCTCTTTTTCTACTCCATTAATCTTCCTTTTATTTATTTGTTGTTTTTTTCAAAATTGGTTCATTATAGTTATATATAAAAGTAGAAATCATTTTGATATATTCATACATGCACATAACATAATTTGGTCAACTGCAATGCACATAACATAATTTGGGATAATTCCATAACTTGGCTCTTGTGAATTGTACTGCTATAAACATTGGTGTGCATGTATCACTATAGTATGCTGATTTTAGTTCTTTTGGATAAATACCAAGTTGTTAAATACATCTGGGTCATATGATGGTTCCATTCCTAGTTTTTTCATGAATTTGCATACTGTTTTCCAAAGTGGTTGTACTAATTTTCAGTCCCTCCAGCAATGTATGAGCATAATTTTTACCGGTTGAGATGCCGGATCATGATGGCCCTGTGTCTTTTCCTAAAATTTTGTCTTTGCTCTGAGTGAAATAGAGAAACTTTGCTGCATTTTGAAAGAAGTAATATGACATGACTGAGTTATACTGTAACGGGTCTATCTAAAAGGACTGTAAGAAGACAAGGGTAGAAGCTGGGGGAAGAAGTAGGAAGCAAATGCAGAAAACCAGGCCATGGATAGTGGCAGCTTGGAAGAGTTTAGCAACAATGGTGGTGATGAGATGTGGCCAAATTTTAGATATATCCCAAAATAGCCAACAGATGTTCCTGGCAGTTTGGTTGTAGGCCATGTGAGGAAGAGATATCCAAAAGACCACCAGGGTTCCTCTCCTAAACACCTTCCATAATGGAGTCAACTGAGATGGGAAAGGTGAAGGATAGTGTGGTTTGGGAGATGATAGGAGCTTGAGTTAGAGAGGTACTAAATTTCATATGGCACATCCAAGTAAAGACAGTTGGATAAATAAGTCAGAAGTTCAGGAGAGGATTGTAGAATGGATACGTACATTTTGAGTTTATTAGACTGGAGATTATATTTAACACTATTCTTTTGTAATGAACTCATCAAACAGAGAATTTAGACAGAGAAGAATACCAAAAGTTGGGTTGTTTGGGCACATTATTTGAAGATAATTTCACAGTGGGGTTGGGGGCTGGAGCACTGTTTTTTATGTCCCTACTACCCACACATCTCCAGTAAATACTGCTGCAGTCAGCGGTTCTCCACTCGCACTCATACTAATATGTTTACTGCCATCACATGAGCAGTTGGTTCTATAAGGAAGTCTTAGTGGCAGAGGGAGCTAGTAAAGAAGAGCAATGGACTTTGAGGCTTATGAGTCATCTCTTATGATGCCTTCAGTAAAGGGAAAGGTTGGTAGACAGGAAAAATTAAAACCTGTTGGTTAAAGGCTCTATTCTGACAAATAGGTTTGGAGTTACGGGATGGACGAATGGACTTATTTTCCAAACACGTTGACCTTCCTTTTTAAAATCAAAGAGGCACCTTTCTGACTGTTTCTACCTTGATTTACAAATTCTTTTTTAGGACTTATCTTGTCTATTCAACGCACATAGGTGGTTTTTAGAGTCCTCCCAGTTTCTCACATCTGCCAGCTGCTTTTCCTCACATGAATAGGCCACAGCTAGTCTATTCATCAGCTTATGTTGCTCAAGTTATTGAAAGACATGACCTTAGTTTGCCTGGGGAGGCTTATTATCACTGAACATGTGCTTTTGCTTCTGATTTTAAATTGCTCTATTTAAGTGAGAAGGAAAATGCCACTGCTTCACCATGAAATTAAAAAGGGTATATTAAAATAGGAAGATTTCTTTTCTTCCTTTATTTTGGAAAAAAGCTACACAAACTTTTACAAAGTTTCTTTCCTAGCCTCACAAACAGAATTCCTTGTTTTCATTTTCACAAATTCCACATTAACAGAGTTTTCCATTTGTGATTTTTGTTATTTATACACTTATGTGTACATCTAAACATAGTAGATGGCATATTTTTATCATACAGAAATTCTCATAAATGGTATAATGCATTGCACATATCTTTGGTAACCAGTTTTTATTCATATATTATGTGTTTGACATTTCTTCATGCTGATGCCTCCATGCTGATTTATATTCAATCTAAGAATTTTTCAAACTAAGAATTTTTCTAGGATTTGAAGAAATTTACTCTCTGGCCAGGTATGAAAGTTTCCAGAAATCCATACCATCCTTCCATTTATCTATTCTGGTAGAAGTATACTGGTTTGCATTGGTGTTACAATTTGCATTTTCTTGGCTTATATTTATTTATGTTTATTTTTTGCACTTAAAATTGTAATAAAATTCACATAACACAAGATTAATTACTTTAATATATGTGATTCTGTGGGTTTTATTATATTCACATGGTTATGCAACCATCACCACTATTTAATTCCAGAAAGTTTTCATGGCTCCCAAAAGAAACCCATAATTGTTATCAGGCTCTCTGAGTTAACCCCTCCCCTACCCCCTGATAATCACTAATATTTATGTATTTATGAATTTGCTTACTATTCTAGTCAGCTGTGGCCAAAATACTTGACAGAAACAATTTTAGAGGAGGAAAAGTTTATTTGGCACTCATCATTTCAGAGGTCTCAGTCCACTGATGGTCAACTCCATTGCCCTGGGCCCAAGTTGAGGTAGAACATCATGGCAAAAGGATATGGAGGAG
This sequence comes from Geosciurus inauris, assembly GCA_004024805.1. Taxonomy (NCBI): domain Eukaryota; kingdom Metazoa; phylum Chordata; class Mammalia; order Rodentia; family Sciuridae; genus Geosciurus; species Geosciurus inauris. The sequence goes on from PVHX01000068.1 coordinate 259,902, forward strand.
GGAAGTATCTCAGGACATGGTGATCAACAAGCAGAGAGAGCTGTGTTCACTAGGAACAAAACATCAAACTCAAAGGCACACCCCAGATATCTCACCTCCTTCTGACACTACTAAACTGCTTACAGTTACTGCCCAGTTAATCTGTATCACTGGGTGAACTGAATGCATTGATTGGGTTAAGGTGCTCATAACCCAACAATTTTACCTTTACACTTTCTTGCATTGTCTCACATATGAACTTATGGAGGACAGCTCATACCTAAACCTTAACACTTACTTTAGACATTTTATATGAATGAAATCATATAATTCTTTAGGATCTGGTTCTTTTATTGAACATAAGATTTTTAAGTTTCATCTGTGATGTAGAATGTTATCACTATTTCAGTTTTTTAATGCCTGAATAATATTCCTTTATATGTGTACACAACATTTTATTGATCCATTCAGCAGTTCAAGGATATTTGTGTTATTTCCACTTTGGGGGTATTATATATAATGTTACAATAAGTATTTGTGTACACGTTTTAGTGTACATATGCTTTCAACACCATATAAAATGAAATATGTTATGAGAATTGTATACAAGAGAATTAAATATATGAAATATATTGATGCAAAATACATGTCTTCAATACGTAAGCATGGAATTTCTTGGTCACATGCTAAATCTGTGCATAGTTTTTCAGGAACTGCCAAACAGTTTTCTACAGCAGCTGCCCCATTTTACTTAACACCAGCAATGTTGTAAGTAACAATTTCTCTACATCTTTACCAACACTTATTATTTTCCCTTTTTAAATTAGCAGTTATTCTAGCTACTGTGAACAAGTATCCACTGTGGTTTGCATCTGCATTTCTTTGTTGACTAACGATGTTGAGCATCTATTCATGCCCTTATGTCCTCATTGGTTTGGATGCATCTCCCAGAATTAAAGTGTTTTAAACTTAGACACCAAGGTCATAAGTTAATGGTATTTGGGGCCTTTGGGAGGCAATTAGGATTAAATGAGGTTATACAGGTTATGCACCCATGATTGCATTAGTGGTGTAAAGCCAGAAGACCAAAAGGTGGCAAATAAAAACTGCTGGGCAAGGCAAATTCCCCAGGTCCAACAGAGTGGGAGGGGAGAATTGCACACGTGTCCTGTGATACAGAAAATTTAAAGAGCCTAGTCAGGAAAGGGAAGGCTTAAGGCAGGAAGAGGAGGTATCTGGAGTCACATGTGTTCCTCTGGGATTGGTCAGGGGATCCTGCTGAGGTCAGAGTCCTTCCTAGATGAGTCAGGAGAAGTCCTATGATTGGTAGGAGGCGCCATTACTGCTTACGTGTCAGTGTCTGGTTGGTTGCGCCTTTGCGCATGCAGGGTGCTTAATGCTTCCTTTCCCACGGGCTGCTCCAAACTGACGTTTTGTGCCTGCCACAGGTGCGTGGAGTCCGCCATGTTGTATGTTCTGGGTCTGCTGCAGCCGCATGGAGTTCTTCATGTTGTGCGTTCTTCGTCCGCCTCGTGAGAAGAAACGTGAGATCTCCAGCCGTCCTAACAAGTAGCTTTATAAGAAGTGAGACTTGAGCTAGCACACTGGCTATTTTACCATGTGATGCCTTGTGCTGCCTTGGGCCTTTGCAGGGTCCCCACCATAAGAAGGCCTTAACTAGATGTTGCCCTTCAAACGTGGACCTCCAGGATGGGTAACTAAATAAAACTTTATTTTTTTTATAAACTGCCCATCTGTAGTACTGTTATAAAAACAGAAAACGGACCAAGACGCTGGCCATTTGTATATCTTACCTAGAGACCTATCTATTCAGTTAACTTAGCTTTTTTTAAATTGGGGTGTTTTCTTTTTTTCTTCTGGAGTAGTAAATATTGCTTACATATTCTGGATACTAGCCCCTATCAGATATGTGATTTGCAAATGTAACCTTTTATTCTGTGGGTAGTTTTTACTTCATTTTTACTTCTTTAGACACATTTTGGTGCTTAATTGTTTAATTAAATAATGTTTGCTTTATCTTTTTTTCTTTGGTTGCTGGTGTTCTTAATGCAATAGCTAAGAAATTACTGGTTAATAACAGGTCATGAAAATTTACACATATGTTTAATTATTAAAGTAACTGTATCTATCAGGGTTCTCCAGAGAAATAGGCCCAATAAGATGGATGGTTAGATAGAGAATTTAGAAAAATATGCCTACTTATAGAGTCATTTGATATTATATAAGGATTTCAAAACATTCAATGAGAAAAGGAAGTCTGTTAACAAATAACTTACTAATTGAATTTTTTTCTAATTAAGTCTGTAAAGTTCTAAAAAAATAATATATAAATAATTTATGGAGGAAAAAGGCAGACTTTCTTCAGGTTAAATATAAGTATTGGGGCTGGGATTGTAGCTCAGTGGTAGAGCACTTGCCTCGCTGAGGAGGGCTAACTCAAGCTACGCCCTTAAGATGGCAACTAGCCCCTGAAAGTATGTGGGCGTGGCAGGCACAGAAGAAGGAAGGATAATATGATTGGCTTACTGTTGGTTCCGCGAACATGATCGGCTCATGGACAGAATTCAGGGGGCTTGTGTGCCTTGCCACATGAACAGCTGCTGGCTATGTGCATTGTCTCTGATTGGCCCAACGGCCCTATAAGTTGAATGCTTGTTCCGCAAATAAACCAGTGCCTGCTCTGACTGGGTTTCCTGGCGTGTCTGATTGTCCTGCGGTGGAGGGCTGGGAACGGGCAGCCAGTTGGCTCCAACTCTTCCTGACTTCCACTACTAGGTGAATGTGGGGGTGCCTCTTTGGCCTGCTGGTTCGGGACAGACCGTAACCCCCGCACCTCACGTGCATGAAGCCCTGGGTTCAATCCTCAGCACCACATACAAAGCAATAAAATAAAGACATTGTGTCCATTTATGACTAAAAAAAATTTTAAAAAATAAGTGTTGCGTGGGAAAGAGGTAAATTCCCTATTATTTTTAGAATGTATAATTTCAAAAAATGTTCATAAATAAAAAGGAAGTTTTTGTTGTCTGTCTTCTGACAGAGACTTCAGGTATTATTGTATGACACCTTTCAAATTGTTTGAGTATGGTTATTAAAGTGGTAGCTCATGTGAAAAAGTATATTTACCTTTTTAAAAAATAGTTTCTCAAGATTTCAGCACTAGTTCTCACATTTATAGTTCTCATTCATATCTTCCACCAAAAATCTATGCATCAATATTGACAAGTCTGCCTACATTTTTTGTTGTTGTTGTTGTTTGGAACTGGACTGATTAAATAGAGAGTCTTATGCATGCCAGGCAAACATTCTACCACTGAGCTACATTTCTAGTGCTTTTTATTTTTTATCTTGAGACATGGCCTTGCTAATGAGCCTGAACTAGACTTGAAATTGTGATCCTCCTACCTCAGCCTCCAGAGTAGCTGGCATTATAAGCATGCACCATTGCATTTGATCCTTCCTACTTATTAGCCTTATAAATATATAAGGCTTACCATAAATATATAAAATATCATCCTTGTCTGGTATTTTAAGTTTTCATAATTTTGTCCTTTTGGTCTTAGTCCTTCATTGTGAATGGACCTTAACTATTATAGTTAGCAAGGCTTGATATCCTTAGATATATTTTTAAATAGGATATGTAGTCATTCCATTAGACTCAATATTATGTGATGATACAGGGAAATCTCATTTTACTTAAAAGGTCACAGGATTCAGTAAGAGGGGGAAAGGAAGAATAGAAGTACTTTGGATTAGACAAAGGGGAATGAAGGGAAGAGAAGAGAGATGGGAATAGAAAAGACAGTAGAATAAATTGGACGTAATTTTCCTATGTTCACATATGATTACATGACCAGTGTAACTCCACATCATGTACAACTACATAATAATAGGAAGTTATACTCAATGTATGTATAATGTCAAAATACATTCTATGATCATGTATGTCTAGAAAGGACAAATAAAAAACTGAAAAAATAAATTTAGTTCAATGGCCTCGAGAGAAAAGAGTGGGTATATGATTGTTTAATGTGAATTGATCTGCATGTGAAAAACTGAAAACATTTTGGGTACAGCTGAAATCCAATAGATGGCAGTGAAATACAGAAAATCCACTGATTCTTGAATCCTTATTTGATTGCTTTCTGTTGTAAGCTGTTAGCTTATTGCCAATTAAAAGTTCCATCAAATTGTAGAACATCTTTAGAATCATATTACATCTTTAAAATACTGTGAGATTGTGGATAAGAAATAGTTCCCAATGTACTACACCCACAAGGATGCTGTGGCTTTGTGGAATTAAAGGACTTGTTTGAGGTTATGTAAGCAAGTCTGTAGTAAATTCAAGTGTGGAATCAACACAATCAATGGTGCTAGCATAAATTCTACATACATTTCACAGCTGGATGTTTTTTGAAACATCAAAGCTGCTTTAAGGGAGTGCTAATAATCCATGAAAGAGTGGAGGGAAAGGTGCACAGTAAATCTGGAGATGGCAGCAGGTAAACCAATAACAGGCCACCCAAGCTACAATAAGTTATCAGCAATTTCACTAAAAGTGCAAAGCATAATGCAATGGAGCTTAGCTCTGGCTTTTCATCATTATAAGCATCTGAAGAGTTTTAAATAAACAAAACTGCATCAATAGACTATCTGCCTACACCCCTCCAGAGATGCTGGTTTAATTTTCCTTGGAAGAAGTCTAGTAACTGGCATTTGAAAGCTTCCTCAAATGATTGTAATATGTAGCCAGGACTGTGAATCTTGGGCACAATTGTAAAGATCATTTTATTTCCACGTGGACTTTAGTGTCAAAGACTTAAGATTTGTTTTGTACTCTACCCACTTTCTAGCTCAGTGAACTAAATTTCTATGGTATTTTATTTTCATATTGATTCATAAATTTCAAAGTTATGATTACATGTTTTTTGAAGACATTCATGGTAATATGAATACAGATTAGAATAATCAAATTTGAAAGAAAATGCTATTGAATTAAAATGGTATTTTCCTGAATAAAGTCACTATAGAAGTACTTTTTATATCACAGATGTAAGGATTGTCATGTAGAAAGAGAATTTATATTAGTTAGCTATGGCTACAAATCACTTTAAAATTCAGTGGTTTAAATCAACTATGTATTTAGTTTTCAATTCTGTGTGTCGATTTAGAGTGGTCTCAGGCAAGGATCTATGGTTTCAGATGATTGCCACTATAATTCCTCATGTGTTAACAATGATAGCTACTGATCTGCTATGGGTTGGTAGTCAAACATGCGCAGAACTGAGACAACACCTCTCTGCTCCAGGTGGTCTCCAGTCTTCTAGAATGCTAGCTGAGGTTTCTTCTCAGGACATGGCAGGTATCCCAGGAAAGCTGGCCAAAGCACACAAGGTCTCTGAAGCCAAGGTTCAGAATTGGCACACCATCACCTCTGCTGATTTCTGTTTGTCAAAATCAGCAACAAAACCAGCCCCAATTTAAGGGAAATGGAAACACTCCTTTCTCCCTAAGGAGCAGAGATGCAATGAAAGTGGACACAGGAAAGTGTGGTGGTAGGGGCCATTTTTACAATTTACCATTGTTTTTGGGGGAGGATTTATCCTGAAATGAAAAATCTAGTCAATTGCTGGGAATTACAGAGAAATGGGTACAAATTAATCATAACAAAACAACAACAACAAAAACAACAACAAGCTTATGACAGTTGAGTGAATGAATAGATGAGCTCCCTATCACTGTAAGCAAGCAAGCCTAGGCCAGATGCAATTTGGCATATGTAATACAGAAATAACTAATGCACTGGCTAAAAGGTGTGATGAGGAATAATTGCCATGGTGTTTCATCATGGTGTTTCATTCTTTGAAGTATTTTATTCCAGAATTTAAAGAGCATGTAAAAAATCAAATGAAAAGTATATCAAACAATCAAGGGCCTAAATATAAAATATAGAAACTTTTAAGTCAAACAAAGTAGAATGTTTTTATTCTACTTTGAAAAAAAAGACAGTTAAAGATGAAAAAAGAAAAAGACAGTAAAAGATGATCGAACTAATAGTAATAAGGAATACAAATGAAATACTGTTATGCACTTAATAGAATGAAAAAAGTAATAAAGAACCTGTCAATATTAAACGTTGATAAGAAATTGGACCAATGGGAACTCGTGAACCACTCTTGGGAGTACAATTTGGACTACCACTTTGAAAACAATCTGGCATTATTTTGAAAGACAAACGTATATGCACCTGCAGCCAGAAATTTTACTTTTCACTTAGGAGAAAATATTTCACATGAACACAAGAAAGCACGTAAGAGAGTATTCAGAGAAATATTATTCCTCAGGACATGTTTTTGAAAAAGAAATGAGCCTTATGACCATTACTGGAATGCCTATAGAGATGGCAGGATATTTCCACTATGAATATAATATACCCATGACACTGAAGGGATTACAGCTAGAGTCATCAACATAAGCAGATCTCAGGAACATATGTAGAGCTATAAAAATGTTCATAGTATCAGTAAAAGGTCATCAACTAAACATTTCCTTTATACAAAGTAAAAATTTGGCAAGGCAAAATAATTCATTGCTTATATATACATATATATAAAACATATTGTAAACTATAAACAAATGAAAGGAACTGTGAACCATAGTGGTTATCTCTTTGAGGAATGTTCTATTTCTTAAGTTGGCTGGTGATAATAAGTGTTGAGTTTTTTTAAGATCATATATGCATATGTACAAAATACAGATACTGTTTCTAGTCATTTGTGTGTATGTTTCACCTTAAAAAATTTTTGAGGAACTGACAATTGCACATTCATCCTTACATTAAATATAAGAATTTGTTTTCTCCTGGGGGAAAAAGTAGCTGCCTTGTTGGTTTCACTGCTTGAATTTCTCTTGTGATCATATAGAAAGCTTTAACAATCTCCAGTTTGGGGACAATGAATTAAAGTTTGCAAAAACATTTTGATGTCACTTTTTTTTCTTGGAGACTGTCAGATCATACTCACTGTTAGACCAGGTGTTAACACAGAAATTCAGTGTGAGGATCAAAAAATTCATTCTAGGATAAATGATACAAAGGAAGGATAATACAAAGAAGGCTCCTATGTCCTCTGCACACTAGGATGTGTGTTTCCTCTTGTTTAAGATAGAATTAGGAGCTGGGGATATAGCTCAGTTCGTAGAGTGATTGCCTTGCATGTACAAGGCCCTGGGTTTAATCCCCAGCAACCACAAAAAAAAAAAAAAGAAAAAGAAAAAAGAAAGACAAAGAGAATTAATCCTGTTCTGGAAGTTGAAGTAAGAAGATTGCCAGTTTAAGGTCAGTCTGAGCAACTTGATAAGATCCTGTCTCAAAGTAAAATGAAGCCGGGCGCGGTGGCGCAAGCCTGTAACCCCAGCACTTAGGGAGGCTGAGACAGGAGAATCACGAGTTCAAAGCCAGCCTCAGCAATGGTGAGGTGCTAAGCAACTCAGTGAGACCCTGTCTCTACATAAAACAAAATAGGGCTGGGGATGTGGCTCAGTGGTCGAGTGTCCCTGAGTTCAATCTCCAGAACCAAAAAAAAAAGTAAAATGAAATTAGGTTGGGGATGTAGCCTAGTGACAGAGTGCTTGTGAATGGCCTTGGGTTAGATCTCCAGTACTGGGTGAAATGGGGAAGGAGGAGAGGAGAGAGATGAAGAGGTGGAGGAGGAGGAGGAAAGAAAAAAAAGAGAGGAAGGAAGGGAGGGAAAAAACCTCATGAAATTAGTCTCACCAAATCTTTTACAGAGGCGATTTCTAAATCACCACTTCACTCAATTAGAGTAGAAAAAGGGTGAGCTCAGTTTTCAAATCTTTTTGTTACCTGCATCATACCCTTTGTTCACTCACCACCCCACAACTGGACCTCCAAGATCTAGTCCCAGTCCTGAACTTATCTCCACCTGAAGCATCCTACTTAGAATATAGTAATATACACTTGGATGCTTGAGTAGATTCTACAACAATCTGTTAGCACCTCAAATATTGCACCTCTGTGTGCTACAACCCTGCCCATCTACAGATGATAATGCCTATCTGGTTGAAGGCAGAGCTTTATCCAGATGTCTCAATGTAAATCAGATCTAACTCAATATGTGGGCCTCCTTCTCACTGCTGAAAGGACTCTTGCAACAGTGTATTTCTAAAGCAAATATCCTTAGAAGGTAGCTGTAGTGACAAGGATTCAGTCTCAGGTGACCTGTAAGAGCACCAGTTATTGCTTTTCTTCACGATCCATACAAAGGACAACCATTCTGTCCTGCTGGATTTCTACCTTCATTCCTTGTGTTGACTTCAGATGTTGGCTTGGACTAGGACTCAGTTCTGTGCCTCCAACTTGTAGTGGATACACAGACCTTTCTAATTGTTCCTCTTATCTCTCTATCCCTTAGATTATTTCTAGTTTTCCTGTCAGGACAAGAGGTCAGGGCATCTGGACCCTGCTGTTTAATGAATCCTTCTGCTGCCACACCCTCTTCTCTCAGTTTGGTGACCTCAGTCAGGGACTTTAGCTAGGGTTGAATTGAAGTCCAGATGTTTCTCTTGGCCTCTGATTCAGACAGCTGTCTCCTTCCTGTCATGGGTGATACTCTTCCCTGCTGGTTGCCTGTGAGCTATGTATTCAACCCCTGCAAATTTTGTGCACCTGTTTCCTGAGCTCCTAACAGCCTCTGGATGGTAGCCATATGGCTTATGAAATCGGTCGTCTACCAGTTCTTGACAGAACCTTCAGGCACCACTGCTTAATTTGTGGACAACTGATGAACTCTTACCTGAAAGGCTGAATACGTCAATCTTTAACTCTACCAATTATCATGGAAATTTGATTCGAGAAATATTTCTCAAAAAAAATGTTTCTTACATTTCAAATTCTTTCATTCTCTCTCCAGCTATTCCTTTAATAGCACTTATTCTCATTTTTTCTTTTCTAAAGCAGTGTGTGTATGTGTTTTACATTTATTTATCTGAATTATAAGATGGAATGTCCTCTGTAGGTGGTTATAACCAAACATTAAACTTTTTTTAAAAAAAATTGATATAAGGAAGCAAATATTCAAATTGAACTTATAAACATACAATCATTTTGAATATAATTCCCTGCACACAGTAGGTGCACCATACATGGTAGTATTTTAAGATAAATTCCTGTTAGCTTAATTACTTTGAATATAGAGCTTCCTTGAATCACTTAATTCCCTGATCATCGTTATAGTTACACCCCTTTAGCTACTGATATCTCACAGAGGATTGACTTTGTTAGTTGTTGAAGATTAGCGTTAGAATTACAGCATCAAACTAGAAGCTTTCCTAGCACAGCCCCAGACAGATGAAGCATATTAACCATGTATGGTGTTTTTGTTCCTTTTCTTTTGCTTCGTAATCCCCACCTCTGAAAAAGGCTTCTAATGAAAATATGGAACTAATTAAGTCTCTTTGAAGCTGCCAGAGTGGAGGGAAAGAAAAAAAGCTGACAGAAGGATCTCAGAAAATGGGTAGGAGAGAGATTTGTGGAAAGGATGTTAAAGTAAAAGAGAAAATAGTGATAATTGCAATAAAAACAAGCCCTATGGAAAAATAACACATTTATTTGTTTCCTGAGGTAGTAAAAACCTAAATACACAAACACACAGGACACTGTGAGCCACTGTGGGGAACTTGTCATTATTATGGGCTGGGAGGCAGGGATTCAGTGCCATTTATTTTCCTACTCTTTGTACTCCCTTTAGCCCCATTTGGCAAATTACAGAAGTTACCAGAAACAAAGTGAGAAACAGAAGGAAGGGAGGGAGGGAAGGAAAGAAATTAAAAAACACACACAACACACACACACACCTATTACATCTTTCCTTTACTTAGACTCCTCAGATAGCCCTTTGCTCCTAGAATAAAATTCAAACCCATTATCTTGGTTTACACCATCCTGCATAGTCTGGTCACTGTTACCCTCACCTTTCACACTATCCCACCTCCCTCCTCACCTGAGGTGCCCCACAGCACTGACTGCTTTTTCTCACTTCACTGACCACCAAGGGTGTTCCTGTGGAAAGTCACCTAGGACGAGAGGGATCCAGCTGCTTGGAATGCTCTCTGCAAGGAGAGCCCATTAATTCAGGCCACTCACATCTCAGCTCAGATGTCCCCATCCTGCCAATTATAACCAATTACTCTATCCTGCCACCTTATTCCTATCCTCTGTGCAGCACTTATCAATATCTATTATATTTCTTGTTTATTACTTTATTAATCTATTAAAATATAAACCCCCTGCCCCAGAATCCAAATACCATGAAAAACACAATGTTGCTCACCTGCCAGGATAAAAGCAGACATTATCTTCCCCTCAAGGATTCTACTAGAATAGGAGAAATACACATAAATGATATTGTGGAAAGGAGAAAATACCATTTAGGGTGAATTCAATGGGGCATAAACATGATGAAAATGATCTACACTGGCACTATCACAATAGACTCCCTGAAAATAGCTTGAAGCTAACATTTAAAGGAGTAATAGAATTGGAAGAGAGAGACCTGTAAAGAAGAGATTTCAGTCTCAATTTGAAAAATGGAAGAAAATTTCAGAGCTTAGTGAGGCCCATGGGACTGTTCCATGTCATGGAGAACAAGGTTCATGGGAGATCATCACGGTGAGAAACAGTCATAGGAAGTCCATGATCACACAAAGGACCGTTTGTAAGGAGGGAGACATATTTTTTCACATACTTTAAGGGAAGAGTCAGAGGCCAGGCATCCTTATGAGCTTCTCTAAAGAATATTCCTCATGACCTATAAAATAAACATGCTAATGACAGATCTAAGTAGTGAATTCACTAAGCAAGTTAATTTCACTTATTGCTTCCAGTGTGCACTTACAATGCAGACTGCATTGTAGCACTTACAATCTTAATGAAAATAAACAATAAATGTTGACAATAAAAACAAGGTGGAGAAACAAAGAACTTAAACTAAGTACATAATCAATTTATTTTTATTTTAAGAAGTAATTATGAAACACATGTTGGGAGGCATCTCTAGCAGTGAACAAGGGAGATAAGTTCCTTGTTATACCGTTGGCATTTTGGAGTGCAGGGACAGAAAATAAATGTAGCAACAAGTAAATGTATAGTTTGCCCCACAGTGGTGAGTGTGATCTCAATGCCTTTGTCCCAGGACCAGAGCATGTTCACACACAGCCAACATCTGTATGTGTAGCTCTGACTTCAATAATCCAACCTCTAGACCTTGTCTCTAGATGAAGCTGGGAGATACGTTTTATTAAGTTTTTTAACTTTAAAATATGTGTCTTGGAATTTGATAGAAATCATGATGTTTGAGATTATCTTATTACTATGTACACATTTATAGGTCATGATGAGATATCCAAGTTCACTCCTAATTTCTCTTTAGTATGCCCCCTCCACTATCAGACATATTCTAAGAGAATTTAATAGTGTTTGTATAACATTAGCACATGTTTCAGCTTAAGGATATGTAAAGTGCACATTATGCTATCTTGTAATATTTCTGCAGTTCTACTACACTCTTGGACCAGAAAGATTTTGTTACAAACTATAGCATTTCTGGCATACATCTTCAGTTTTGACTCTTGAGGTAGTAATCACAGGAAATTAGATTTTTTAAAAAATTAATGAAGAACTGCCATCATTTAGGACAAAAGTAGTTGGACCATGAACAATTAAACCTGAGGGAATATGTGATAATACCAAAACAAAAATGTATTCTATCTGAAGAAGTTTCTGGAAAATTATCAAGAACTCTTGAAGTGGAGGGTGAACTGTAAAAATGATAAATGCTTTCTACCTCTTTGTAAAAAACTATATCTGTGTTTTAGTATTAATTTTTCTGGTAATATATAGGAGTCTGGTTGGCCATTATAGATATGATTGTAATAAGGATATAAAACCCTTCAAAATCTCCCATTTTCTTTTTGTTTTTGCCTTGCTTTAAACTAGCTTCTTTCGCTTCCACTGTTGGTGGTTATATATTTTCCACACTTATTCATGCTGAGAAATATGGTGAGTTCTCAGTGCATATACATGTATATTCTGATATGTTCTGGAAATAATAGAATACACTAAGAAAGAATAAAAATGTAAACATGTTTCTTTTTCTCTTCAATCCTGATTTGAGTTTTATGATCCTTTGGAAGTATCTACTTTATTTGCAAAAAATATTAAACTGTGTTTCAGAATGTTACTAACTTAAAGTTAGTGAAGCCATTATAATTTTGGAAATATTTTCACCATAGTTCAATAAATGTGGCAAACACATAGCAGTAGAGTTTTTCCTTTAATATTAATAATTCAAGGGAAAGTAATATAAGTAATGAAATAATTATGTGAATAAATGAAAATATGGCTGAATAATTAAGACTCCAGAGGAAGATATCCATCCATAAAGTAAAGTAAGGGCAGCAAACTCTAACTATCCTATGGGAATCACTTAGTATCTTTTGTTTTATTCATAAAGTTCAAGTGGAATCAAAAGTTTCCAGATCACTACAGAGAACTACTCTAACCAAGAAACCACAAACTAATATTTGGAGGTGACTTTCCAGCTGCTAACGTTGCCAGACCTCATAATTAGCACCCCTTCAGAATTGTGCTGAACAAGGCCACACTTGTTCATGTTTTCTTGTGCAAAGATTGTTCTCAAAGGGCAGACACGAACTGTGGTGAAACAAAATAGAGATACAGATTCAAAGAAGTCTTAGGAAGATGATGTATGCAAAACCAAAGAGCTTCAGTCAAGACCATCACTAATAACTGTTATTTGGACAGTAAAAAGAAAGAGAAGGAGGCTGCCCATGTCAACAACAAATGTACTTTCTCAAGGACAGCGAGGTCCTGATGAGTTCTGGTCCAGTAGAAAGGAAGAGACTTGGAATAAAAAGAGCCAGCTCAAGTAATCCTTTGGCTACTGCTTACTTTTAACTCCTTGTCCTCTCATCTGTAATATGAAGACAGTGAAACTGGGTAGAGCCATACCTCGCTCCTGCATCTGTAGATCCTGCTCCACTCTAAGCACATAGTTACTGCTTCATCCACTTTCACCTGGTTTACAAAAGAGCCTCCTAACTGGACTCTCAGAATATTTGCACTCTAACTTTCTAAAGCAGAAACATGAGTATGGCATACTCTGCACTAGTTACTCCTATTCAAAGTTAATATATACTGTATTAGTGTTGATGAAAATATTAATACTTTAGAATCTACACCACACAGAATTTTCTTGCTTTTGAAAAACACCTTGTTGCACTAAGATAATGGTTCTCAAGTTTTCTCATTTCATGAACTTTCACCTGCTGAAAAAGAATTGAAAACACTAATGGGCTTTTTGTCTATAGGTTATATCTATTAACCTTTATTTTATTTAAACTTAAACCTGAAAACTTTCTTAAGAGACAAGCAAATGCTCTGTTAGCCATCAAGGGATGCTGTGTCCATACAGCACCTGGACAGCTTCTCTGTACACTAGTGAAACAACAAGAATGAAAAAGGAAATGGTTGCTGGCTAACATCATGAAGATTTGACTTGCAAAGCCACTGGGAGAGCCCATTGCAGAGTTGCTACTATAGGAACAAATTCCTGAGCACCAGGAATTATCAGGAATCTTGGGGAGAATAAGCTACACAGTCTTTCATAGGTCATGCAAGTGGCAGTCATATGAGTACACTTACAAAGACCTTAAAAGGCAGGGAACCCCTCAGATGATATCTGGGCCACATTATAATGATAATAAATCATATCACAACCCCCAACCAATAGCAAAACAATGATAATAGTACTTGGATGATGAAACAATTTTAAATTCAAATCAAATGCTAAAAGTGATGATTTGAATAAATATTTAATGAAGAGTAAAGTGCTAACTTTTCCCAGCACGAATTGGGTCAAATATTTTGTAAATCATAAGATTTCTATACTTGGGAACATTTAAAAGGTTTTCTTTGCTCTCAAGTAACAAGGCAAACTGCTTAACATTGTCCTCCAGATTATACTAGTGGTGCCCACTTCTCCATTCCTGACCCTTCCTGGTCTTCCATAGTGCACTCACCTTTAGGAAAACTTACCTGCTTGAAATACACATGCCATGCTTTCCTGTGACTCTGTCCTTTTTCACCCACTGCTCCAGAGACATGAAATACCCTTCTCCCTTTTTCCACGTAGCTAACTCTATAATATTTGCGTTTTCGGTATTCTCTTTAAGAACTTGCAACCCCTTGCTCCTGTGACAACTTTGCGTGCATATCTGACCCTTTAGTGTTTTTGTGTTTCTTCTTCTCCTTCTAAATGAAGAACTACTTAGAGGGGCTAAGGCTGTAGCTCAGTGGCAGAGTGCTTACCTAGCATGTATGAAGCACTGGGTTCGATCCTCAATACCACATAAAAGTAAAAACAAATAAAATAAAGGCATTCTGTCCATATACAACTACAAAAAAAACATTAAAAAAAAGAGAACTACTTAGAGTTGGGTTTTTTTTTTCTTTACTACTTGTTTGGTTTGGGGCTTGTGGCTGTTTACTTTGCTCTACACAGATACTGAGAAGCAGATAGAGGGAAGCTAAAGAAGCATGTATTTTTATGGAATGCACTCTTCCAACATCTGCTTTTACAACAATAGGTAAAGCAATATGTTTACATGACTGTGGTTCACTTGGACTCAAAATAGTTGAAGCAGTATGAGATCCAAAAGTTTGGATATGTAGGGAAGGAGACAGGGGATGAAACTTTTTAAAATATATTTCCTATAAGACAATCCTACGGTCTCCCTCACCCCTATCCATGACTTCCTTTCTCTGATTTTTCTCATTAGTGTTTTAATTTACTACTAATTGTTAGATGGTAAAGGAATGAATTGGTGGTGAGAAGAATTTAAATTGTGATATATTATATACCTTGTTGGAGCAAAGCCCACCACAATGAAATTTTGTCCACACATAGACATTTTTGACTAAATGAGAGCAAGAGACATGCAGAGCTGCTGACTCATGAAAGAAAGTGCATCATAAAATGCAAGGAAGGAAGGAAGACAATAGAAGAAACAGCTTCACATCATGGGGCAGAGCTGAAGTCAGCTAGGAAACTTCAACTAGGGTAGAGCAGGCTGAGCCTGGATAGTCCAGGAGATAAAAAGTGGGAGTTGCAATGATGTCAGGTTATGCAAATGGATAGCTACTACAAGAAACCAGGGGATGTTCTTAATGATATTTACTATAGTGAGAAGAACATGTAGAAAGATCATAAATAAACCCAGTGTATCAGTCTCAGGTAAAAACAAGCAATGTAAAACAAACACATGTATGTCTACAGATCATTAAACTATCATGCAATATCCCTTGTTTTCATAATAGTAGTAATATTTCTGCAGAACAATTTTAGATAACACAGGGTTAAAATACTAACCAGTTTATATTCATTGTAGGAAAGAAAATTTTAATCCATTGATTTAAAATTCTATGACTAAAAAATTTTAATATATATGTAGTAATTTATTGAACATCATAGTACAATTGCATTTGTTCATTTCCACTTGAAGTTAGGCCACTTAGGTAGTTCAGATCTCATATTTTTCATCTGTAAATCAAGGGACTTGCCTTGATAAGCTTTAAAGTAGCCTCCAACTCAAAACTTAGAACCCAACAAATGGATTCAATCGTTCATAATTCCATTTTGTTGTCATATGTTAAAAATTTGTCACCTTAGGGGTGAAAAATAGATAAATTTAAAGTAACATTAAATCTGAACAGAACCACAGAACCCAGGGAATTTGTAATACATGAAGAATAACTAATGCCTGTCTTCATTTGATTGTTCTTTTGTAGCGATTGGGTGGTTACTTCAATCTGTAAGCCTAATGGGGTTAATTAAGGACCTCAAATATAATTTGAAAATGTTTACAGACAGCACATTTCAAGTTGCCAATCCCATCTGTGGACTCTGCTATATTAATGACACAATATTTGTTTTAGAGGTCATCGTGCTATTTGCCAGGTTAAACATTTGTAATCTGGATCCAGCTCTAATATACCCTTTCAAAGAAAGCCACAGGCTGCTATACACTACATCAACAGTGCTCTTCAATTGAATGGTTTGTCAGGATTATAGAAGCAATGAAGCCAACAATAACAGGCACCTTCCATGTGGATGCTAATTAGAATGTTGACATACTAAAACCCTTCACTAAAGACAAGTCGGTGTTCAGTACTCACAACCCAACATCATGCAGAAGGCAAAGCTGTTAATAGAACTTGTCCCCAGATTGACCAAAGGCAGAGCTTGAGGAGCCTCCACCGTGTTTGTCTCCTGCGGTGGTGGAGAGTGTGTGGGTGTACGCTGTTGGCTGCACATCGGCCTTGGATGACCACACAGTGGTTAATTTGTACTTCTCCTCTCAAATATCATTTTTAAAGGTCACTCTTCTGTTGACTAAACTATACATAGGTAAGCAACATCAGGAGAGAGACCTAAGTGTGCATTTGAGGTTTGCTTTCATCATAATTTTAAAATGATTTCCAGAAAGTTTTACCTTTGTTGCATACTAGGAGAGTTTTGAGTCTATGTAGTGTCTCATTCTTTTAAGCTGAAAGTATTTCATATACCTCGTATTTGTTTTTAATAGTTAAGAGATTTTTTTAAAAAAATAGCAAGGATATGGACAAAAAATAAATAAAAGATTTAACTGCCAGGTGTGTTTTATAGTAGAATGCAATAGCAATACCAGCAATAAAAACAAGAAAACAATGAAACTGAGTATCAAAGGAGTAGATGGCTTTCAGAGGAGATCTACCATATAACTTCTATAATCTTGGAATTATATGAGTTCCTTTTTTTTATCCACAGGGGATATATTCTGAAACCCCCAGTGGATTCCATAAAGTTCAATTTATAAATAAAGTAAGAATTTAACAATAACTTAATAAATGTTAAACAATAACTTTAAAGCAAAGTGGGGCAATTATAACAATGTACTGTAATAAAAGTTATGTGAATTTGGTCTCTCTCTTTCCCTCAAAATATCTTACTGTACTGTATTCACCATTCTTCTTGTGCTGATATGAGATGATACTTAATGGAGGTACTTTCTGGCTTCTCTTTGGCATACTGAATTGCCAGCATCATTACTCTTGCACTTTGGGGCCATTATTAAGTAAAAGAAGGTTTACTTAAATACAACAGTCTGGATATGGTACCCAGCTTGTCTGATAACTTTGATATTGTAACAGTTTATCTGATACCCAAGACAGCTATTTAATATAACTAACGGGCAGGTAACCTATACAGTATGGAAATGCTGGACAAAGGGATGATAAGTCTTGGACAGATGGAGTGGATGTTTTGAGACATTATCATGCTATTCAGAATAGCATGAAACTTAAAAACTTCTGAATTATTTATTTATCGAATTTTCCACTTCATATTTTTAATCTGCTATTGACTACAGGTAAACTGAAGCCAGGGAAAACAAAATGACAGATAAAAGGGGACTCCTGTATATAACACAAAAATACAGTCAAGCAACCTGTCAACCATTATTAGGCATCTATGATGTACCTCATTCTATTTTCATAGAACCTTCATGGAATATCATTATGTTATTTACTTTGAGAAATTCACCTTTATTGGGCATTGCCAAAGAGAATAAAGAGTGTTACAAGCTCCTTATAATTGCCATTGAGCATGTTCTATTTTTCATTTTTGCCATAGTGACTTGATTCTGCTCTCCCAGAATTTTTATTTTTATATGTGTGTGGAATCAAACTCAGGGCCTCATGCATGCCACATCCCCAGCACTCATGTTTCTGCTAGATCCCCTCCCTTTGAGTGTGCACTGGCCTAGCCATTTGTTTCTAACCAATATACTACAGAAAAGACAACAATGTAATTTATGTAGTTAAGTTACATAACATAATTACTTGCATCTTGATCCAGACTCTTCTCCTTACTGGTTTTAATGAAGAAAGCTGCCATATGGAGAGACCATATGGAACTGAGAGTGGTGTCCTGCTAATAGCCATCTAGGAACAGAGAGGTCCTCAGGTTAGCAATACTTAAGGAACTGAATTCTGTCAGCAACCACACAAGCTTGGAAGTGATCTTTCCTAGTCCACTCTGCATATGACACCCCATCTTGGCTGATTACTTAATTGCAGCCTGTGAGAAACCCTGGAGCACAGAACCCAGCTGAGCTGCCTGGACTCCTGACCCACGGGCACTATAAGACAATAATGTGTTTTGCCTTAAACTGCTAAATTTCTCATGATTTGTTATGCATCAGGAGATAACTAATATTGTATCTGATATAGGGAAATGTATTTCAGGTTTGAGGTTTATTGTTTACTCGAAGGATGCCTTTATTTAATTATTGGCACAAATTAACCTAAGGATACTCTGCTAAATTACCAGCTACTATAAATTACTGCTCATCTTCATGTCCAAATTAAGTTCAGAATGGCTACCTACTGACAGCATCAAGTATTACACAAAATATATTAAAACTTTTTTCATCCATTGGCCATTCGTCAAATTTTTTCTGTATTGAAATATCTAATAAAATAGATATTTTAATTTGTAAAAAATATATTTCACATCTGATTATAACATAGAAATATTAGAAATTGTCAGATCAGTAAATCATTCTGGGAAGATTTTAATTTATTTTTTTATTTTTTGGAAGAGTTATGCTGCCCTTCATAGTGTTAAACCTTGATCAAAATTACTTTCAGGGTTTAAAAACTACTGTGAAAATCCATGGTACTCTTTGGAATAATGAAGATGTCAATGATGTTATTAGTTACCATATAATATAGTATTCTTTAAATGGGATTTCAATAAAGCTTTCAAATTTTATTCAAGTTCATGTATTCATTTTAATATTCAGTGATAAAATCTGGAAAAGGTGAATATTCACACTCCTCACACAGGATTTCTAATTTTACATTTTGATTATATTTGTCTACTTTCTTTAATCTTCCATAATCTTATTTAAAAAAAATAAAAACTCTGTTATCACATGAGTGAGGACCTTTTATCTGCTTTCTTATTTCAGCAACACATTTGTAAAATGAGTCCTGTTTCTTTGTGCCATCCATAACGTGCTCAAAGTATTCCAGATGCACAGGAAGAGAATGTAGTCTTCCAGCACCCTGCCTCAGGAGGCTGGCCATTCTGCTTGGCCCAGCTTTCCTGTATAAAGCTATCGGGTTCACCTGGGCATGGAGCTTACAAATAGATCACTTAGAACCTACTGTATAACTTTGGTTAAAGTATTAAACTTAGTTTTAGATTCTTCCTCCATAAAACAAATAATATTCTTAGAGAATCATAATAGGTAGCTCAAAGAGGAAAAATAACTTTTACACTTAAAAACTGAGAAGCAAAAAGGTAATGTATGACTTTTTTCCTGATGACTTTATTTCACCTACATGTGCAAGAAAATGAAATAGTAAGGGGTAATCTGCCAAAAGGAAAAAAAAGAGAGAAAGTTGAATTTATCTGCAGAAAGAAAATACATAAATTGGTGTAAAGGAAATCAAAGAAGAAATCAGGGAGTGTGTGGACAACAGAAGGACTATATACACAGTGCTAGGATGAAGGGTGGATAGCTGTGAACAGTAGACAGAGACTGTCCCAGTGATGGGTAATTCTAAAGAACAAGATAACCCTATTGCCCACAGATTTAATAGATTCTCTTTCAAACAGAACTTCCTGCTGTGAATGTTGTCTGGGAAATCATGCATAGGGTATAACTGGGAACCACTTCTGGCCCAGGAAAGAGGAAAGGACCCTGTTAATGGTATTCAGAAATACACCATTGAGAATGGGAGATAGGAAGCTGGAGAAATAACTGACTTTGAGAAAGAACATGCAGAAACCATCAGGAAGGTCATCAAACTCCCCAAGTTATAAGAAAGAGAAGGTTTAAACTAATTGTCTACAAATCCCAAAGGTCAGAATGACTGCAGTGACATCTGTATTACTTAGATACAAGAGTGCATAATTAAAATATTCAAATACAAATTGGGGAGTGAGGAAAACAATCATTTGGATCATAGCAGATGGTAAAACATTTACTTAATTTTTTTAAAAACATGTAAATAGTAGTACTTGCTCAGGTTCAATCACTTTATTTAAAAAAATGCTAGAGATTAATTTCTATGCCAGAGGAATATGGCAGGGATTGACCTTGTCACTGAACACTTGCTGTCAGGAACCATTTCTTTTTCTTTCTTCTTTGAAATTCTAAGTTGCTGTCTTTGATAGTCACTAAGCTGTCATTGCCACAGATCTTTGCACGTGGCAAGGGTTTCCCTCTCTGAAAACTGTTCAAATGTCTCCTCCAGGCATTTCCCTCTTTTATTACAAAATCACTGTGAAACTAAAGAAGGTAACACTTAAGGGATGCTCCCTTGCATAGCTCTGGCAAATCCCTGTGCCTAATTTTATATTTATAGCTTTTGTTGTCTTTTCTTAAAGTCCCCTCCTTCCTGAAGCCCTCCCCCTACCACTCCTATAATTATGTCCAATTATGTAAGCTTCAGGCTTCATAACTGTTCCTACTATTGCTGCCCCCTAGAATTTTGCAGTGTGAAGAACTTACTGTATATTATCATAGATATTTGTTTATTTCTTATTTTATGTGTGCACAATTTGAACTCCTCAGGCCTAGAGATCATTTCATATCATTTCTATCCTGGACATGTGGCAAAGAGCTGTGTGTGCAGTGGTATTCAGTCAGTTTCTACGGAAATAGTTTTTTGACATAAAACGTATCCCCATTTCCATGACTTCATCTTACTACTCTCTTAGCTTAAAACAAAAGGCTACTCATTTCCTTTCTGCAAACCATTCAAAAGTTTTCTTCTGGAAATGCAGATGGTCAACAAATATATGAAAAAAATGTTCGACATCTCTAGCAATTAGAGAAATGCAAATTAAAACTACACTGAGATTTTATCTCACTCTAGTCAAAATGTAAATTATTAAGAATGCAGGTAACAATAAATGTTGGTGAGGATATGGGAAAAGGGTACACTCAAACATTGCTGGTGGGACTGCAAATTGGTGCAACCACTCTGGAAAGCAATATGGAGATTCCTCTAAAACCTAGAAATGGAACCATCATTTGACCCAGTTATTCCATTCCTCACCATATACCCAAAGAACTTGAAAGCAGCATACTACAGGGACACAGCCACATCAATGTTTATAGCAGCTCAATTCACAATAGCTAAGCTATGGAACCAACATAGGTGCCCTTCCACAGATAAATTGGTAAAGAAAATGTGGTATATATACAAAATAGAATATTGCTCAGCCATAAAGAAGAATGAAATTATGACATTTGCCAGTAAACGGATGGATGGAGAGACTATTATGCTAAGTGAAATATGCCAATCCCCCAAAACAAAGGATTCACATCCTCATATGTGAATGCTAACACATAACAAGGTGGGAGGGTGTGGAGGGAAAGAACAGAAGTTTAGTGGATTAGAGAAAGGTGAATAAAGAGAGGGGAGGGAGATAGGGATAGGAAAGACAGTGGAATGAATCTGACATAACTTTCCTACCTACATATCTGAATACACCATAGTAAATCTCAACAACATATGCATCCACAAGACTGGGATCCTAATTAGAGTAAGATATACTCCATGTTTGTATAAATGTGTCAGAATAGGCTGTCCTGTACAACTAAAAAGAACAAATAAAAATAAAAAAATAAGTTTTCTTCTGGTGAATAACCAGCTCTAAAAAGAACAATTCTACTTTTTATCTCTTTTTTTAAGTCTAAGTTAAACTAGTTTTAATGTAAATCTGGTGTCATGGAGTGAGGAGTGAATTTCTTAGCTTTAGATCTGAATCAGTTACCTACTCTTTGATTGTAGAGAGATCACTGTCCATCTGTAAACTTCACTTTCCTTATTTATAAAAACAAATAAACAAACAAACTTAAGGGAAGGAGGGGCCAGGAGGAAGAGCAATATTTATTCTGGTGGAGTCACAAGCTTTTCCGTAATCAGATGAAATTATATATATATGAAATTCCTGACACAACATAAACTTAAATTATAATATTATTTTGAAAAGTTAGAGGATAATGCTATATAATTTTATTTATATAAAAACATGGGTTAGCACTACTCT
Source organism: Geosciurus inauris (assembly GCA_004024805.1). Taxonomy (NCBI): domain Eukaryota; kingdom Metazoa; phylum Chordata; class Mammalia; order Rodentia; family Sciuridae; genus Geosciurus; species Geosciurus inauris. The sequence continues at coordinate 282,110 of PVHX01000068.1, forward strand.
TTAGTTAAATGATTATTATGCCCCACATTCACAAATTTAAACTTCAGAATCATAAGATCAAAAGAAAAATATATAAATGCACTCATAATTAAAATGCCATAATAATAAAGTTTACTTGCTACTTTTGATTTCCCAGAGCTTAGAAATAAACAACTTGCTCAGCATATTTTGGCAGAACTTCTTTTTAAAAAACAAGAAGGTTAACTACCCAATTATGAGGACAGCAAATGGAAAAAAACAACCGTAATGCTGCTAAATAAAGATATGAACACAAATTCTATATTGGAAATCAAACTAGTGTGTTTCAAATTGGAGGTTGTGTGGGTTTCTTTCTTTTTTTTTTTTTACTTTCTTCTTATATTGGATAATTTTTCCAAGAGTCTTACTTTACTTAAAAGGGAGTTCCATTTTTTGGTTCTCTCACCCAGAAGTACGAGCATTTTTCTTTAAAAAAAAAAACTCCATGACGTCTATTGACAGAGAAATAAATATGTTCCTCTATTTTAGTCTTATTTAAATACATGTGGTGCATAAAGGTGTGATTAACACTAAAAATACATATTCCATGTTGAGAAATTGTATCCTTAGGATATAACATGTAGAAATATAGAAAAGTATTTTGAGTTACATTGTGTGTGAAATAATATTTCACAGCTTACTCTTCTTTAATTGAGAACGTAAGTGTGTATTTTGTCCATCAAATAGGGAGAAGCATAAAGAAAACCAACTTCTGTGGAAAGAAGACAGATAACTCTTCCAAATAATTTAGGTCTGAAGGATTTACCTCAAGAAAAATCACAAAGCTCTACCAATTTTGAGGGAATGAAATAGATAAATCTACTATTAACACCACCTATAAAATTTCTAGAGTCAGTTTTTATTACCAGTAAGATTGGAAGTCTTCAAAAGATTTTACTAGTAAAATTGGTGAAGGAAACAAATTCAAGTAAAGAAAATATAAAATTAAAAGAAAAAACCCCAAAACACTGGCTTGCAGAACACTGAATTGCTATCCCAAGATAATTTAAGTCACCTCAGGTGTGGTGAACACTAGACGTGAAGCTCTCTGGTTTCAGGGTTGAGTGTATTTTTCTACTCCACCTCAGCTCCCTTGGGAATGGAGGACATTTTTGTTCCTGTTCCTGGGATTCCTTCTCTGAGTTTCAAATTGCTCATTAGAAACTTGAAGGCATATCTCTGACTCCCTGGGCTCCTTATTTTGCTGCCTTCTTCTTACTCTTTTTGGTTTGTTTGGTACATATTCCTAATTCAGTGTTTCCCAAATTTTTAGAATGGAAAAAAAAGTTTTCACAACAAAAAAAGGATTCCATGGTGAAATTAAATTTGGAAAAATTGTGTTAGTTGAAGTTAAACAAGTCTCTACTGCTGAGTTCTCCTGTTTTAAGTATGCAATGTTTATGTCCAAAATGGAGATAATGTGTGGAACATTTCCCAGAATCATTTTATCATGGAATATTTTTTTTCTCAATGGATTATACTTTGGGAAGTGATGCTTTTAATGCACCTGATGAACAGATGTTTTGTAACATGAAAAGCCAAGCCTTTTCAATCTGCATTCACCTTCAGGATCTGGGCTTCATTTGCCAGCTCCTACTTTTAGCCATATTGTTGAGAAAGGATGGAGAGTTGGATTTGGGGAGCAGGAGATGTAGTAGACACTTTCAAGATCCCTGAATTGGCCTCATTATGTCTTTATTTTGTGGGACAGATAGAAGGTTCTTTTTCTCATTTGGGAACCCTTTCTCCAACTGAGAATTCCTGCTAAATCTTCAGACCCTTAACTTTTTGAAATGGTCATACTGATGATAGACGATCTGTGGACCTTGAGTGTCATAAATGCTCAAGCTTTTGCTGACTCTGCTTCCCAGAGATTTCATGTAATCCTGCCTAGAATTGTGTTCTGTAATTTTAATGTGATAATTGAACAACTGAATAATTAAAGCACACAATAATAAATAATGTAGAGACCTGATAAGTTACTCTTCACAATCTTGCCCTACAGGATTCTAAAAATTAAATAAAAATTTTGTGTAAGTGTGACATATAATGCTTCTTATATAGTAACTGAGTAAATGGATAAGAATTATTTCTCCCTGACTAAATCCTCATGGTATAACTCATTTTAATTTAAAAAAAAAGCCATGTTCTCTGGCCATGGCTAATTGAAACATTTTACTCAGACTAAATCAAACTTTTATTTTTCAGATTATCCCAAGTAAGTTAGAGGTAGTCACTCCTTCTAAAGAAAGGGAAATTAAAACCCTAACCTGTTTCTACCTAGATTGTGAAAGCCACAAAAACCTGGAGCATTTATCCAGATCTAAAAAATATGAATTCCTATTGTATATTAACTTTGTTTGAATCACAATACTTAGGAATGACTGCATCATTTTATCTTAGTTATACTGTGTGGGCAAATTTAGATATTTTAAATCTATTTTCCTATTATTTCTATTTTTAATAGATTGAGTTCACTTCAATCTATAGGTAGTACTGAGTGACTAGGTCATCATTTGACTCTCTGAGCTCATAATTTCATTGAGGGCAAAAGGATGAGTATAAAGTGATTATAATAAAATTTGGAGTAACTCAAGTGAGTTATGGCAAGAAGTTAAGGTAACTTTAAGGAGATGTATGTTACATATGGTGCTGGAGATGAAGAAAGACTTCTGAATTGGAGTAGTATTTTTTTGAGGGCTGGATAGGTTTTGAACAAATGGAGGTAAGAAAGGAATTACCTCAGACATGGAAAAACAAACTTAAAGCAAACATCTTTAAGCATCTTTAAACATCTTTCATTTTATCTTGAAAAGATAAAAAAAGAGACCAACATATTTAGGTAACAACATTAACAATAGTTAGGAACCCAAAGGATAGTAACATAGAGAACAAAAGAGAGTGCTAAGAACAAAACTCTAGGGTTTGTCTTTAGAGAACAACGTCCCTTGTCAAGTTTGGAAAATACGGATTCTATGAAAATTAAGGGAGAGTTCAAGAAAAGAGTTCCAAATAGAGTACTTCTGAAAGATCTGAAAAGGACTAGGGCTGGGGAGGGGGAAGCTTTTTTTATTTTGGTGATGGGAAGACAGTAAAAAGTGGAGTATAATAGAGTCCATATAGCAAGAAATTAGTTAATGATTTTAAAGTGACAACACACCAGAAATCTTTGTAAATGACTCATTTGGTAATTTGGTAATAAAAGGAAGGAAACACACAGCATCTTGAAGAGTTAGGTGACTGAAGGGATCAGAGATTCTGAAGTATAAATGAAGCAAAGGATGCCATCAAATAGAGGAAAATGCAAAGAAGAGAAGTTAAATTCTGTGGGTCAGACTCAGTCAGGAAAGAGAACAAAGAGTCCTTCAGAGAGCACAGAAAAGGATGATGATTTTAGAAATAGGGAACTGGAGTGAGGGTGAACAGAGAATAACACAGGAGATGTTATAGTTTGAATCTTGAATGTCCCCCAAAGGCTCAAAGGTAAAGACTTGATCCCCAGCTTTCAGTCCTATTAGGAGATGGTGGAACTTTTAAGAGGTGGGGACTAGTGGGAGGAAGTTAGTTCACTGGGTGTGTCCCCTTGAAGGGAATGTGGGATCCCAGCCCTTTCTTCTTTTTCTGTATTTGCTTCCAGCCACTGTGAGGTGAACAGTTTTGGTCTGCTATGTGCAACTCCCTTGATGTACTGTCTTGCACAGGCCCAAACCAACAAGGCCAAGAAACCATGGGGTAAAACCTCTAAAACCACAAAATGAAACTTTCCATCTGTTAAGCTGAATTATATCAGAGTTTTTAAAACAGTAATGCAAGTTAACTCACATAGGAAATTGGTTCTGTGAAATGGGGTTGTTCATGTGACTATTCCTGACAATGTGGTTCACAAACCTTTTGGAACTGGCTGTGAGAGAAGTTTGGAAAAGTTTGGAGAAGTGTGCTGGAGAAATCCTAGAATGCTGAAGGTAAAGGTGCAATTCTAGTGAGGACTCAGAAGACTAGAATATGGACAGTTAATGTTATACTGATGAGGTTTCAGATGGAAATAAGGACTCTGTAGGAAATTGGACTTAAGGCCACCCTTATTGCAAAAAAATTTCAATGTCCTATGTCCCTTCCTTGAGACATTGTATAAAGCTAAGTTTAAAGGGAACAGATTCATTTATTTGGCAGAAGAAATTTCAAAGTGGCAAAGCATTCAGATAACAGCATGGGTACTACTGGCTTGGTTTAGTCAAATTTACTGTGAAAATAAAGGAGTAAAAAGAAACAGAGCTGAAAGTTTTGGGAAATCTGCCATTTGGCAAATAATATTACTACTACTACTACTACTACTAATAATAATCTGAAGAAGAAGAAGAAGAAGAAGAAGAAGAAGAAGAAGAAGAAGAAGAAGAAGACGACGACGACGACAACGCAGATGAAGAAACGCATATAAAGTTGCTACCAAGTAAGGTGTAATTGCAAAGGAAATAAGCACCATTAAAAAGAAGCCAAGTACTTTGCACTAGGACTGTAGAGGAGATGCCTCAAAGTCATCTCAGGAATTGGGAAGACCCATCCATTTCAGGATTAAAGGTGTAAAAATATAAACTTTGCTCAAAGACTTTCACGTGACAAGAGTGAGTGCCTCAAGTTTCCATACTTACAAAGGTCCCCTAGGGAACTGTTCTCTTGAGGTTCATTTTTCTTGTATCAGCCTTAAAGGCATTTAGGGTTGCTGTAGCTGTGATTCAAGTAGATCCAGGTACAGCTCGCTATAACAGCAGACTCTGGGGTTGTACGTGTCATTCTGGTTTTGTAGGCATGAAGAATGCAAGAGGTGTTAGTGCACGGATGCTTCTACCAAGATTGTAAAGGAAAACCTGAGAGACCAGGTAGTATATGGCAGGATGAGAGAGTCCCTGTAAACAGTCCTTGATAGGGTAATACATAAAACTGTGAGAGGAAACCAGTGATGCAGTGGAGACCTCAGGAAGTTAGAGATGAGAGGAATATGGAACATCTGCTGAGCAAAGTCACAGGCAATAGCAAGCAGAGCCTGCCCAAGAAACAAGCTATGTGGGCTTCAGCTAGCAAAACCACAGGGAAGGGTTTGCCCAAGCCCTTGGGAATTCATCTCATGCCACTGTGTGCCCCAGATTCTGGACATGGAGCCATAGGATTTAATGTTTGCCCTGCTAAGTTTCAGTCTTGACTTTAGTCAATCTGTTCTTTATATTCACTTATTGCCCCTGCCTGGAATGGGATGTTTACCACAATTTTTTAAAAGTTTTTTGGTTTGTTTTGTTTTTACAGGTGCTCACAACTGAGTTTGCCTTGAGTCTCAGAGGAGATTGAATTTTGGAGCTATGCTGGAACAATTAAGACTTTAAGGACTCTTGGAGATAGATGGAAGACTTTATTAGGACATGGATGTGAATCTTTGGGAACCTTTTTTACTGGGCTTTAGATTAATTCTCTTGATCAAAGTATTTATTTGGGAGAAAAATTTTATAATTTATCTTTGCTTAGTGTTCATCTCACTCTGCATATTTTCATTGAAACAGATTAAAAAGATTTTCTGTTGGAAATAGCAGATTCTCTTGTTTACTTGACTTATCAAGTACAAATAAAGGATGCTATAAGTAAAATTACATTTTTATGAAGTAGCTAAATTGTTCAGTGCTTTTTTATTTTTAGTTGTAGATGGACATGATGCCTTTATTTGAAATATTTATTTTTATGTGGTGCTGAGGATTGAACCCAGTACCTCACACATGTTAGGTATATACTCTACCACTTAGCCACAATCTCAGCTCTTTGTTCAGTACTTTTTTTTTTTTTTTTTTGGTACTGGGGATTGAACTAAGGGGCACTCGACCACTGAGCCACATCCCCAGCCCTATTTTGTGTTTTATGTAGAGACAGGGTCTCACTGAGTTGCTTAGCGCCTCGCCGTTGCTGAGGCTGGCTTTGAACTCGCGATTCTCCTGTCTCAGCCTCCCTAAGTGCTGGGATTACAAGCGTGAGCCACTGCGCCCGGCTTGTTCAGTACTTTTGATGTTCTACATCAAGTGTATCTGAGGTAAAATGACATCACTCAAAACATGTGAACTAAATTCTACTTTTTTCTTAATTTATCAAATACAGGTTAGAAAAAAATTCAATAAACCTGTAAACCTTTCTTAGGTAGATTTTTTTTGGCGGGGGAGTTATTTGTTCTTTTTAGATATACATGAGAATAAAGTGTATTTTGACATATTATAGATACATGGATTATAAATTCCTTTTCCTGTGGTTGTACATCATGTGGAATTACACTGGTCATGTATTCATATATGAACATAGGAAAGTTATGTCTGATTCATTCTACTGTATTTCCTATTTCCATCTCTCCTCCCTTTGCTTCATTCCCCTTTGTCTAACCCAATGAACTTTTATTCTTCCCCTCCCCACCCTCCCTCATTGTGGATTGGCATCCATATATCAGAGAGAACATTTGGCCTTTGATTTTCTGGGACTGGCTTATTTTACTTAGCATGATGGCCTCCAGTTCCAACCATTTAAATTTAAAGAATTTATTCTTCTTTATGGCTGAGTAACATTTCATTATGTATATATACCACATTTTCTTTATTCATTCATCTGTTGAGGAACACCTAGGTTGGTTCCATAGCTTAGCTATTGTGAATTGAGTTTTTATGAACATTGATGTGGCTGCATCACTGTAGTATGCTGATTTTAAGTCCTGTGGGTGTATACCAAGGAGTGGGATACCTGGGTTAAATGGTGGTTCCGTTCCAAGTTTTCTGAGGAATCTCCATACTGCTTTCAACAATGTTTGCACCAATTTGCAGTGCTGCCAGCAATATATGAGTACACCCTTTTCCTTACATCCTCACCAACATATATTGTTACTTGTATTCTTTATAATTGCCATTCTGACTGGAGTGAGATGAAATCTCAGTGTAGTTTTAATTTGCATTTCTCTAATTGGTAGAGATGTTAAACATTTTTTTCATATATTTGTGGACCATTCATATTTCTTCTTCTGTGAAGTGCCTGCCTAGGTAGACTTTTTTAAAAAACTTAAATTGAAGAATTCCACAAAAATCTATCTAGGAAGTCAATGTCAGAAGTATTTTCTCCTTTTCTTTGAGTGGCCTCCAATAGCCAAACACTATGAATCCATTAGAACAATTGATATCCTGGGTTTGATCTCCAAGACAATATAAAAAATTTAACAGAAAAAGAAAGAAGAGGAGGGAAGGAGGGAGGGAGATAAGAGAAAGAGTAAATAATTAGAAATAAAAACATTTCTTTTGGAATCACATCAAATTCACTTTGAATCTAGGGTTCAACACAAATATGTTCTTAAATGCCTTAGACTCATCTTCTTTATTTCTTTATGAAATTGCCTACTTTATGGGTTCCTGTGAAGATTAACAAAGGCATGTACAAAAGGCTATCATCCTCAAAACAGTTGTGATTATGATGATTCTGGAAATGTTTATTGAAATATTTCCACTTAAAAGAGGTACAAGGTAAGGTGGAGAGCACACTGTTTGGGAGTCTAAGAACAAGGTTTTGAGCCACCGAGAAACTAACATCAAGTTTGTGGCTCTCAAGCCACATTCTGGCATGGAGGCATCTCCATGGGAAAACTAATTTACCAACCAAACACAGAACAAAGAGACCACATCATCATTTTAGTGCTTCACCTCTGAATATGAACAAATAAACAAAGATTAGCAAGCATTTGAAGAAAACCTTCAATATGAAAGCAGGAGAGGCAGATTAAAACAACAAAGTAAAAAAAAAAAAAAAAAAAGAATGAGGAGCCAAATTTGAAATACAGAAAATAGAATAAAACTCTGGAGGTTATAATTAATATTCTGAAAAATGAAAAAAGGTATCTACATATAACATCAGGATGCAATAAAAAGAAAAAATATATAGGAAAAATAGAGTGTATGTATGTATAAATATATTTTTAAGAATTAAGAACACATTCACACATATGTAAAAATATGATACACCATGAAAATATAAATCCACAAAAGTTAGAAGACAAAGATTAAAATATTCCATAAATAAGAACAAAAATAAAACTAATTGGAAAATGATAGAGAAATAAACATAATTTTAGATTGCAAGATCAATATATGAGGTTACCAACAACTAATAGGAGTCCAAGAAAGGAAGACTAAGTAGAACAAAGAATGGATGAGTGGAAAATACTAAAGAAATAATTTTGAAAACCATGCTAAGACTGAAAAACATGAATCTTCATATTGAAATGACCACATAAATATCAAACAAAAAAATACCAACATTAAAGTATTTTTTAAGGAAGTTTCAGAACCCTGAGGATAAATGCCAAGACCTAGATCATTCCAGAAAACACTTCTCAATGACTACACTCAATGCTGGAAAGAAACACAAATAACACCTTCAAAATCGGAGGAAACTTGTTTAACCCCAAATTCTGTACTCAGACAACCCTATATCAAAAGTGACAGAGAATAAAGACATTTTAAAAATACACAAGAATTCTGAAAAGTGTTCTTTGTACACACTCATAGTAAGATTTTATTTTTTCCACATTTTTAACTGGTGCATTATTGTACATAATAGTGGGATTTATTGTTACATACTCATACATGTACACAATTTAACAATATAATTTGGCCAATTTCACTCCCCAGCACTTCCCTGCTTCCTTCCTGCTTCCCACCCCTTGGTCTCTTTCTTCTATTGATCTCTCTTTTATTTTCATGAGATTTCCCACCCCACTTTTCTTTTCCTTTTTTCTCTCTAGCTTCCACATGTGAGAGAAAACGTGACCCTTGGCCTTCAGAGTTTGACTTATTTCACTTAACATAATGGTTTCTAGTTCCTGCAAATGACATAATATCATTTTTATTTATTTCTGAATAAAACTCCATTGTGCATATGTACCACATTTTCTTTATCCATGTATCTGTTGATGGACCATCTAGGCAGGTTTCATAGTTTTGTTATTGTGGATTGTGTAGATATAAACATGGTTATGCATGTATCACTGTAGCATGATGATTTTAATTCTTTTGGATAAATACCAAGGAGTGATATAGCTGGGTCATATGGTGGTTCCATGTCTAGAAACCTCCACATTGATTTCCATAGTGGTTGTACCAATTAACAATCTCTCATAGTAAGATTTTAAGTAAACATTTCAACAAAATATGTAGTAAAACAATAACAAAGCCATATAATAAATGATGCAGTTAACAGTTAAGGCAATTTCTAGAGCTGACCTAGCCAGTTGTAAAGAGCAACCAACACAGATTAGTTTAGAAGTATGGAGGTCCAACTGAGGGAGAAATCAAAGAGAAGGAGAAACAGAAGGAGAAGAGGAAGGAGGAGAGGAAAAGGAAGAAGAAAAATAGGTTATTGAGGGATATGATTATTTGACAAAAATATTGCTATACATTGGCATATCTTGGAATATTTCAAAAAATTGATTAAGACACATCAGAAATTAAAGCAACAAAAAACCAAAGTAACATCACAAAAGTAAAATAAGATATATACTTCTCTGTATTAATTTGAATATTTACAATATAAAATGATTGTGATACAGCCCAAAGATTGTGATATAGTCATTTTGTGATGATGCAGGAAAGTGGTTCCCTAACAGACAGCCACTATGTGCAGTGTTATATATAAATGAAGGTAAATAGCAATAAGCAGTACCAAATAAAAGTGGTTCCCACTGTGGAGCAGGACCCAAAAGGTGCAGTTCAATTTTTTTCTTTACAAATAAGGCTTTTAATAATGCTTTTTTTTTTTTCAAATAAAATGCCTGTATTACTCTGACAAAAGCAAAAATATGTCATAACAAATCTATTAAACTTCAGATCATTGTGGCTTATCAATTGCTTATCATTGTGGCTTAGTGGGGGTGGGGGGGGCACGTGGCTTCTCGAGGAGTTGGAGTCCAGAGAGACAGAGACGTTATGGAGTCCCTCTGGACGGTGGCGATCCACGGAGCCAATCTCCCCAGGCCCCGGTGTGTAGGTAAAAATCTGCTTTGCTCCAGCGAGATGCAGAGATACCTGAGACAAGAAGAGGGGCACCACCGGGGCGAGGAGCAAAAAACCCATCGTTTATTTTAGGAACTGCAGAAGCTTAAATACACTCGTGGATCAATCAGGTCCAAAGGTAAAAACAAAGAGGTGCTCTCTGGCAAGAGCACAGTCTATTAGCATAGAATGGGGAGGGGTGGGAAGGTAGAGAGAGTGCTCCTACAGTGACTTACTGCTAAATAAATTGAACAAACAGTATAGACTATCAGCCAAGTAGAACATAGAGCACATATACACCTGTTACCATGGATTTTGTAGACAGGGAAAGATAAGAAGTTCCCTGTGTCAGATCAAAGTGTGGTAATGGTGGAGACTCACTGTAGAGCAGATGGTTATGGGCCTTGAATGTCATGCTGAGCACTGTGGTTGGTAAGAAGCGAGGTTGGGTTGTAAACAGAGGGGAAAAATATCACATTTATTCTTTGGAAAGACACCTGGCACCAAACTCAAGAAAGAAAGAAATTTTGGAAAGCAGCATAATGAATAGCTACTGCAATAATTTTGAGACATGAGGTCCTAGAAATGGAGAAGGATCCAACACAGGAAATATTTCTGAGATAAAATCAGCAACATTTCATGAAAAATTGAATGTGGAGAATGAGAGACATATTCTAGGATAGTTCCAAGCTTTCTAACAAGTAATACTGAGGGACTAGTGACCTGTAAATTTGAGATTAGAAAAAGTGGAGGAGAGAATTCTGTTGCTGTCAATTTGTGACCCAATCAATTTTCTGGTCGGTGTTTTTCTAATGAGCATAGACTTCACCCAATCAGAAAGTCAGATGTGCTAAAACCATTCTTTATTTATTCATACTTAAGGTCAACTTTGTTCACAAGTCTTCAGTTCCTGTTGTAATGTTACAATAGAAAACATGACCTTACTATTTTAATGTCTCTCAATCAGACCCGGTTGGTGTCCAGTCACCTTTAAGTAACTACCTAGGATCCTCAAGGACTTCCCCAGTGACATCTTTATCTTCCCCTTTGACTTAGGGAGGGAAATGTTTTAAGTGCCTGGTTCAGGCTACCCAGAAAAATGAGTGGTGTGGCTTGTGAATTATCCTGGCATGGAGGGAGGTGTGTCCATTCTAAGGGCTTCGCCTGTCCCTGTTGACTGCAGCTTCTACCTCCCTGTCGTGCACTGTGGCCTCTGTCACTAGTGCATCTGCTGCCAATGTCCACAGTCCTGCTACAGCCCCCACTTCTTAGAGCACACATGATGCATACTCCTCTCCCTCAATGAAAGATTCTTTCTTATTTACTGGCCTTCAAAGTTATCTCCACACCTTGCTCAAGGAATATCAGAATTTCTCAGCATTTTTCCTGCAACTTGATAGTGTAGGACTAAACCTGTAGGCCCAAGCTCTAAACACCTCCCAGAGACTTAGCTACTCTGTCACTCAAGGGTCATGTTGAACTTTAGGTTTCCCCATAAAAAGGAAAAATTATGTACGAAAGATAAAATTTTCTTTCTTGAAATGTTACAATTCCTCTGACTTTTCCTCTGATTGAATGCATTTTTTTCCTTAAGGATTTATGAGCTCTCATTTAAGCTATGAAATATCTTAACATAGGTACTCAAAAGAATGTATGTTGTGGTTTTGGTCCATTATTGAATTTAGGTCTATAAATCCATATTATTCCTATTTATTAATCCTTCCGACCAATGCATTTCTGTTTATACACACACACACACACACACACACACACACACACATATATATATATCTCCCAACAAATTAACCACTTTAATTTAAATCTTTTACTAGGCATGAGAAGATCAAAGTATATCATGATTTCATAAGTAGAGGCCACGAGAAGACTATGGAAATCAACAGAACCACACTAAGGACACTAAGAACGGAAAGTAATGGCAAAGCCTTAGAGACATTTGTCTTGTTGGAGGTAAGAAAGAACGAATAATGGGACACACATTAGATACTCTATTTCAGAACACATCATAATTTACCCATGCATTACATGGTACATAAAAGAGAAGGGTTTTGCGGGTAGGCTAAATTCAGAGTTGACTTAGTAATTACACAAACAAGCCATTAAAAATTAGACATGAATAATGTTTTTGCTGTTTCCAAAAAGTAGAAATAATATGCATATTTTTCCATCCATAAGAAAATATGAGCAAAGAATTAAGAGCAAAATGAGATCAACACAAGCAATACACAAACTTTCATCTAAAAATTTAGAAGAAAATGCTTTTTTAAAAATCAATAATATGTTTTATTCAACACAAAATATCCAATATATTATTTAAATGTATTAAATATAAAATTACCTGGATATTTGGTATTTTTCATACTATTTGAAGTCACATATATTTTACAATTACATTTCTCAAATCAGAAATCAGTTATTAGAAACACCTCAGCTATATTAAGATGTCTTAAATTTTTAGTCGCAAATTAGATCCATATTCTCAAGCATCTAAGCATTTCTAAAAGTATTCCAATAACTGAATTGTTCCCTCCAGATAATTTCCCTTTAATATTTGTAGCCAGGCTGATAAAACTGGTTCCTCTTTTGTGGAAGAATTGAATTTAAATGAGCATCATATGAGTTTAAACCTTTATCTGTGCAAAATATACTCTTTTGTCAACCCAGTAACATTAACATTGATTTTAGAAGAAATTTGCCAATATTAAAAAGCAACTCTAAAATTATAAATATCAACATGTACTATAGTTTTGGAGTCAATTTACATAATAATGTGAATTAAAGTTAAAATATTAAGCATATTGATTTTTGTTAGAAGAATGTATAAAATCATTGTTATTAATGTGTACCTGAAAAAGTTTCAGTTTCACCCTAGTTTTTTTTTTTTAACCTGCTTAGCTAGTTCATTAGATTTTTCTTTTCTTGCTCAGAACTTCAAATTTAGTCATTTTTATGTGGTCTGAATTTGATGAGGAAATATAACTCACTTTGTCATTCTTGACATTATTATTAGAATAAGAGAAATGCTTTATTTTTTGTCAATAAAGCCTTAAATTTGATCTCGGTTCAACAAATCTTTGTAAAACTCTGCCATGACTCACTTAATAAGCATTGTTAAAGAGCATTATTTCCTTAATTATTTTTCTTTCTTTTTATTTGTTCTTTTCAGTTATACGGTTGAGTTGATTTTGACATATTTATACAAAAATGGAGTATATTTTATTCCAGTTAGGATCCCTGTCTTGTGGATGTACATGATGTTGAAATTCACTGAGGTGTGTTCATATATGTACATAGTAAATTTATGCAAGATTTATTCCATTGTCTTTCCTATCCTATACCTCTCCCTTTCCTTCATCTCTTTTGTCTAATCCAATGAACTTCTATTCTTAGCCCACCCCTCTTGTGTGTTAGCATGAACATATCAGAGAGATGATTTAACCTTTGGCTTTGGGGTATTGGCTTATTTCACTTAGTATGATAGTCTCCAAATCCATCCATTTACCAGCAAATGTCATAAAGTCATTCCTCTTTGTGGCTGAATAATATTCCATTGTGTCTATATACCACATTTTCTTTATTTACTTATCTATTGAAGGGCATCTAGGTTGGTTTTATAGCTTAGTTATTGTGAACTGAGCTCCTATAGACATTGATATGGCTGCATTATGTAGTATGTTGATTTTAACTACTTTAGATATACACTGAAGAGTGGTATAACTAGTCAAATGGTGGTTCCATTTCTTGTTTTTTGAAGAATCTCCACACTGTTTCCACAGTGGTTGCACCAATTTGCAGTGCCACCAGCAATATATGAGTGTACCCTGTTCCCACATTCTCACAAATATTTATTGTTACTTGTATTCTTGATAATTGCCATTTTGACAATTATGAGATGAATGAGATGAAATCTCAGTGTAGTTTTAATTTGCATTTCTCTGATTGCTAGAGATGTTGAACATTTTTTCATATATTGGTTGACCATTCATAATCCTTCTTTTGAGAAGTGTCTGTTTAGTTCTTTTGTCCATTTATTGATTAGATTATTTGGTTTTTTGGTGATAAGCTTTTTGAGTTCTTTGTGTACCCTGGAAATTAACACACAGATCAGAGGTGTGGGTGGCCCATTCTGTAGGCTCTCTCTTCATGCCCTTGATTGTTTCCTTTGCTGTGAAGAAGCATTTTATTTTGATATCATCCCATTTATTGACTCTTGATTTTACTTCTTGCACCTTAGAAGTCTTGTTAAGGAAGTCAGTTCCTAAGCCAACATGTATTGAGCCTACTTTTTCTTCTAGTAAGTGTAGAGTTTCTGGTCTAATACCTGGGTATTTGATATACTTTGAGCTGAGTATTTTTTTCGGGTAAAAGATAGGGGTTAAATTTCATTATAATACATATGGAGTTCCAGTTTTCCCAGCAACATTTTTTGAAGAGGCTATCTTTTCTCCAATTTATGTTTCTGGCACCTTTGTTTAGTATGAGATAACTGTATTTGTGTGGATTTGTCTCTGTGTCTTCTATTATATTCCATTGGTCTTCATGTCTGTTTTCGTACATCATATGCTGTTTTTGTTACTATAATTCTGTAGTATAATTTAAGATCTGGTATTGTGATGCCTCCTGTTTCATTTTTCTCACTGAGTATTGCTTTGGCTATTCTGGGTCTAATATTTATACAAATCAATTTTATGACACATTTTCTATTTCTATGAAGAATGTCATTGGAATTTTAATAGGAATTACATTAAAACTATATAGCACTTTTGGCAATGTGACCATATAGACAATATCAATTAATCCTATCCAAGAACATGGGAGATCTTTCTATCTTCTAAGGTTTTCTTCAATGTCTTTCTTTAGTGTTCTACAGTTTTTATTGTAGAGGTCTTTACCTCTTTTGTTAGATTCATTCACAAGTATTTTATTTTTTGGAGGCTATTGTGAATGAGGTTGTTTTCCTAATTTCTCTTTCTGAGGGTTCATTACTGATGTATAGAAATGCATTTGATTTATGAGTGTTGATTTTATATCCTGCTATGTTGCTGGATTCATTTATGAGTTCTAGAAGTTTTCTGTTGGAGTTTTTGGATCTTCTGAGTGTAGGATCATGTCATCAGCAAGTAGAGTAGTTTAAGCTCTTCTTTTCCTATTTTTATCCTATTTGTATTCCTTTAATTTCTTTATTTTGCCTAATTGCTCTGGCTAGAATTTCAAGACTAGTAGCATAGAAGTGGTGAAAGAAAATGCTGTCTTAAAGCCAGGCACAGTGGCACAAGCCTGTAATCTCAGCACTTAGGGAGGCTGAGACAGGAGAATCGTGAGTTCAAAGCCAG